>JAIFGZ020000584.1:4200000-4780299 GCA_019925245.2 Oryza australiensis | reverse complement strand
GGAGGAGGAGGTCGTGGATGCCGAAGGAAAGGACCGGCAGAATGAGGGCCCGCTCAACTACAATTCCAGTCGAGAAGAGCTTGTACATCTGGATCTTCGTGATCTCGTACTTGAGTGGATCCGGTCTTCCCGATTGGTCCGTTCCGCCTTCATACTCAAAGGCTGGTTTTGACCGTTCCTTGATCGGAGCGCCGGCACCTCATGAAGTGCCGAGTGATTTGTTCCCCGCGAAGACCTCTTTGCTTCATCGCCAGGATCTTCGCGAGCAGCTCGTTGGCCTCGTCCCAATCTTGGGCTACTGAACAGTGCTCCATGATGGACTGGGGACAGAGGAGGAAGGCCGACGAAAGATGGCGAGGCTGGGTTCTAGGTTGCTAATGTAGAACCAGCCCGCATGCCATCCCTTGTTGGAAGACTTAAAAGGAAGAGAAAATACTCCTTGCGGAGAGATCCGCGGAGTTGGAAACCTGCCCCGCCAACAACGCAAGGTTGGTCCTTGTTCGGATGAGGTTTGAGATAGAACATGCGACGGAAGAGATGGAAGTGGGGGAGGATGCCAAGGAAGGCTTCACATACATGAATGAAGAGAGCGATGTGAAGCATCGAGTTGGGGTTCGATGGTAGAGATGAAGCCCATAGTAATCCGTAAGCCCCTAAGAACTCGGAGGTGGGAAGGCTGAACCCACAATAGAAAAAGGAAGTGAAAACGACGAGCTCACCGGTGTTCGGGGTGGGAACTCCTCCCCGCCGCCGGCGCCATCCCATGATCTCCTTTGGCGGAAGCACGCCGTGCTTTACCATCTCTTTGAGAGTGGTTTCCTTCACGTCCGATGCGGCCCATTGGTCAAACGGGATCCTTCTTTCCTCCGCCATGAGAGTGGTGTTGATGGGAAGTGGATCTGGATGGGAAAAGTGGGGATTTTGACAGGGGAGCGTGAGGGATTTGGCTGCGGAAGCTGGTTGTTGCAGAAAGCGAGCTCCTTGATGGATGGATTTGGGAGCGCGCGAGTCTAGGGTTCTCCGCGATGGACTGGTGAACAAGTGCTGAGAAAAGGGAATCTTTTGGAAGACGAAGAGGCGGGGACGACCTCGCATCTTTATGGAAAGATTTGAGGGTTGCGTTAGGTTTTTCGTGTGGGCCGAGCCCATAAGAAAATCTACGGCCCAACTAAGGTGTGGTCCGATGCGTGTCCTTAGGGACTTAAGCGGATGTGCTTAAGCAGATTTGCTCTGGCAATATGCGCGTGTCCGAGTGCCCTATACCTTTAAAAATCCTTCCATACTACGGTTTGCTTGACTACATGAGAAGCCGGCACGGTGCAACTTGGAAGGTGACCGACAGCTAAGTTTTTATAGCTACCTTGATGACAAGAGCTATTTGGTTTTTTGGCATTTGGTCGAGTAACCTTACCAATGCTTTGTTTGTTCCACCTTGGTGAAGATCTTTATAGATTGAGACCAGTATTATGGCATAAGCTATTTAATAATTTGGTCATATTTTTCATATGATTGAAAGAACTTGTTTTCCCATGAGGGATGATTGAAATGTTTGTTCCGGGATTACTCGGGCAAATCCACTCGGATAAGCATGAGCTTACCGAGTGCTTTTCACCCACGAGGGTTGATTGAATTATTTGTTCCGAGATGACTCAGGCAAATTCACTCGCATGAGATTTCTGTGATTGCTTTAGCATGAGCTAAGCATCTACATAAGAATGATTTTTTATAGTTCTTGACTATATGCTTAGCCTATTTTTGACTAACCACATAGTCGGGGCTACATTTAATTAGGTGCATCGGGAGATGCACCTAGATATTTATTTTTGAGAAATTTTTATATATTTTTCCAGCCCTTCACAGTCTTTGGAGCCACTCGGGAAGAGTCAGCAGAGATGATGGAATCACTCGGTGTCAAAAGCACTCGGTCAAAGAGATTTTTTGGTGAAGTGCGCTTTGGTTTGAAACGAGTTGTCTCGTCGACGAAAAGGACTCGGGCTACTGTGGAGATTATGGCAATCGGGTATATACATGGCAAGCTTATCCGACCGGAGGTAGGGATAGATTGCGCCCGCCATATCTCGTAAGCCAAACTTGACTTGGGTGTTACGATTGCCGATAGGGATAAGGCAATCGGCCTATAGTCACAGTTTGGTAAGATTGAGGAAACCAACTTAGAATAAGATAGGGTTTCCGATCTCGTAAGCCCTCCTCCCAAGACTATATAAGGGGGTGAGGGGCGTCCCTTGAGGGATATATGATTTCACAAGCAAGAGCTTTAGATACACAAGATTAATACAAAACACTCGGCGGATCGAATCCACCAAAACAGGAGTAGGGTATTACCTCACGAGAGGGCCTGAACTCGTCTAAATCTTCTTCTTCTTCTAACCCATTGTGCTTGGCGATCTCGACTACGACCCCAGAAATTATATTGCCGAAACCAAGTTTCGACAAGAGGGCCTGAACCTGTCTAAACCTTCTTTTCCTTCTAACCCATCGTGCTTGGCGATCTTGATCGCACCCCCAAATTTCTATTGCCGAAACCAAGTTTCGACGGTTGGCGCGCGGGTAGGGGGCGCGCGTCAAGACTTCTTCAACAATCTCACCGACAAGCGTGATGGGATCTCCTTCGGGATTCGGTGACTTCGCCGCCAACGACTTCGGCAAGTTCTCCTCCTTCGACTCGGATTCGAACCAGTCGGAAGGAAAGACCCACTCGGCGCCGTTCGTGCTCTCGAACAGTGCCGAGATCTACGACGACATCTTCAAGTCCAAGATGCAGTCTACCCTCTCTGACGAAGGACTTCACTCGGCACCGTTCGGATTGCCGAACGCCGCCAAAATCTGCACCGATCTCCTCGTCTCCCAAACAGAGATGATCTACTCGGACGAAGACCTCTCGGCGCCGTTTGGGTTACCAAGCACTGCTTAGATCTACGGCAATCTCCTCTCCCGAGTCGGGTTTGACCCACTCGGCGGAGTCCACGTCCTCAAGTTCCGACTCGACCGGAACGATCCGCATTCGAGCTACCCAGGGTCGAGAGGGTCGCCGTCATTCTCCAGCCATTCGGCTCATGCTCATCTTCGGAGCTCAACGAATATCTCAGCTCCGCCGGCTTTGACGACCTTTATGGCGTCCCCTCGGACGCCGACGACTCCGACTGCAACAAGAACTACAAGCCAAAGTGCTTCGATGTCCTCATGGCTGAGGTGGCCGAGTCCGACTCAGCCATGGCCCGAAGGCTTGCAGAGGAAGAGCGAGCCAGATTGAGCAAGAGCGCAAGGCGGCGTAAGAGGAGAAGAAACGCAAGGAAGAAGCCGACAAAAGAAAGCAAGATCTACGGGCAGCGGACGATCCGCTCGGAGGCTATCCTTCAAACGCGGTCCGCAACACCAATGTCTTCCGACGCCACAGCGTAACGCTGTTGCTGCCCTCACACTCTTGGACACCGTCATGGAGACGGCACCCCCGACGTGACTCCAATATTAGATAAAATCAAGACCATCGTCGCAGCTACGCCAACGGCCATCCCACCACCTCGGCACGAAGGCCGACGAGTCCGTGGCTGAAACGCCGACAAAAGCCGACTCCCGCCTCTAAGGTTAGGAGACTACAAGAGGCCCGAGCGGACCGGTCGACGACAAGGCCAAGAGGCCCACGCCACGAGTCCACACGAAGTACCGGAGCAAACGGCCGACTCCGCGACAAACGACATGGACGTCCACCCGTCCACCACCGCGTCCGCCGCAACAACGCTCCAGCTACCCGACCAGCCAACCGAAGACCCCGCCGAGTGATCTGCGAAAGTCCTCGATCACCGCTACCGGGAGCGAGACCGACGCACTCGGGAAGATCGGAGGGGATCACCCGATAGCGGCGACGACGGAGTGCCGCTTTTACTCGGGAGCTTCGCCGAGTGCACTGGTTGAATGGTTCTAAGCCAACAGAATAGAGAAATATGACGGCAAGACCGACCCCGAGTCATAGCTTACCGTGTATACTCTCGCCATCCGCGTAGCGGCGGTGACAACAAGGCTATTGCCAACTATCTTCCCGTGGCCCTCGCCAACTCAACCAGGAACTGGCTCACAAGCCTGCCAAGAGGCTCAATCGGCTTGTGGAGCGAGCCGAGGGACCACTTCATCGCCAACTTCCAGGCACCTTCGAGAGGCCCGCACACACTTCGATTTATACAACGTCATCCGGCCTTGGACGAGCCTCTGAAGGATTACACCCGGTGCTTCTCCGAGAAGCGCAACAAGATCCCCAACATCACTGATGACATCATCATCACCGCCTTCCAGAAGGGAGTCCGTGATGAGCTGTTAATCGGAAAGTTCGGGCGCAAACCACCGAAGACGGTGAAACAGATGTTCGAGACGGCGAACTCCTATGCCAAATCCAATGATGCCATCAAAGCAGCGTGCCAAGACCGGCCCGACAAGAGGGATGACAAGCAGGCGGGAGGAAGCCGGAATCCTAAGAAAGATAACGGCAATAACAACAATCAGGGCCAAAAGGACCGCAAGCGCCGATCCGTAGATCTGGTTGCCGCAACCTCCAACTCTCAACGCCGCCCTTGAGTTGCGGCCTACGACGCCATCATGAACGCTCAATGCACTCATCATCCCAATCACAAGCACGCGGCTAAGAATTGCTTTATTTATAAACAGTTCGCCGAGCAGTATGCGGCGCAACTAAACAAGAACCCGACAGATGAAGCCGACTGTTAGCGAAGTGCTGGGTCACTCGGTCACCATCGTCACTTCTTTTCCACTCGGCGATGTCATCCATAACCAGGAGGCGACTGGGCGCATTGCAAAGTGGGCCCTGGAGCTAATGCCGCTGGACTTGACTTTCAAGACGAGGATGTCTATAAAGTCACAAGCCTTGGCAGATTTCCTGGCCGAGTGGACCGAACAACAAAAAGACGTACCTCAAGAAGACCTACAATACTGGACCATTCTCCAAGAGGATCACCGGCTTGGGAGCAGGAGTCGTGCTGATCTCCCCGACTAGGGAAAGGCTAAGATACGTCCTCCACCTCCACTTCTCCGCCTCACATAATGTTGCTGAGTACGAAGCCCCGCTACATGGATGTGGCTCGCAGTTTCACTCGGGATACGTCGGCTCATTGTGAAAGGGGACTCCCACTGGTCGTCAACCAAGTAATGAAGGACTGGTCCCGTCTAAACGACACCATGGAGGCCTACCGACAAGAGGTCCGCAAACTTGAAGACAAGTTCGACGGACTCGAACTATCACATGTCTTGAGACACAACAACGAAGCATGCGACGAGTTTGCGCAGCTTCGGGTCCAAGCGTGAAGCCGCCCCAACAGACGTCTTTGTCGAGAACCTTTATGAGCCAACCATCACGGCGAAGACAACTTTCAACAAACAAGCTGCAAACGAAGTCATGATCGACGCCGACTGGAGGACACCCCTCATCAAATTTTTAACACAGCAAGAGCTGCCGGAAGACCGGGATGAGCCAAAGCGTGTCCGACGTTGTTGCCAAGCCTATGTCATGGTCGACTCCAAATTATACAAGCGAAGCCCCTCCGGAATCTTAATGAGATGCATTACACCCGAGGAAGGGAGGCAACTGCTCAAGACATCCACTCGGGCATCATGGAAGCCATGCGGCAAAGATGCACCTTGGTAGGTAAAGCCTACAGACAGGGTTTTTTTTGGCTTACCGCGGTCTCCGACGCGGATAAAGTGGTACGAACCTATGAAGGCTGCCAATTTTTCGCCCGACAGAGCCATGTCCCAACCCAAGAGCTACAAACAATTCCATTATCCTGGCCATTTGCGGTATGGGGCTTAGACATGGTCGGCCCTTTCAAGAAGGCTCCAGGAGGATTTACACACCTATTCGTCGCTATCGACAAGTTCTCCAAGTGGATTGAAGCCAAGCCGGTTGCCACAATTACTGCTGACAAGGCACGGGATTTCTTCCTCACCATCGTGCACCGCTTCGGCATCCCAAACAGGATCATAACCGACAACGGAACTCAATTCACTAGAGGCATCTTTAAGGAATTCTGTGAAGACTTCGGCATCAAGATCTGCTATGCATCGGTCGCACATCCCAAAAGCAATGGACAAGTTAAGCGTGCCAACGGCATGATCTTTCAAGGCACCAAGGCCCGAGTGTTTGACCGGCTAAATCCTTATGCCGACAAATGGGTCCAAGAGCTCCCTCGCCGTGGTCTCTACGAACTACGCACAGTTGGACTACCGGCCAAACTCCTTTCTTTCTGGTTTATGGGGCAGAAGCCATGTTGCCAAACGAAATGGAGTATGAATCCCTACGAGTTCGCAGCTTCAACGACGAGCGCTACGATCAAGACCGAGTGGACGATCTAACCCGACTGGAAGAAGCCCGAGAGGCAACTCTGATCCAGTCGGCAAGATATCTTCAAGGTCTCAGACGATACCACAGCTGCAATGTTCGAGCACGAGCTTTTATTGTTGGCGATCTAGTTCTACACAAGATTCAAACCACCAAGGACCGTCACAAATTATCTCTATTATGGGAAGGGCCATATATAATCGCTGAGGTGACTCGGCCAGGAGCATATCGACTAAAGCGTGAAGATGGATCCATGGTGGAGAACTCTTAACATCTTCGACGATACTATGCTTAAATTGCCTCAAGTTTCATGTTATTCTTGACTGCCAAACCTCAAGCAAGACGACTTTTTGAGTTAGCAGTCGGGGGCTGCATACGTGTCAACAAAGCATGGTTTTCTTTGATAACTTGTTTATATTTTGTTTATCATTGTTTAGTGTTTTGATTCGAGTTCAATAGATAAGGACTCGAGAATTTTTTTGATGACCTAATCAAGCTTAGGCTTGGTGACAATCGGACGAAAATTACTTAAGAAATTTTCTATGAAAACTCGGATCAAGGCATTAACATAAATAAGCTAGATATTTACAAATTCACATCGAGTTTACAAGCAACATTCACACAATCATTGAGATCCAGGCCTCGAAGATTGCAGCACTGGGATCTCCTCCTCTTTTGTTGATCGATTCAAAGAAAAGACAGATTGAAGACTAAAGTCGAAGACCGCTTCAAAGCTCACCACATGAGTGGTCGAACCCTTGACTGTCGGGAGATCTTCTTCAGCCGACTGGTTTCTAGCAACGGTCTCTTGGCGGCGTCGGGGCTCCTTCACCGAGACATCCTCACCGGGAGGTGGGAGCTTCTCACTCGAGCGCTCTCACTCGAAAAGGGCCCCGGATTCTTGTTCGCAGCCTTGTCGCTTCGGTCGCTGCAGATGATTTTGGGCCTTCACTCGCCTGAGGGGGTCTATGTTCGAGGCCTCCGCAAAGAGAAAGATGGGAGCAATCGGGACAAAGGCAGAGAGCTGGTGAACAGTACTACGAAAGAGGAAATTTTTGGGAAGACGAAGTGGCGGGGATGACCTCGAGCTTCGTAAAAAGACTTGAGGGTTTTTGCTAAGTCATCTCGCGATTGGGCCGAGCCCATGAGAGACTTGCAGCCCAGCTAAGGTGTGGCTTGACACGTGTCCTTAGGGACTTAAGTGGATGAACTTAAGCAGATTTGCCTTGGCAATATGCACGTGTCACATAGCCCAATACCTTTAAAATCCTTCCATACCGCGGTTTGCGTAACTTCATGAGAAGTTGGCACGATGCAATTTGAAAGGTGACCAACAGTTAAGCTTTTCATGGCTGTCCTGACGACATGGACTGTTTGGGTTTTAAGCATTTGATTAAATGATTATATCAATGCTATTTTCCACCTTGGTGAAGATCTTTTTAGATTAAGACCAATATTATGGCAGGAGCTATTTAATATTTTGGTTGTATTTTCAGATGACTGAAAAATTTGTTTACGCGTGAGGGGTGATTAAATTATTTATTCCGGGATGACTCGGGTAGATTAGCTCGGATAAGCATGAGCTTGCCGAGTGAATTGATTTCCTTACCCATGAGGGTCGATAGAATTACTTGTTCTGAGATGACTCGAGCAGGTTAATTCGGATAAGCATGAGCTTACCGAGTGCTTTTTACCCACAAGGGTCAATTAAATTATTTGTTCCGAGATGACTCGGGCAAGTTATCTCGGATGAGCATGAGCTTGCCAAGTATTTTTTATCCACGAGGGTCGATTGAGCTATTTGTTCCGAGATGACTCGGGCGATCAACTCGGATAAGCATGAGCTTGCCGAGTGAATTGATTTCTTACCCATGAGGGCTAAGCAAATTATTTGTTCCGAGACGACTCGGGCAAAATCTACTCGGATAAGCACGAGCTTGCCGAGTAATGTGATTTTTATGATTGCTTTTGCTTGAGCTAAGCATTTATATGAGAATAATTTTTTAAGTTCTTGACTATATGTTTAGTCTGATTTTGACTAACCACATAGTCGGGGGCTACACCTAATTAGGTGCATCAGGAGATGCACCTAGATATTTATTTTTGAGAATTTTTTAGATATTTTCCAACCCTTCAGTCTTTGGAGCCACTCGGGAAAATTCAGGCCGAGATGATGGAATCATTCGGCGCCAGAAGCACTCGGCCAAAGAGGTTTGTGGCTGTGTGCTGTCTTGGTTTGAAGCTGAGTTGTCTCGTCGACTAAAAAGGACTCGGGGGCTACTGTGGAGATTATGGCAATTGGGCATCTACGTGGCAAGCTTATCCGACTGGAGGTAGAGATAGATTGCGTCTGCCATATCTGTAAACCAAATATGACTTGGGTATTACGTTGCCGATTGAGATAAGGCAACGGCCTATAGTCACGGTTTGGTAAGATTGAAGAAACCGACTTAGAGTAAGATAGGGTTTCCAATATGTAAGCCCACTTCCCAAGACTATATAAGGGGGGTAAGGGGCGTCCCTTGAGGGATATGAGTTTTCTGAGTTACAGATCTTGAGATCAATATACACTCGGCGGATCGAATCCTCGAAACAGGAGTAGGGTATTACCTCACGAGAGGGCCTGAACCTGTCTAAACCTTGTTTTCCACCTAACCCATTGTGCTTGGCGATCTTGACTGCACCCCAAATTTTCTATTGCCGAAACCGAGTTTCGACAGTTACTGTGGAGATTATGGCAATTGGGTATCTACGTGGCAAGCTTATCCGACTGGAGGTAGGGATAGATTGCGTCTGCCATATCTGTAAACCAAATATGACTTGGGTATTACGTTGCCGATTGAGATAAGGCAACGGCCTATAGTCACGGTTGGGTAAGATTGAAGAAACCGACTTAGAGTAAGATAGGGTTTCCGATATGTAAGCCCACTTCCCAAGACTATATAAGGGGGGTAAGGGGTGTCCCTTGAGGGATATGAGTTTTCTGAGTTACAGATCTTGAGATCAATATACACTCGGCGGATCGAATCCCCAAACAGGAGTAGGGTATTACCACCTCGTTTTCCACCTAACCCATTGTGCTTGGCGATCTTGATTGGCACCCCCAATTTTCTATTGCCGAAACCGAGTTTCGACAGTTAGCGCGCCAGCTAGGGGGGCGCGCGTCAAGACTTCTTTAACAATCTCGCCGACAAGCGTGATGGGATCTCCTTCAGGATTCGGCGACTTCGCCGCCAACGACTTCGGCAAGTTCTCCTCCTTCGACTCGGATTCGAACCAGTCGGAAGGAGAGACCCACTCGGCGCCGTTCAGGCTATCGAACAGTGCCGAGATCTACGACGACATCTTCAAGTCCAAGATGCAGTCTACCCTCTCCGACGAAGGACTTCACTCGCACCGTTCGGATTGCCGAACGCCGCCAAAATCTGCACCGATCTCCTCGTCTCCCCAACAGAGACGATATACTCGACGAAGACCTCTCGGCGCCGTTTGGGTTACCAAACGCCGTTGAGATCTACGACAATCTCCTCTCCCCCGAGTCGGGTTTGACCCACTCGGCGGAGTCCACGTCCTCAAGTTCCGACTCGACCGGAACGATCCAGATTCGAGCTACCCAGTGGTCGAGAGACGTCGCCGTCATTCTCCAACCATTCGGCTCATGCTCATCTTCGGAGCTCAACGAATATCTCAGCTCCGCCGGCTTTGACGACCTCTATGGCGTCCCCTCGATGAAGCCGACGACTCCGACCGCAACAAGGACTACGAGCCAAAGTGCTTCGATGTCCTCATGGCCGAGGTGGCCGAGTCCGACTCACCATGGCCCGAAGGCTTGCGGAGGAAGAGCGAGCCGGATTGAGCAAGAGCGCAAGGCGAAGAGGAGAAGAAACGCAAGGAAGAAGCCGACAAAAGAAAGCAAGATCTACGGGCAGCAATGGACGATCCACTCGGGAGGCTATCCTTCAAACGCGGGTCCACAACACCAACGTCTTCCAGACGCCACAGCAGAACGCTGTTGCTGCCCTCACACTCTTGGACACCGTCATGGAGACGGCACCCCCCGACGTGACTCCAATATTAGATAAAATCAAGACCATCGTCGCAGCTACGCCCAACGGCCATCCCACCACCTCGGCACGAAGGTCGATCGAGTCCGTGGCCGAAACGCCCGACAAAAGCCGACTCCCTCCTCTAAGGTCAGAGACTACAAGACGCCCAAGCCGGCGGTCGACGACAAGGCCAAGAGGCCCACGCCACGAGTCCACACAGAAGTACCCAAGCAGAAACGGCCGACCCCGTGACAAACGACATGGACGTCCACCCGTCCACCACCGTGTCCGCTGCAACAACAGCTCCAGCTACCCGACCAGCCAACCGAAGACCCCGCCGAGTGATCTGCGGAAAGTCCTCGATCACCGCTACAAGGAGCGAGACCGACGCACTTGGGAAGATCGGAAGGGATCACCCGATAGCGACGACGACGGAGTGCCGCTTTCACTCGGGAGCTTCGCCAAGTGCATTGGCCGAATGGTTCTAAGCCAACAGAATAGAGAAATATGACGGCAAGACCGACCCGAGTCGTGGCTTACCGTGTATACTCTCGCCATCCGCGCATCGGGCGGTGACAACAAGGCTATGGCCAACTATCTTCCCATGGCCCCCGCCAACTCAACCAGGAACTGGCTCACGAGCCTGCCAAGAGGCTCAATCGGCTCGTGGAGCGAGCTGAGGGACCACTTCATCGCCAACTTCCAGGGCACCTTCGAGAGGCCCGGCACACACTTCGATTTATACAACGTCATCCAGAAGCCGGACGAGCCTATGAAGGATTACACCCGGCGCTTCTCCGAGAAGCGCAACAAGATCCTCAACATCACTGATGACATCATCATCGCCGCCTTCCAGAAGGGAGTCCGTGATGAGCTGTCAATCGGAAAGTTCGGGCGCAAGCCACCGAAGACGGTGAAACAGATGTTCGAGATGGCGAACTCCTATGCCAAATCCAATGATGCCATCAAAGCAGCGTGCCAAGACCGGCCCGACAAGAGGGATGACAAGCAGGCGGGAGGAAGCCGGAATCCTAAGAAAGATAACGGCAATAACAACAATCTGGGCCAAAAGGACCGCAAGCGCCGATCCAAAGATCTGGTTGCCGCAACCTCCAACTCTCAATGCCGCCCCCGAGTCACGGCCTACGACGCCATCATGAACGCTCAATGCACTCATCATCCCAATCACAAGCACGCGGCTAAGAACTGCTTTATTTATAAACAGTTCGCCGAGCAGTATGCGGCGCAACTAAACAAGAAGCCGACTGTTAGCGAAGTGCTGGGTCACTCGGTCACCGTCGTCACTTCTTTTCCACTCGGCGATGTCATCCTTAACCAGGAGGCGACTGGGCGCATTGCAAAGTGGGCCCTAGAGCTAATGCCGCTGGACTTGACTTTAAAGACGAGGACGTCTATAAAGTCATAAGCCCTGGCAGATTTCCTGGCCGAGTGGACCAAACAACAAGAAGACGTACCTCAAGAAGACCTACAATACTGGACCATGCACTTTGATGGATCCAAGAGGATCACCGGCTTGGGAGCAGGAGTCGTGCTGATCTCCCCGACTGGGGAAAGGCTAAGATACGTCCTCCACCTCTACTTCTCCACCTCACATAACGTCGCCGAGTACGAAGCCTGCTACATGGATCGCGCCTCGCAGCTTTCACTCGGGATACGTCCGCTCATCGTGAAAGGTGACTCCCACTGGTCGTCAACCAAGGAATGAAGGACTGGTCCCGTCTAAACGACACCATGGAGGCCTACCGACAAGAGGTCCACAAACTTGAAGACAAGTTCGACGGACTCGAACTTTCACATGTCTTGAGACATAACAACGAATCAGCTGATGAGTTGGCACAGTTCGGGTCCAAGCGCGAAGCTGCCCCAACAGACGTTTTCGTCGAGCACCTCTATGTACTCGCATGCGGATAAGAAAATACTTTCATACCCGTAACCATGCGGGTCAGCGTGGCAGCGGACGTCGTGGGGACGGGCAGCGTGGCAGCGGTCGAACGGCGTGACCGCGGTCAGACGGCGAGGCGTCGGTCGGACGGCACGGGAGCGCAAGCCGTGGCGATGGTCGAACGGCCCAGTGGCGAACGACATCGTGGCGAACGGCGTGGAGACGTGGCGCAGGACAGAGAAAGGGCATCGCCGGGAGTGGCGTCGGGATGGGGTGCCGCCGGGCGTGCCGCGTGAGGTGCCGCATGACGCGAGTAGAGATGTGACGGCTCAGCTGGGATTGAGAAGAAGACTGGAAGAGGAATAAAACTAGGGTTCACTTGAGAGATGACATATGGGTCATATGGACCATATAGGCTAAATGGGCTAAATGAGGAAAGACAGCTAGACTTTTTTATATGGGTATTTCTTACCCTGGGTAGATAAGTATGGGTAGTACACACCCACACTCGTACCCGACATACTCGACGGGCATGTGTTTTCATCCAAAAATATACCCGTGGGTAGAAAATTTCTCCCATACCCATTTTTTTATCAGGTAAAACCCGTCAAGTACTTGGGTTTTGGATACCCATCGTCATCTCAAGTGACGAGGGACCAAGACTAGGATGGGGTTTCCAAGGTCAGAGTTCAGGAGATGTGTCACTGGATGGTCATGCTCTAGCTTAGCGCATGGAGATGATGGATGACGTGGAATGGGGATGTTGGGCGCAATTGGTTCCGTGGTATCGGATGTGATGAGAGTGGGCCAACGGTTTAATTTGTGATAAACTATGCGCTTGTGAGTTTATATGAGATAAATGGGCTACGTTGGGCCTTTTTGGCCGTCTCTGCTCTATTGTATAAAAGGTAGTGGGAGAGAAAGAGAGAATTTTTTGGATTTTTAATTTTTTTATTAAAAGATTTACAAAAATAATTTTTGGTTTCAAAATATTACAAAACTAATCGTCCATCGTCCTCCGGGAGGGTGAGATTTAAAAATCGTCCTCTTAGAGGACGATTTTGCTGATGTGGCAGACGGCCGTTGGCCATCGTCTGTCGCGCGCATGTAATTTTATATTTTACCCCCTTATCGCCTTATAAAGTGTGTTTTTACTATTCAATATACTGTTCATCACTGTTCATCGTACTGTACACCACTGTTTATTACACTGTTCATCGTATTGTTCATTAAACGGTAAAAAAAACACCCTTTGCAAGGGCGATAAGGGGGCAAAATGCAAAATTACATGCGCGGCCGGCGACCAACGACCGTCGCCACGTGCCAGCAAAATCGCCCTCCGGAAGGACGATTTTTAAATCTCGCCTGCCGAAGGACGATGGACAATTAGTTTTACAATATTTTTAAACCAAAAAATTATTTTTGTAAATCTTTAAAAAATAAAAATTAAAGATGCTAAAAATTCGAGAAAGAGATTTCGTAAGAAGAACGAATTCAGGGTTGATGGATGCTTGTGTAGGCACTTTTGAAATATGATTTGATCAATCAATGTCAGCATATTCATCAACAATTCCGTTTTTCAACTTTGTTTTCGCGCATGGTGAGTAGTATGGCAGATTTTTCTCTGATATTAGATTGCTTCCAGATTTTGATCTAACCATTGAATTTGAGTGCGGCTTTCTTTTTAAGATTCTTAGTGAATTCTAGTTTGTTCCTGCAAAAATTTGTTTAATTCTAACGGTTAGTTTTTAGGCAATCTTTATTTTAGTTCGCGTCTGTCAGTTTTAGGTCAGATTAATGTTTTGTTAGATTCCGTCAATTTCATCCGTTGTTTTTCGTGTTTCTTGGCAAACATTGAACCTAGGCAATGTCTGGAACTTATGTTTCAAGTTTCACATCAAATGGATTTGAATAGGGGAAGTTCTAATGGTTTCTCCTTGAGTCGATTTGCAGGTTTATTGTAGCGCGCACTTATGGAGATTATGGCAATCGGGTATCTATATGGCAAGCTTATCCGACGAAGGTAGAGATAGATTGTGCTGCCATATCTGTAAACCGAACATGACTTGGGTGTTACAATTGCCAATAGAGATAAGACAATCGGCCTATAGTCACGGTTTGGTAAGATTGAGGAAACCAACTTAGAGTAAGATAGGGTTTCCGATCTGTAAGCCCTCCTCCCAATACAATATAAGGGGGTAAGGGGCGTCCCTTGAGGGATATCTCGAATCATACGATTTCATAAGCAAGAGCTTTAGACACACAAGATCAATAAAGACACTCGGCGGATCGAATCCACCGAAACAGGAGTAGGGCATTACCTCACGAGAGGGCTGAACTGTCTAAATCCTCTTCTTCTTCTAACCCATTGTGCTTGGCGATCTCGACTGCGACCCCAAAATTATATTGCCGAAACCAAGTTTCGACAGTTGGCGCGCCAGGTAGTGGACCGCACATCGAGACTTCTTCAACAATCTCGCCGACAAGCGTGATGGGATCTCCTTCAAGATTCGGCAACTTCGCCGCCTACTTCACCGACGATTCCTCCTTCGACTCGGATTCGGACAAGTCGGAAGGAGAAATCCACTCGACGCCGTTCGGACTTCCGAACAGCGCCGGATCTACAACGACGTCTTGAAGACCAAGATGCAATCTACTTTCTCCGACGACGGACTTCACTCGGCACCATTCGGATTACGAATACCGCCAAAATCTGCGTCAATCTTCTCACCTCCCGACGGAGGCAATCTATTCGGACGAAGACCTCTCGGTGCCGTTTGGGTTACCAAACGCCGTCGAGATCTACAACAAACTTCTCTCCCCGAGTCGGCGGCGACCCACTCGGAGGAGCCCACACCCCAAGCTCGACTCGGGCCGGAACGATCCGGACCCGGGCTACCTAGGATCAAGGGAGGTCGCCGTCATCCTCCCATCATTCGGCTCCCGCTCATCTTCGGAGCTCAATGGATACCTCGCTCCGTCGGCTTCGATGACCTCTATGGCATCCCCTCGACGAAGCCGACAACTCCGACGCCACATGGACTATGAGCCGAAGTGCTTTGATGTCCTCATGGCCGAGCCGACGAGTCCGACTCAGCCATGGCCAAGAGGCTTGCTGAAGAAGAGCGGGCCAAGATTGAGCACGAGCGCAAGACGGCCGAAGAGGAGAAGCAACGCAAGGACGAGGCCGACAAGAGGAAGCAGGACCTACGTGCGGCGGATGATCCGCCCAGAGGCCATCCTCCAAACGCGGGTTCGCAACACCAACATTTTCAAACGCCACAAGAAACGCTGTTGCCGCTCTCACTCTCTTGGACACCGTCATGGAGACGGCACCCGCCAATGTGACTCCGATACTCGACAAGATCAAGACCATCGTCGCAGCCACGCTAACGGCCACCCCGCCACCTCGGCACGAAGGCCGGCGAGTCCGTGGCTGAAACGGCCGACAAAGTCGACTCCCGCCTCTAAGGTCGGGGGACTATAAGAGGCCCGAGCCAGATCGGTCAACAACAAGGCCAAGAGGCCCACCCCGTGAGTCCACACGAAGTACCGGGAGCAAACGGCCGACTCCGCGACGAATGACACGGACGTCCACCCGTACACCATCGCGTCCGCCGCAACAACCTCCAGGCTATCCAACCAGCCAACCAAAGACCTCGCCGAGTGATCTGCGGGAAGTCCTCGATCGCCGCTACCGGGAGCGGGACCGACGCACTCGGGAAGATCGGAGGGGATCACCCGATAGCGGCGACGACGGAGTGCCGGCCTTCACTCGGGAGCTTCGCCGAGTGCACGGCCGAGTGGTTTCAAGCCCACAAGAATCGAAGGTACGACGGCAAGACCGACCCGAGTCATGGCTTACCGTCTACACCTCGCCATCCGCGCAGCGGTGGCAACACTAAAGCTACGGCCAATTACCTTCCGGTGGCCCTCGCCAACTCGCGCAGCGGCTCACGAGCTGCCAAGAGGCTCAATCGGCTCGTGGAGCGAGCGAGGGACCACTTCATCGCCAACTTCCAAGGTACCTTCGAGAGGCCGGCACACACTTCGATCTATACAACGTCATCCGAAGCCGGATGAGCCTCTGAAGGATTACATCCGCCGTTTCTCCGAGAAGCGCAACAAGATCTCCAACATCACCGATGACATCATCCTCGCCACCTTCCGAAAGGAGTCCGTGATGAGCTATTAATCGGGAAGTTCGGGCGCAAGCCACCAAAGACGGTGAAACAAATGTTCGAGACGGCGAACTCCTACGCAAAGTCCAACGACGCCATCAAGGCTGCCCGTCAAGACCGGCCCGATAGGAGGGAAGACAAGCAAGCGGGAGGGAGCCGCAATCCTAAGAAGGATGGCGGCAACGGCGGCAACCGGGGCCAAAAGATCGCAAGCGCCGATCGGAGGACCTAGTGGCCGCAACCTCCAACACTCAACGCCGTCCCTGAGTCGCCGCCTACGACGCCATTATGAACGCCCAGTGCACCCATCATCCAAATCATAAGCACGCGGCGAAGGATCGCTTCATCTACAAACAGTTCGCCGAGCGTGCGTGGCGCAGCTCAACAAAAAGCCGGCGATGAGGCTGGTCCGTCGGCGCCAAGAAAACAACGCGGCTGAAAACGCCGAACCTTTTCAAGACCCGGGAGAGCTCAACCACATCTTCGGGGGCCGCTAGCCTATGAATCCAAGAGGAAACGAGGCTAACCGACCGAGAGGTCAACGCGGCTCAACCTGAAGTCCTCGCACTGCGATGGTCGGAGGTGGCCATCACTTTTGACCGCTCGGATCACCCGACCGATTGGTTCACCCGGGCGCTATCCACTCGTCCCGGATCCCGTGGTCCGCAACATCAGGCTTAAGCGCGTCCTCATCGATGGGGGCAGCTCCCTCAACATCCTGTTTGCCAAGACCATGGATGAGATGCAGATCTCGAGGGCCGAACTAAAGGCAAGCTCAGCCCCCTTCCACGGAGTCATCCCGGGGCTATCGTCTACACCACTCGGGCACATCTCCCTCCCAGTCTCCTTCGGGGCCCGAGAGAACTTCCGAACGGAGAACGTCACTTTTGAGGTGGCCAACTTCGAAACAGCATACCACGCCATCATTGGAAGACCTGCGCTTGCCAAGTTCATGGCGATCCCGCACTACACCTACCTCTGCATGAAGATGCCGGGTCCCAACGGTGTCATCACTCTTCGCAGCGATGTGAAGCAAGCCTTCACTGCGAGAAGGAGAGCCGCGACATGGCCCAATCTCGCGAGAGATTATGTGGCCAACAAGAAGTCCGATTGGCCGCATCAACTTCGGCAGAGGGCGAAGTCCCCGCGAAGAAGATAGCCAAATCGGGGTCCGGCGACGCCAAGACCAAGAAGATCTCCCTTGATCCATCGGATCCCTCAAACTCGCCTAATCGGCACCGACTGGATCCCAAATAGGAAAGCGCGCTCGTCACCTTCCTCCAAAATAATAAAGATGTTTTTGCTTGGAAACCATCGATATGCCGGAATTCCTAGGGAGGTGATCGAGCACTCTTTGCACGTCAAAGATGACGCCAAACCGATAAGACAATGATTATGCGGTCGCGCAGGATCGAAAAGACGCTATCAAGGAAGAACTCGCAAAGCTCTTGGCTGCCGGCTTCATTAAAGAAGTCCTTCATCCCGACCGGTTAGCCAACCCGAGTCCCGGTCCGCAAGAAGACGGGGCAATGGCGCATGTGCGTTGACTATACCGACCTCAACAAAGCCTGCCCCAAAGATCCGTTCGGGCTGCCTCGCATCGACCAAGTCGTTGACTCAACTAGCCATGCCAACTCCCGAGTTTCTGGACTATTACTCGGGCTATCACCGGATCAGCTTGAAAGAATCCGATTGCCTGAAGACATCGTTCATCACGCCGTTTGGGGCCTATTCTACATCACCATGCCTTTCGGCCAAGAACGCCGCGCCACATACCAACGCATGATCCAAAGATGCTTCCGGACGCAGATCGGCAAGAACGTAGAAGCTTATGTCGACGACGTCGTCATCAAGACCAAGCGAAAAGAAGACCGATCGCGACCTAGAAGAAACTTTTGCAAACATCCGGGCCTTCGAATGAAGTTGAACCCGGAGAAGTGCACTTTCGGCGTCCCATCGGGCAAGCTGTTCACTTCATGATGTCACATCGCGGCATTGAAGCCAATCCGGAGAAGATCAACGCCATCTTGAGCATGAAGCCCCGAGTAAGCGAAAGACGTCCAGAAGCTCACTGGCTGCATGGCGGCGCTAAGCCGCTTCATCTCCCGACTCGGCGAACGAGGCATGCCCTTCTTCAGATTGCTAAAAAAGACAGATGACTTCTAGTGGACCGCGGAAGCCAACAAGGCCTTTGAAGATTTCAAAGAGTTCCTTACAACGCCGCCCGTCCTGGCCTCGCCTCAGCCCCAGAACCTTTGTTGTTGTACGTTTCAGCCACTCACCAAGTGGTCAGTACGGTCCTCGTGGTCGAACGCGAAGAAGAAGGACGGGCTCAGAAGATTCAGAGGCCAATCAACTTTGTTAGCGAAGTGTTGGTAGGAGCCAAAATTCGCTACCCTCAGGTACAAAAATTGCTCTATGGTGTTCTAATAACCGCGAGGAAATTGGCACACTATTTTCAGGGTCACTCGGTCACCGTCGTCACTTCCTTTCCACTCGGCGATGTCTTCCACAACCAGGAGGCAACCGGATGCATCGCCAAGTGGGCTTTAGAGCCGATGCCGTTGGACTTGACTTTTAAGGCGAGGACGTCCATAAAGTCACAAGCCTTGCCGGATTTCCGGCCGTGTGGATGAGCAACAAGAGAACGTACCTCGGGAAGACCTCCAACACCGGACCATGCACTTCGACGGATCCAAGAGGATCACTGGCTTGGGAGCAGGAGTTGTGCTGATCTCCCCGACTGGGGAAAGGCTAAGATACGTATTTCACCTCCACTTCTCCGCCTCGCACAACGTTGCCGAGTACGAAGCCCGATACATGGATGCGCCTCGCGATTTCACTCGGGATACGTCGGCTCATCGTGAAAGGCGACTCCCACGGTCGTCAATCAAGTAATGAAGGATCGGTCTGTCTAAACGACACTATGGAGGCCTACCGGCAAGAGGTCCGCAAGCTTGATGACAAGTTTGACGGGCTCGAATTCTCACACGTCTTGAGACATAACAACGAAGCAGCCGATGAGTTGGCACAGTTCGGGTCCAAGCGCGAAGCTGCCCCAACAGACGTCTTTGTCGAGAACCTCTATGAACCAACCATCACGGCAAAGACAACTTCCAACGAGCAAGCTGCGAACGAAGTCGCCGTGGCTGACGCCGACTAGAGGACGCCGCTCATCAAATTCTTAACCCAGCAAGAGCTGCCGGAAGACCGGGATGAAGCGAACGCGTCCGGCGTCGTTGCCAAGCATATATCATGGTTGACTCCGACCTATACAAGAGAAGCCCCTCCGGAATCCTAATGAGATGCATCACACCCGAGGAAGGAAACAGCTACTCCAAGACATCCACTCGGGCATATGTGGAAGCCACGTGGCGGCACGCACTGGTCGGCAAAGCATTCAGGCAAGGTTTCTTTTGGCTTACCGTGGTCTCCGACGCGGACAAAGTCGTACGAACCTGCGAAGGCTGCCAATTTTTTGCCCGACAGAGACATGTCCCGGCCCAGGAGCTACAAACAATCCCACTATCACGGCCGTTCGCGGTATGGGGCTTGGACATGGTCGGCCCCTTCAAGAAAGCTCCAGGAGGATTCACACACCTCTTCGTCGCAATCGACAAGTTCTCCAAGTGGATTGAAGCCAAGCCGGTCGCCACAATTACTGCGACAAGACACGGGACTTTTCCTCAACATCGTGCACCGCTTCGGCATCCCAAACGAGAATCATAACCGACAACGGGACTCAATTCACGGGAGGCATCTTCAAGGAATTCTGCGAGGACTTCGGAATCAAGATTTGCTACGCATCGGTTGCCCATCCCAAAAGCAATGGACAAGTCGAACGAGCCAACGGCATGGTCCTCCAAGGCATCAAGGCCCGCGTTTTCGATCGCCTAAACCCCTACGCGGGCAAGTGGGTCCAAGAGCTTCCCTCGGTCTTATGGTCGCTACGGACCACACCCGGTCGGGCTACCGGCCAAACTCCCTTCTTTTTGGTCTACGCCAGAAGCCATGTTGCCAAACGAGATGGAGTACGAATCCCTCCGAGTCCACGGCTTCAACGATGAACGCTACGACCCCGACCGAGTGGATGACCTCACCCGATTGGAAGAGGCCCGGGAGGCGGCCCTCATCCGGTCGGCCAAATATCTTCAAGGGCTCAAAGATACCACGGTCGCAACGTTCGAGCACGAGCTTTCATCGTTGGCGACTGGTCCTACGTAAGATCCGGACCACCAAAGACCGTCACAAGTTATCCCCCTTATGGGAGGGACCGTACATAATCGCCGAGGTGACTCGGCCGGTGCATACCGGCTAAAACGTGAAGACGGGTCTATGGTGGAGAACTCCTGGAACATTGAGCATCTTCGACGATTTTATACCTAATTTGGCTAAGGCTTCATGTTTTCCTTGATTGCCAACCTCAAGCAAGATGACTTCTTGAGTTAGCATGGGGCAGTTACATATATCAATAAAGCTTAAGTTTTCCTCATCAACTTCGTGCATGATTTGGTTTATCATTGTTCAATGTTCTTCGATTCGAGTTCGGTGTCTAAGGGCGAGAGTTTTCCGATGACCTAATCGAGCCTAGGCTTGGTGACAATCGACGAAAACTACTTACGAAATTTCACACAAAAACTCGGATCAAGGCATTAACATAAATAAACTAAATATATCACAAGTTTTACATCAAAGCATCACGATCACACGACATTTACAAGACAATGTTTGAAAGATAAATCAAATCCGGAAATTGTTCACTACATCAACGGAGATCTTCTTTGCTGACTCCTGCGCCTCACTCGCATATCCAAGGCTCGCTCATCCGTGGTCCCGTCGCCGGCTTCCCGACCGAGTGGATATCCACTGGGGTAAAGGACTTGGTCGTGCAAGAGCCGCACCAGCCCCATGTTGGCGCTTCTTCGGTGTTGTTGGCCGTGCATCGTCGGAGCCCTTCGCAGCTTGTCAAAGACTTCAGTTGGGTCCAGTGAGCTGGTCCCGACTCCATGGTGGAACAAAGATAGCAAGATCGGCGCAACGGCATTGGCGACCTCTTCCCGGATCTCTCCGGTTCGTTTGACCCGCTCAAGCAAGACGTCATATTGAGCTCGGGTCTTAACCTTGTAAGCCGCCGAAAGCATCGATCATGCAAAGCACTCGGAAATGAAGCGGACAAAGAATGTTACTTCAAAGAGGCTTACCTTCAAACTCGGCCTCCGGTTCGGCTTTGTCGAGGCTGACCGCCTCAGTGGACTTGGAGCGAATGAACCTCCGACGAATTTTCTACAAGGAAAGAAGATCATCGAAACCGGGGATAACATGAGAATCTTAAAACTTGGAGAGATGAGCTTACTCCCGATTGACCCTCGGAGGTCGAGGTTCGCCTCCCGAAGCTCTGCGATCTCTCTCCTTAAAGCC
Source organism: Oryza australiensis (assembly GCA_019925245.2). NCBI lineage: Eukaryota > Viridiplantae > Streptophyta > Magnoliopsida > Poales > Poaceae > Oryza > Oryza australiensis. Next base: position 4,758,390 of record JAIFGZ020000584.1, on the reverse strand, counting down.
GCCTCCCTCGACGCGGCTTCCTCCCGAGTGGTTTTCAGCTTCTGCTGCACGTCCCCAAGGAGTTCGGTAAGGAACCAGCTTCTCCGGCCCTCGGACTTTGCCATGGAGTGGCGTACTCTTCGCGTGAAATCCGAAAAATGACCGACTGGAAAAGGATGATAGCACAATAAAAGAAAAAGACTAAGGCTTACGTTGAGCAGCCGAGTTGCTTCATTCAAACTATCGACAAGGGCATCCCTTTCTTCTTTCTCAGCTTGCCTGTCCAGGATGATGCCCTGCCTTTGGCCCTCCGAGTCCTGCCACTCAATTTTAGTTGGGGAACCCGGGTTTCGAAGCGCAACACGGGATTTCCTCCACGTGGTGGCGAGATAAGAAGAACAAATGAAGACACGAAAGATTCAAACTAAAGGAACAAATAGAAGATTTTGATACAAGACTCACCGGCTTCAGTGGCTGCGCGCTTAGGCGGAACAGCCTGGATGGCCTCCTTCCTCTGGCTCTTCGCCGAGTGACCCTCAGTCGGGGCTGGCCGAGCCGCGGCCTGAGGTCTCCCGGCCGTCGACTGGCTTCCAGTCGGGACGCCCCGGCTGGCGGTCGGGGGCTCCTTCCTCGGGGCATCCCTCCTCGGAGGCGAAGGTTCTTTGCCCGGAGCGCTCTCGCTCGGATGCGGGCTCCGAGGTTTCGGCTCTGCAGGCTTCGGCGCCTCGGGAGCAGCGGCAGGGATCGGCACCTCACCCTCCCCGGCAGGATCTATGTCCCGGGGCCTCCGCGATAATGAATATAGCTGGGGTAAAGACAAAGAGAGCTTTCCGAGAAAGTTTGGACTTCGGTCATGAAACATACCGAATGATCGGCGGATCTTCGGGGCTGTCCTCGGCGATCGCCTTGGAGGAGGAGTCTCGGCTGGAGGAGCGGGACGTCGTCGTCCGAATCCTCGATGATGAGCCTCCTTTTGCTCGCCCGCTTGTTGGTGTCCTCACTCGGGGCTGCCCGCTTCCCAACTGGATCGCTTTGGATCTTGATCCCGCCAGCCGGCTTCTTTGCGGGGTGACGCGGCGCGTCATCATGGGACACCTTGTATGCTTGGAGGTAACGGAAGCATTTTCCTGCAAGAAAAGTTCGCACAACACTAAGAGACAAGATATCAAGATTACAAGGCATTATGAAGCAACCAGTCGGCTTACCGGAGGAGGAGGTTGGTGGATGCTGAAGGGGAGAACCGGCAGAATGAGGGCACGCTCAACTGCAATGCCCGTTGAGAAGATCTTGTACATCCGGATCTTCAGGATCTCGTAGCTGAGTGGATCTGGATCTTCCCGATGGGGTCCTTCCCGCCTTCGTATTCGAAGGCTGGCTTTGACCTCTCCTTGATTGGAGCTAGTCGGCACCGAATGAAGTGCCGAGTGATCTGCTCGCCGCGAAGACCCTTCTGTTTCATTGCCAGGATCTTTGCAAGCAGCTTGTTGGCCTCGTCCCAATCTTGGGCTACTGGAACAGTGCTCCAAGTTGGCCTGGGGACAGGGGGAAGACCGACGAAAGCGGCGAGCGGGTTCGAGGTTGCTAATATAGAACCACCCGCGTGCCATCCCTTATTGGAAGATTTTAAGGGAAGAGAGAAGTACTCCTTGCGGAGAGATCCGCGGAGTTGGAAACCTGCCCCGCCAACGACGCATGGGTGGTCTTTATTCGGATGTGGTTTAAGATAAAACATGCGGCGGAACAGGTTGAAAGTGGGGAGGATGCCAAGGAATGCTTCGCATACATGAATGAAGAGAGCGATATGAAGCATCGAGTTGGGGTTCGATGGTAGAGTTGAAGCCCATAATAATCCGAAGCCCCGAAAGAACTCGGAGGTGGGAAGGCTGAACCCGCAATAGAAGAAAGAAGTAAATACAACGAGCTCACCGGTGTTAGGGGTTGGGAAGTCCTCACCGCCGCCGGCGCCACCACGATCTCCTTTGGGGAAGCACGTCATGCTTCACCATCTCCTTGAGGGTGGATTCCCTCACATCCGATGTGGCTCATTGGTCGAATGGGATCCTCTTTTCCTCCGCCAGGAGTGTGGTTTGGATGGTAAGTGAATCTGGTCGGAAAGAGTGGGGATTTTGACAAGGGAACTTGGGAGATTGGCTGCGGAAGCTGATTGTGAAGCGAGCTCTTGGATGGATGGATGGATTTGGGAGCGCGTGAGTCTAGGGTTCTTCGCAGGAAACTGGTGAACAGTGCTGCGAAAAGAGGAATCTTTTGGAAGATGAAGAGGCGGGGACGACCTCGAGCCTTTATAGAAAGATTTGAGGGTTGCGCTAGGTTTTCTTGTGATTGGGCCGAGCCCATGAGAGAATCTGCAGCCCAGTTAAGGTGTGGCCCGACGCGTGTCCTTAGGGACTTAAGCGGATGAGCTTAAGCAGATTTGCCCTGGCAATATGCACGTGTCCGAATGCCCTGTACCTTTGAAAATCCTTTCATACCGCGGTTTGCTTGACTTCATGAGAAGCTAGCACGATGCAACTTGAAAGGTGACCAACAGCTAAGTTTTTATAGCTGCCTTGGTGACAAGGGCTGTTTGGTTTTTTAGCATTTGATTAAGTGATTTTATCAATGCTATTTTTCCATCTTGGTGAAGATCTTTATAGATTGAGACCAGTATTATGGCAGAAGCTATTTAATAACTTGGTCATATTTTTCATACGATTGAAAGAACTTGTTTTCCCATGAGGGACGATTAAAATATTTGTTCCGAGATAACTCGGGCAGATCCACTCGGGTAAGCATGAGCTTACCGAGTGCTTTTTACCCGCTAGGGTTAAGTGAGTTAATTGTTCTGAGATAACTCGGGCAAATTCACTCGGATAAAGCACAAGCTTGCCGAGTAATGAGGTTGCTTTAGCTTGAGCTAATCATCTACATAAGAATGATTTTTTATAGTTCTTGATTATATGCTTAGTCTGTTTTTGACTAACCACATAGTCGGGGGCTACACCTAATTAGGTGCATCGGAGATGCACCTAGGTATTTATTTTTGAGAATTTTTTAGATATTTTCCAGCCCTTCACGAGTCTTTGGAGCCACTTCGAGCGAGATGATGGAATCACTCGGAGCCAAAAGTACTCGGTCAAAGAGGTTTTTTGGCTGTGTGTTGTTTTGGTTTGAAGTTGAGTTGTCTCGTCGACTGAAAAGGACTCGGGGGCTACTGTGGAGATTATGGCAATCGGGTATCTACATGGCAAGCTTATCCGATTGGAGGTAGGGATAGATTGTGCGCCATATACTAAACCAAACATGACTTGGGTGTTACGATTGCCGATAGAGATAAGGCAATCGACCTATAGTCACGGTTTGGTAAGATTGAGGAAACCAACTTAGAGTAAGATAGGGTTTCCGATCTGTAAGCCCTCCTCTCAATACTATATAAGGGGGTAAGGGGCGTCCCTTGAGGGATATCTGAATCATACGATTTCATAAGCAAGAGCTTTAGACACACAAGATCAATAAAGACACTCGGCGGATCGAATCCACCGAAACAGGAGTAGGGCATTACCTCACGAGAGGTCCTGAACCTGTCTAAATCCTCTTCTTCTTCTAACCCATTGTGCTTGGCGATCTCGACTGCGACCCCAGAAATTATATTGCCGAAACCAAGTTTCGACAGCACTGTTCAGTAATCTAGCGTCGTCTATTTGGTTTTGTTTTGCATCTTTCGTGTTCTAGGGTGATTAGTTTACTGTTCTAGCAACATTAGAATATTTTTAATATTATTTTTGTGTCTTTGCTTTTTTGTTTGAAAAAGAAACTGACGATCATTTACCCCTTGTGATCGACGTCGTTTTGGTCCTACAAATCTCAAATATTAGTAAAAAATATAAGGCAGCAGGAGCCAAAGAGTATCTTCATCCCAAAGCCATCCAAGAAGCCATGACCAATATCGAAAGGTCCCAACCCAACGACCACAAAGCAATAAAGGCGTGAGGACTCGATATCCGAGGAACTTACAATCCCCCTGGTGTATATATAGACAGTTATATATACATATACACTAGCAATTGTGCCCGTGCGTTGCAACGAGTGAAGTTGGGGTGTGACGCGGATGAGGACGAGAGGGAGGGACGGAGGCACGGCGCGGGGCATGGCGCGGGAGCTTCGAGCAGCGACGGGAGGGAGGAAGGGACGCATGAGGTCTTTTTTTCATCCAAGCCCTGTTTTTCTTTTTAGCATTGGGACTGCGGGTTAATTTCGAAAAAACTCAAGGGGTTTTCTGCAAAATAGTCAGGCAAAACAAAATTTTGGGTGAAAATACTACTTGCTTTATAAATAGTTATATATATATATTATAATCTATAACTATTTATAAAACAAGTAGCGTTTCTACCTAAAATTTTGTTTTGCCTGTTATTTTGCAAAAACTTCTTGAGTTTTTCAAATTAACCCAATATCCGCTATTTTGCGAAAACCCCTTGAGTATTTATAAAATTAATCCACAATCCCAATACCAAAATAGGCCTCGGTGAATACATAAAAAATATAAATTAAAATTACATGAGACTTAAACTTTAAAATAATTATGATAAAATAAAATGACGTTCGTTGCAACGCACGGACATATTTTATATATATATATAAACAAACATATACATACGCATTTATTTATATAATATATAAGTCTTCCGTAATAATCTTAGTCGGACGTCTCTACACTCTCACCTTTCCAGTATTAGCGATCCTGAGCATATACGTATATAACAGAAGGGAAAAAAGAGTACAGATGGTGCACGATTAGGATTTGGACTCCATGCAACATGGGCTCTCGAGAGGATCCTCTTGCACTGCATTTATATATAAATGCAACAAAACGATGGTAGCAGCCAGAGGTTAATTACCGAGTTGTCAATAATGACGGATCAGAATAGAAACAATTCAAAAGTAATCCCACATATATTGGCGATTAATTGGCTTTGCTAGCTCTGTCAAAGAGCGATCTTTTCTTTCCTTTTTTATATCACATAAACATAAGTTAATTTAATGCTAATTTTATCAACATATCGATAAGTCATAGACTCAATTTTTGTCGATTATTATTATTATTATTATTATTATTTGTTATTATTATTATTACCATCTATTACTATTTTATTTTTTTTATTATTATTATTATTATTATTATTATTATTATTATTATTATTATTATACTACGATTGAATATAACTACACGAGAACATGGTTACATATATAAAATGGAGTAACAGGTTAACAAGATGTGCAACCATGCATATAAACGACCCAGTAGCTTGGAGTCAAGGTTAACTAATCAATTTAGGAAGCAATCAGGCTTGTTTCCACACAAAGTTTTATTCTCCTTGGCTATTTTGCAGAAAACCCCTTGAGTTTTTTTAAAATGGAGGGCCGCGGCCCAACAGCGATCCACCTTAGATTTGATCCAATTCCGAGGCCATCTCGCGCTCAACATGAACCAGGATCGAAATCCCTAATGGACGACCAGGCGCACGGCCTACTATGCGTGCAACCACTTCCGTTTTCGGCTCATTGGTTGTTTTGGGAATTTTCTTTTTCGGCCCATCCTGTGCGATCAATTCGACCCGTTACCAAATTTGGCTGCACGCTTTCAGACTTTCTCTTTTGTAATTTTTTTATGGGCTTCATTATTTAGCAGACCGGTCCAATTTGTCCACACACACCAAATCGGGTTTTTTTAGCAGGCCTACTATTCAATCTATGTGTGTATACTTTGTATAGGTACGTACGCGTACAAAGTATATATATTTATATCTATATCTATAACTATCTATAAAACAAGTAGTGTTTCTACCAAAAATTTTTATCCGCCTGACAATTTTGAAAAAAACCCTTCAGTGTTTATAAAATTAACCCGCAGTCTCAATGCTAAAAAGAAAGGGAGGGCATGGATGAAAAAAGACCTCATGCGCCCCTCCCGCCGTCCCCATCTGCGCCGCGCTGCGCCTCCCTCCCATCGCTGCTCGGAGCTCCCAAGGCGTACTGCGCCCCTCTCTCCGTCCCCATCCGCGCCACGCCCGACTTCACCGTTGCAACGCACGGGCATAGTTGCTAGTATATATATACATATATACACTAGAAAAATGCACGTGCGTTACAACGGACGACACGCGAAAAGGAAAACAGGCGGCGGCGCGGGAGCTCGAGTGGTGACGGGAGGGAATGGTGCGCGCGCGGCGCTCCGGCTCCGACGGAGGGAGGGCGCAGCGCGCGCGGGCGCGGCGCGGATGGGGACGGGGGAGGGGCACAGAGGTCTTTTTCGATCCAAGCCCTTTCTTTATATATATATATATAACTATCTATAAAGCCGTAGTGTTTTCACCTAAAATTTTGTTCTACCTGGTTATTTTACAGAAAACCCCTTGAGTTTTCCAAAATTAACCCGCAATTACGGGTGGATACCGGCTCGGTTCGGCTCAGCTCGGCTTGCTCGATAGAGAGCCGAGCCAGGAGGCCGGCTCGGCTCGTGAGCCGGCTCGACCCAGCTTGTTTAGCTCGCGAGCCACTTTAATACAGTGCAATTTATGTACAAATTATATTTTATTTTTGAGTCTATTAAACATGCAAATATACAATTGAAAAAAGTAAAAAGTGATATATTAAGTCCATAATTAACGTAATAACACTTGTCCATCAACAATTATTCATGCAAATGTAATGTCACAACTAGATTAGATATTATTACTATTATAATCTAAAGCATTAAATTCATATTGACCATCACAAAATCATAAAAATTATTGATTTATTGTCACATCAACAACAAAACAAGCAAAAGAATAGCAAAACAAGCAAAACATTAGGTCCTGCTTTGTATATTGCATCTGGCTCGTTGAGCTCACGAGCAGCTCGCGAGTTGACTCGAGCTGGCTCATTATAGCTAACGAGCTAAACCCTTGGCACAGCTCGTTAGCATTTCTCAACGAGCCGAGCCAAGCCGAGCCGAGCCAACCACGAGCCAAACGAGCTAGAGATCCATGAGTATTTCGTCAGCCCTACCCACAGTCCCAATGCTGAAAAGAAAGGGGGAGCTTGGATAAAAAAAGACCTCCTTCGCCCCTCCCTCCCTGCGCCCCTCCCTCCCGTCCCCATCTGCGTCGCACCCCGCATCGCGCCTGCGCTCCTCCCTCCCATCGCTGCTCAGAGCTCTCGCGCCCCTCCGTATCGTCCCCATCCTCGTTGCGCCTCAACTTCACCCGTTGCAACGCACGGGCACAATTGTTATAATCTATAAATCTATATCTATAACTATCTATAAAGCAACCAGTGTTTCCACCCAAATTTTGTTTTGCCTGACTATTTTGCAGAAAACCCCTTGGTTTTTTTTGAAATTAACCCGCAGTCCAGCTGGCCATTTAAAAAAACTAGTTAAAGAAGAAAAAGGGGTTATTTTATAGAAAACCCCTTGAGTGTTTATAAAATTAACCAGTAGTCCCAATGCTGAAAAGAAAGGGATGGCTTGGATGAAAAAGAAAGATCTCATGCGTCGCTCTCTTTCGTCCCCATCTGCGCCGCGCCTGCGCCCCTCCCTCCCGTTGTCGCTCGGAGCTCCCGTGCCGCCGTCTGGACCTTCGCCCTCCGTCTGCTTTCCTCCATGCGTCGTCGTTCCGTTGCAACGCACGGGCATTTATCTAGTATATATATAACTATCTATAAAGCAAGTAGTGTTTTCACCCTTTTTTTGTTTGGCTATTTTGCAGAAAACCCCTTGAGTTTTTTCAAAATTAACCTGCAGTCCTCATGGCTATTTTAAAAAAACAGTTAAAGAAGAAAAATGGCTTATTTTGTAGAAAACCCCTTGAGTGCTTATAAAATTAATCTACAGTCCCAATGCTAAAAAGAAAGAGAGGGCTTGGATGAAAAAAGACCTCATGCGTCCCTTTCTTCCGTCCCCATCCACGCCGCGGCTGCGCCCCTTCCTCCCATCATCGCTCGGAGCTCCCGTGCCGCCGCCTGGACTTCGCCCTCCGCCTGCTTCCCTCCCTACGTCGTCGTCCGTTGCAACTCACGGGCATTTTGCTAGTGTATATATATAACTATCTATAAAGCAAGTAGTGTTTTTACCCAAAATTTTCGTCCGTCTAGCTATTTTGTAGAAGACCCCTTGAGTGTTTATAAAATTAACCCGCGGTCCCAATGCTGAAAAGAAAGAGAGGGCTTGAATGAAAAAACCTCCTGCACTCCTTCCTCCCGTCCCCATCCTCTACGCCGCACCCCGCGTCGTGCCTGCGCCCCTCCCTCCTGTCGCTACTCAGAGCTCCCACACCGCACCTGCGCCCTTCCCTCCCGTCCTCATCCGCGCCGTGCCTCGACTTCAACCGTTGCAACGCACGGGCACAGTTGCTAATATATATATATATATATATATACCATTATATAATGCATCTTATTAACGGCTGAGATACATTCACTTTCTCTTACTCACTCATCATCTAACGGTCCATATCAACTGGCGCACCATCTCGGTTTTCATCACACACGCTTCGTTTCCATCGCGTGTCCGGCGGTTTCCATCACATGCGTCGCCCGCGCCGCTTGCCATTTTTCCAGCCGTGTAGGCGCCACTCGCACCGCCCGCGCCGCCGCTCTCACATGCGCTTCCATTCAATCGCGCGACATGAGAGGAAGGTGAGACGGTGACATCGACATTCGCCACCCGCGCCGCCGCTCTCGGGCCTCCTACAGGCGGCGGGCGAGCGTGGCGGCGTCGATCTCGACGAAGGGGACGAGCTCCAGGAGGCATATGGCAACCATATTGCGCACGGCGTCGAGGCCGCTGAGGGCAGTGGCGACAGAGGCAGGGAAGGATCCAGGCGAGGTCTTGCAGCGGGTGGAGCGCGCTAGGTTGGGGAGGGCGCGGCGGTGGTGGGGCTAGAGGTCGGCAGGGCTCTTACCGTGGCCGACGTCGGGGTTCGGGATAGGGACGTAGGGGCGGTTGCTGAAGATGGCGAAGATGCGGAGCGAGTGGTCGAGGTCGGGGACAAGGCGCTGGAGCGAGGCGACGAGGCCCATCTACGTCTCCCGGCGGAAGCCGATGGCCTAATCCAGGCTCCGGCACTGCTCCCGCATGGCCGTGAGGTCATCGCCACCGGCATCCGCCTGCGGCTCCATTGCTGTTGCGGTGGAGAGGCACGGGGATTTGGGGTCTACAAATCTAGATCGAGCTTGACACGACGCGACACAGCCTTGTTTGTGCAGCTACATGGTCTTGCATCGCCCACGCCGCCGCTGCGCCATCCGCCGCCGTGTGCCCCCTCTACGACGTGCCGCCTCCACTTCAGGATGCGGCGCCAGGGTGCCCTGCTTGCAAGTAATTTCACCACTGGAGTGTACCGATTTTGTTGTTTAGGGTGGTGTGAACTGTATGGAACTGAACTGAGGAGTTAATGTCGAACAAGCCTATACTGGTGTTGATTCTGGCTGTAAACTTGTAGGATCACACAGAGAAGGTTGATGATGTGAAAGCTAGACCCGACGAGCTCTACATTTCTATCGTTGTTGGAGGCATGGTGGGCTTGGCTGTTGCTTGTGCATTGTGTAGGTATTTTGTTCATGTACTTCCTTTTTTTTATTTGTCAATGGGCTCTGCTCACTGTCAATCGTTTTCGGCTGTAAAACTCCTTTCTTTTCCTGATTGTTTTAGGCTATGATATTGTCTACATTTTTTAACCCAGATGAAAGTAGTTCTCAAGTGTCCTCAATGACCTAATAGTGCAATTTGAAGGGCTATTAATGATTTTTTTCATTGCCATGAATAGCTTTTCATGCTATAGTCAAATCACACCTTAAACATGTGAAAATGATGATTGAAGGTTGTTTCAAATAATAAACACCATATTTTACAAAACAAAGATTAAGTTCTTCACCTGCTTATTTATCCACGTGCAACCAGTATGCCATTGACTAAACATCTAAGGGTTGCCATCATTGATAGCAATCCTGCATTGAAGTCAAGAAATTATCTGAAGAAAGATGGTATACCTTATTCAAGGGTCAGTATTGTTACTCCCGTGACCATATCCTTCTTCAGAGGTACAGTTTTAATCTAACATGTGGTTCTATGTGATGTTGGCCACTAGGTATTTAGTTTGCATGCCTGCCAGTTAAGGTTACCGCGAAAGCCTGGGGTGCTCTTCTTGCTGCTTGCAGGAAATATGGGGAGGTGGGGTTGGCAGAGGTTGCACGGAGAGCATTGTTTGAGATTGAACTGGAGAATGCAGGTAACTTTGTTTCTCTTGCGAACATCTATGCAGGCATGGGTATGCATGACAAGGCAGAGCGTGTGAGAAGGGAGATGGAGCAGCGAGGTGTGCGGAGATTGCCTGGAAGCAGTTGGATGATACATCGCAAGTCAGGTGCCAACATCGTTTCCAATGAATTCCTTTTGCGATGCTTGGTTGCCTATGCCAGTTCAATCTATAATTACAGCTTTGCTATCACTCAAAGCATGAACTAACTGACTGTTTTGTTTGATACAGTGAACTTTTTTGAAAGAGGAAGCACACTTTGAGAACTGCATCACAGACTCACGATAAAAATTATACCAAGATATTCAAATCATTCTTTGTCCATGAAAAGGTATGTGAGACATGCCACTATGTGCCGCTATCTAAAACACATTGTACTTGGGTCAGGTTCCTAAATTTATTTATCACAATGGTGTCATTTTTAAATCAAAACTAACTGCAAAAATAATAATATTGCGTTAGATGAATGGTTAACTGTAAATCCAACAGAAACATCAAATTTGCCCATGGGAATGTTGGAAAATTAGGAGTTTGTGCTAACAGCTGATATTTTGTTTGAAAAATATCATCTGCATTAACAAAGGAAAAACTGCACGCCCTCTCCTTCGGCCGTGTTCTTCAATCTCACTTGTAGACTGCGTTACAATTATTTCAAATGTTCTTTACATTTCTCTTCAGCCACTTGTTAAAAGAGCACTAAGGTTATTGCTTCTTTTTTTCGTCTAAATTCATTATGCTTTTTTAGATATCCATTCTGCTTATTTATTGTGAAGTTGGATTAATATGATCTTGCCAGTTTCTGGACTTCTGAACTAGCTTTAGCTTTTTAAGGGCCTTGGACATGCTGCATAATTATTGCATTAAATCATGGTTCTTATTTCAATAATCTCAGTTCTCTTGCCATCAGGCTGGACAACTCGAGGATGTTGTAAAATATGGTCGTTGTAACTTGGACACACCTACATTAACATGTACACTGTATGTTGATAACTATTATGCTTCTAAATATAATAATTCTATAATTAATTTATTTTGTTATCTCATCCTATACTTTATTGCTAAATCATATATTATATTTTGCTTCTTTGAGTTGTACCTCCAGATCGACGCCTCTGGCGCCGTCGGCCGTCTCCACGCCAGCTCCGATCACTGCCTTGTCGCTCGCCTTGGCTGTCTCCTCCGCGCCGCCCAGCAGATTAGTACAAGTGTTTTTCTACGACAAGATTGATGCACAATGTCTAAAATTTTTCTACTTGTTTGCAGGGTATTATCTATGTCTGATGATTTCATGAATGTTGGATCGAAGGTTTGAATAGAATGGTGATTAGCTGCTGGCTGCTATGTACTTCTCCAGCAACCGCCGCCGCTGATCTCCTTCCTAGGTTTAGTACTGATCCCTTAAATGATTTGCACGGGCACTGTACTAATCCCTTAAATGATTTGCCTATGATTCATGATGAAATTTTTAATTGTTAGATGGATTTAGGGATAACTACAATTGTTAATTTGTTTTGATATATGTGAAAGTTATATCTTGCGGCATGTTCTGCCAAATACATGCCAATTTCTGCTTTCGATTGAACAGGACTTGATTAGTGTTTGCTAATCATCCATGTAGGGTTGTATAATATGTCCTTTTTCCCCCTTTTTACTAGGTTTTCTTAACATGTCCTGAGTGATGCTTTAATTGTGAAAAAGCTCATGATTTAAAACTAACCTGGGTGCTACATTTCTTTAAACTGCTGTCTGCAGATTGAATATTTTGTTAAAGGTTTTTCCTTTGTTCTGACCAATTTCAGATTAATGGATATGAGTGAATGGGGATAGATTTTTTTTAGAGAAGGATGGGAATGGATTTGAATTGAAGGTTTAGTATGGTTTTCCATTTGGTATTTACAGATCTCTTCTCCATCTATCCATATGAATTATGGGGACAATGCATGAAGTCATTTGTGTTTGCAGAAATTATACTCAACAAATCTATGCAGTTAGAAAAGGCACACAATAGGATGAGTTATAGACATCTAGAAAACCAATTTTCATAAAGGTATATTACTCTCTTCCATTTATTACTGTCTTCCAGGAAGGCAATGTCTAAGCTAAAGGGCCCTGATAATCCATTTGAAAAGAAAAGAAGCAATTTTCTGAGGTTGGTAACAAGGGCCTAATTAGTGCATTTGATGATGGTGAGTGAGAACAATATGTATCTCTAGATCCAATTATTTTTTGTTGATGTGTGGCATACATTGTTCTGTACATATGCATTGCTCCTAAAGTTGCTTTGTAAAATTTGCAAAACCTGCTCTTACAGTATGTGTTCATGCTCTGTACTTGGACATCCAACCTTTTTAATGGGAATTAATGGGTATTTTCTGCAAAGCAACAGGTATGTCATTTCATGTTTTTAATTCCTCTTCGCAGGTCGATTAAGGACTATTTCTACATCGAATTATTTTTCGCCGATCAGGTCTTCATCCATTTATTGAGCAAGCAATAAGTTGTGGGGCAACCATCTTCTTTTGACATGAAAATTGGACATGACAACTTAAGTGACATGGTATTTTGGTAATTTATTTAACAAATAGTATGTCGTTTACAAAATTAGGAATAGTTTGAACTTGAATTTTAAAGTTATCTTATTTTATTCTTTGTTGTCAAAACATATACTATTTAGTTTGATTTATATTATCAAAAATCGCCATAGTGTTAGTACGGGCATATTATCTCCCCTTTTAAGATAAATGTAAGATTTCAAGGGTTCATTAAGACTATTCAAGTAGAAAAATGCCTAACTAAAATGAACCATGATAGCCTTGTATTCTCATTTAATATTACTTTTATTATTTGTGATCGTGTAATAATCTTCAGAAGTTTAGATGGTGGCGAACCTTCCGTGCCAATCTCCTAAAATTTGACTATCATGCACGCACATATGTCATCTCATACATATATTGTCATTACTAAATATCATCGTAGCGTTAGCACGGGCAAATTACTAGTATACATAAAAGACTTGGATCTCAATGACATACATAGGCACCAAAACCTAAAACAAGACGCAGAGAATGAAAACCAAACCAGCAATTCGGCATATATGATCAGGCCACGGTGTTACATCAACAAATAATACTATCAGTGGTGACGACCTCTTCTCAGCGAGATTATTGAAGAAGGGAAAGAGAAATAAGTCAAAGTAGTCAAGAACGGAGATGAGTGCGCAACTACCTAAGAAAGAAACAAATTGCACCTCTGCTCCACTCAACAGGGAAACATGAACCAAATAATCATGGAAATTCTCATTAATTTTCTCAACAAACATTTAAACAACAAGCATGCCTGCTGTTCCAAGCACATATTTACAAGTCAGGTCTGATAATGCCCCCTCGAGCTGCAGATGCCATTTTTTGATTTTTTTTATCCGGAGCTCGAAATATAATTTTGGGTTGTTTCGTTAGATACTAATATTTGTGGGGACCAGATGCACGTGAAGTTTATTCTCACAAATAAACATGTGCTTCTGGAATGACAAGCATGCCTGTTGTTTAAATGTTTGTTGAGAAAGTTAAGGAGAATTTCCGTCATTATTTGGTTCACGTTCCCTGTCGAGCGGAGCAGAGGTGCAGTTGGTTTCTTTCTTAGGTAGTTGTGCACTCATCGCCATTCTTGACTACTTTGACTCCTTTATCTTTCCCTTTTCTTCAATAATCTCGCTGAGAAGAGGTCGTCACCGGCGACGGTATTATTTGTTGAGGTAACACCGTCCCCTAATCTTATAGGCTGAATTGTTGGCCTCCTCTGTCTCCATTAACATCAAAATTTGATATGGTTCTTAGTGGATTCGGTTAAGTAAAGAGGTCAATCAACCAATAGAAGTTTATCCAGAAAATACTGAGTTCAAGAAGGAATCATGAAGATCATAGTATGACAATTTAATTCTATCTATTAATTAGGTGGGATTTAGTAAATTTCGTTTTATGTTTAGTAAGTTTTGTCTAGTGCCGATTAGGACTTGTATCTTTTTTTAGGAAACTTGTGTCGTGTCTGATCAGGACTTGTATCAATCCGAAGGTATAAATATGTACATCCGGGGTTTTGTAATCTATCTCCACAGATCAATTCAACTTTTGACGTATCACCACTCTTTTATTTTGGTGAGTTCTTAGTTTCGAGTTGGACTGCATCAGTTGAGTTCAATCTCCAGTAAGGAAGTAAGCTCCATCAACTTCGCTTGTATCGATGTGGCTATAACTTTCTCGGTTAAGTCCAAAATTCTATCTAGGTCGATGCAAGTGTTGCATATATGATATATTGATTCTATCTTTAATTGTATTGCTATTAGAATCATGTCGACTTAGTTAAGACTTTCTCAGTTATATCCGATATTTTGACGAAGTTGATGTTTTCTAATCGTAATGTTGTTCTAGATAGATTTATATATCTATCATGTTTGTATAAATCTATCGGTTTATCTAGTTTATTTTATCAAACGTAATCTCGTGCTATTTCGATTAGGTCCGATCTTCTAGATTGTTATTGATAATATAAGTCTTGCTAAGCCGATAGGTTTTATGCAACGTTTCATCAGAGTGCTAGCCGATGAGTTATCGTTACTGTGGACTTCAACTATCAGATATATCACTTAGTTAGCCGATATACACTTTAATTTACTTACATCGGATCTTCAGCCGATGTATATTTAACAATCGGGTTTATATTTATCTCATTACATCAGTTTTGGCTGATTAGTTCATATTATATTATCTCATTGCATCTTCTGAGCTACATTGGCTTATACTTAAATTTGTATAGTTTTTAGTTAAATCTATCTTTATCAACTTCAATCTTATACTGTCCAATTCGGTCTGATCAATCAAAATTGTCTTCGATAAAGAACGGTTTATTCATGATTATGTATAGTTTGGTTCTAGCCGATGATAGCATTGTTCATCTGATTATTTGAATCTATAGTCAAGACCCTATTGACGTCGGTTGTTATCGTTACATCACATCGGCCTATTGGTCGATCACCTTCTTGATCATCGATCTATTTTCATCTTGTTGGTTGTAGGATCAAACTAATTGGCATGCCCTTAAATTGAATTAATAGGACTTGCACTGAAGTAAAACAAATATTCCAGGCCGTTGTGTGAACGACGAATTTCATGTCAACACGCTTTTGGCACGCCTAGTGAGACACGTTTTTGCATCATCATAACGAAGAAAGTTGATCAAGATATTATTCCAGTAACTATGGACAAACTCACCGATGAGTAAAGAGCGGAGGTGGAGCAGAGGGTTCAAGATTTTGAATAGCTATGCTTGGAGTCTTTCAGCATAACCTGACAGGGTCTATTCAAGAAACTCAGTTACCAAGATTAGTGCTTGAAAGTGAAAAAAGTAATTCTCATAGTCCTCCCAAAATTTCAAGTCCTCATAGCAAAATTTTTCAAGATACTATGAATAAGGCAGTCCATCATGCTTTGATCGATCAATCTAGAGTTTTGATAAATACATTACAGAATTTGATCAAGAAGATAGTTGATGAATTAGTTGCTAAAGGAATTCCGCTCAGGGGGAAATCATATTACCATCAATATGAAGAACAACATCAATATCGGCCAGAGAAACTTCATCAGTATAGGCATGGTGAAGAATATCAATATATGCTATGAACAATGTCGCATGAATATAACATGGACAATGTGAGGAATAATGAGTTGGCTGATAGAATTACTAAGATGATGTGGGAATAGTTTAGGATCAAACCTAAGGAGTAGACCTATATGTATCGACACTCATATCCTGAGTGGTTTGATAAGGTTCCATTGCCTCACCGATACAGAGTTCCAGATTTCTCCAAGTTTTTAGGACATGATAACAAATCTACAATTGGACATATTAATCGATTCTTGGCTCAAAGCGAAGAAGCATCAGCTGAGGAAGCTTTGAAAGTTAAATTTTTTCCGTTGTTATTGTCTGGATCGACTTTTACATGGTTTAATCATGACTTCCAAATTCTATCAAAAGATAGGCCAATCTAGAAAAATATTTTCATAAGTATTTCTTTGCTAGAATTTAATGAGATGAAACTCATAGATTTGGCATCTGTTAAGCAACGAGCAAATGAATCGGTTCTGGAATATATTCAAAGATTTCGTGATGTTCGCAGCTGATGCTATAGTTTGAGCTTAAGTGATGGACAGTTAGCAGAATTGACATTTCAAAAATTATAAAGCCCTATCAAAGAGAGGTTTTTCTTTCAAGAGTTTGAAAGTTTAGCTCATCTGATGCAGAAGTTATGGGCTCATGAAAGTTGATTGCAAAAGGCAAAAAAAAGACATTTTGGAGTATAAAGGCCAGGAAGAAGATAATTTTAAAGCATGAATTCTCATACTTCAAAATTGGGGGGCATGTGTTAACACCAAAATTTGGTAAGGTTCTATTTTATACTCAAACTTGTATAATTTTTAGTTAAATCTATCTTTATCAACTTTAATCTTATATTGTTTCGGTTCGTTTTGATCTATGAAGATTGTCTTTAACAAAGAATTATTTATTAATGATTATGCATAGTTTGGTTCTAGTCGATGATAGCATTGTTCATCTGATTATTTGAATCTATATTGAATCTATAGCCGATTGATAAAAACCCTATTGACATTGGCTGGCATCGTTACATCACATCAGCCTATTGGCCGATTAGCTCCTTGATCATCGATCTATTTCCATCTTGTTAGTTGCAAGATCAAACTAATTGATATGCCCTAAACCCGAATTAATAGGACCTACACTAAAGTAAAATAAATCTTTTAGGCCGTCGCGTGAACGACGAATTTCACGTCAACAGTCCCTCCCCTTATATGGTGCAAGATAACCAGGTCTGTTTGGGTAACCCGAGTCAACTAGATAAAACTTTCCAGAAGGTGGTCATGGAAACTTATCACCCAATCTGTTTTGAGCATCATTAAACACCCTGATGTCATGAACCGATCCAGGCCATCCAGCAAGAACAAAAGTAAATCTCATATCAAAATCGCATACACACATCACATTCTGACTCTTTTCCTTATGTCTATTCATATGTTGTACAGCAGTAGAAACTGGCACCACAACTTAAATGTGTGTCCCATCTATTGCTCCAATGCAATTATCCAAGTACGGTGTATACTTTGCAGATTGTAACTTTTTGTGCATAATTGTAAAATGAGGATCTTTTGGATTAATGATATCTTTTGCAAGCTTGATTATCATTGTCAATACTTCATTGAACTTCCGAACTATTGTTTCCAAAGACCTAACAAATCAATTTTCAACTTGTCTAAGCGATTGGGGAGCACCTACTATCCACAAAAAAAATGGCTAAAGACTCAATTGAGGACATATTTGCGGTTGACTTCAACCCATACGACTCCACAAGCATAGTATGGAATTTCTCAAACACTGGTCTGTTCATTCTAAACATGTTGTAACATGCAGTTCTGTTGCCTAGTGTTCTCATTACCCAAGCATGTCCAGACTCTGGTGATATTCTTCTAGGAACTTTGTTTGAATAAGAGTCAAAGTAATACGTACCAATCATGCCATCTAGCATAAGTAGTCTTCGCTTCCTTGATTGTTGAAGCATCAATGCTGCCAAGAGGCGCTTCTTTCGATCTACATTGTTGTCATCATCACTTTCCTTTTCATCACCACTTTCGTCATCACCACTGCCCTAATCATCATTGGTCTCATCACCACTGTCCTCATCATCACTTTCCTTCTGACATGATGAACCATAACCATCCTACATGTTTAAATTCAGCATATCAGGTAATGACATGTTCAATACATGATCAACATAGGAGGTAACCATAGCATATAAAAGCATTACATAACATGATTACTCATCGTAGCAAGCCATTCAACCACATGTCCATTACACAACATAATAAGGTACTAACATCAGTACATAGCATAGCTCAATAAACAAGTGCATTACATAACATGACATTGTAAAATGTTCATAATTTCGACATGTAAGTGCAATTACTAACTAATATAAGTTCTTATGCTGGCACCATCTCTTCAACCACAAAAACCTTGTTTCATTACTTCTCATGTTCTGAAACATCACTCTGTTCTCTTTTTCCAGAAATAACTGTGTTGCACAAAAGTACTCCACAGTCTCTTTAGTTACCCCACACTCAATTGTTTTGGCAATGCATCAAGGACTGCTCATACTTGTCTACTTTTTTCTCATTTGGCTTCCCTTTGTGTAGAAGCTCAGTTATTGTCTGAGAGGAGTTCTCAGTCTCACTATCCCATCTATTGAATAGCCCCTTCATCAACCTTACAACTGGGCTCTTGCTTTTCTTCCCAGGACTAGAACCTGTGGACAACAGACTACTACTGCTCCTCCTCTTTTTGCTACTAGTGTTCATTGGACTATCGTCAAATCCCTCATCTGCATCTTCAAATCTTTCTGTTTCCCCTAATGTTGACTCCTCTTCCTCTTCCTCATTTTCATCACCAGGGAAATATGCAGTGCACCCATCAATTGCCACACCTTGGAATAGCTCTATAAGCATGTTCAAGTACTCTGGGTTGCCAGTTCGAAATTTTTTTGCATTTGGTTTTTCTTGTAATACAATTGTATTATGAGAAATCTAATTTTATACAAGAACAATAAGAGGTTAACTAATTAGAAATATTAGTACCTTGATTGTTCTTTTCCACCAACCATCTGACCCTGTGATCTCTCCATTAGGTCCTCGACCACACCCCGTTTGTTGACTTAGCCATACCCAACATATGTAGATACTCTTTAGTTGGACCATTCTATTCTTGAATTGTTTGGTCGAATGCTTCAGTTGAGTGCTAACAAAATATTTAGACTTCAAATTTTGATAGCCTCTAGTTGTCCATGTTCCATTGGGACAATTACCATCCCTCAATTCCTCACATGAAATTTTAATTGTTAGATGGATTTAGGGATAACTCCAATTGTTAATTTGTTTTGATATATGTGAAAGTTATATGCCCGGCTTCTCTCCAAGTTTGCCTTTATGGAATTTTGAACATGAGCAGGTGGCATCCCCTTAAGCAATTGATTATGTAGTTCAGGAATTAATTTTGAGCATGAGCAGGCAAACCTATAAATTATATACCCTGTGAGCATTCTGGTGTGATCTATGTACGAAAATTTGAGCATGTTGAATTTATAAGATGGAATGGCTTGGTAGTTGCTGCTATTTAACCTGAATTCGATGCCTTGGATTAATCTCTGTCTTATGATAAATTAGGAAGGTATAATCTCTTTGTTTTTTTCTTTTCATGGAGTAGCACAAGTATATAACCATTGCTTGGGTACTTGGTACCTTCTGCATATTTTCTGCTTTGTTGGTGAGGCTGTTAATATGGTCCACCGATGAATGGCTATACTTACAGGATAAAAGGGCAACACAGGAATAGTACTGATATATGTAGCTACTAGGTATTTCATCAACCTTCAAACTCAAGTGCTTGTTTTCAGAAAATTGCTTAATATCATTGGGAGCTAAATCACATTTTTTTACTAATCAGGCCCTTGTTGCCAACCTCAGAAAATTGCTTCTTTTTAAATAGATTGACATGGGCTCTTGTAGCTTAGACATTGCCTTCCTAGAAGAGAGTAATAAATGGAAGAGAG
The DNA here is from genome assembly GCA_019925245.2 of Oryza australiensis. NCBI lineage: Eukaryota > Viridiplantae > Streptophyta > Magnoliopsida > Poales > Poaceae > Oryza > Oryza australiensis. Next base: position 4,738,449 of record JAIFGZ020000584.1, on the reverse strand, counting down.
TAATATACCTTCATGGAAACTGGTTTTCCAGATGTCCATAACTCATCCTACTACGTGTCTTTTCTAGCTGCATAGGTTTGTTGAGTATAAATTGCTCTGATCTATTAGAAGGGCACATGGATATATATTTGTGTTATGACATTAAAATTCTATTTATGTGTATATTAATTGGTTTGTTGAGCACTGATATGGTTCACTGTTTGCATATATGTGAAAGCACTATTTTGATATACACTATCGCTTCGAGTTGATCAACTATATCTATTGTTTGGAGTTGATCCATTTTGAGAATTTTTTTCATGAACATTTATATTTTTGTATTGTCCAGTCGAACACGATAGATGGATCTCACTATCTGCATATATGTGAAAGCACTATGTTGATATACACTATTGCTTGGAGTTGATCAACTCTATCTGTACATATGTGAAAGCACTATGTTGATATACACCATTTTTTTGTTCATGGGGGATAAAATAAGTGTTTATTCATTTGTCTTGATCAGTATTAGCATTGACCAATAAAATATGATTTTAATTTGATGTGGTACTATAGGTCGTTCAAATAAATTGTACTTTACTGTTGTCTTCTCTATCAACATCGATTATCATCCCCGCAGTGTCAGTCTTATCAGTACTTTAGTAGCTATAGCTATGCTTAGGCTTTCTTTATTTTTCAATGTACAATCCTATTGATTTCTACCTTATATGTATTGAAAATTAGTAGTCATGTAATTCTATTGTATCTTGTAGGAATCAAAGCTCATGATTCTTGAATACACTCATGTGAGTGAAAATTAGTAGTCTATATCTTGTGGCGTGTTCTGCCAAATACATGCCAATTTCTGCTTTCGATTGAACAGGACTTGATTAGTGTTTGCTAATCATCCATGTAGGGTTGTATAATATGTCCTTTTCCCCCTTTTACTAGGTTTTCTTAACATGTCCGAGTGATGCTTTAATTGTGAAAAAGCTCATGATTTAAAACTAACCTCGGGTGCTACATTTCTTTAAACTGCTATCTGCAGATTGAATATTTTGTTAAGGGTTTTTCCTTTGTTCTGACCAATTTCAGATTAATGGATATGAGTGAATGGGGATAGATTTTTTTTAGAGAAGGATGGGAATGGATTTGAATTGAAGGTTTAGTATGGTTTTCCATTTGGCATTTACAGATCTCTTCTCCACCTATCCATATGAATTATGGGGACAATGCATGAAGTCATTTGTGTTTGCAGGAATTATACTCAACAAATCTATGCAGCTAGAAAAGGCACACAATAGGATGAGTTATGGGCATCTAGAAAACCAATTTTCATAAAGGTATATTACTCTCTTCCATTTATTACTGTCTTCCAGGAAGGCAATGTCTAAGCTAAAGGGCCCTGATAATCCATTTGAAAAGAAAAGAAGCAATTTTCTGAGGTTGGTAACAAGGGCTTGATTAGTGCATTTGATGATGGTGAGTGAGAACAATATGTATCTCTAGATCCAATTATTTTTTGTTGATGTGTGGCATACATTGTTCTGTACATATGCATTGCTCCTAAAGTTGCTTTGTAAAATTTGCAAAACCTGCTCTTACAGTATGTGTTCATGCTTTGTACTTGGACATCCAACCTTTTTAATGGAAATTAATGGGTATTTTCTGCAAAGCAACAGATATGTCATTTCATGTTTTTAATTCCTCTTCGCAGGTCGATTAAGGACTATTTCTACATCAAATTATTTTTTGCCGATCAGGTCTTCATCCATTTATTGAGCAAACAATAAGTTGTGGGGCAACCATCTTCTTTTGACATGAAAATTGGACATGACAACTTAAGTGACATGGTATTTTGGTAATTTATTTAACAAATAGTATGTCGTTTACAAAATTAGGAATTGTTTGAACTTGAATTTTAAATTTATCTTATTTTATTCTTTGTTGTCAAAACATATACTATTTAGTTTGATTTATATTATCAAAAATCGCCATAGTGTTAGTACGGGCATATTATCTCCCCTTTTCAGCAAATGTAAGATTTCAAGGGTTCATTAAGACTATTCAAGAAGAAAAATCCCTAACTAGATAACATTGTATTCTCATTTAATATTACTTTTATTATTTGTGATCGTCTAATAATCTTTAGAAGTTTAGATGGTGGCGAACCTTCCGTGCCAATCTCCCAAAATTTGACTATCATGCACGCACATATGTCATCTCATACATATATTGTCATTACTAAATATCATCATAGCGTTAGCACGGGCAAATTACTAGTATAAATAAAAGACTTGGAGCTCAACGACATACACAGCACCAAAACCTAAAACAGGATGCGAGAGAATGAAAACCAAACCAGCAATTCGGCGTATATGATTAGGCCACGGTGTTACATCAACAAATAATACTATCGGTGGTGACGACCTCTTCTCAGCGAGATTATTGAAGAAGGGAAAGAGAAAGAAGTCAAAGTAGTCAAGAATGGAGATGAGTGCGCAACTACCTAAGAAAGAAACAAATTGCACCTCTGCTCCACTCAACATGGAAACATGAACCAAATAATCATGGAAATTCTCATTAATTTTCTCAACAAACATTTAAACAACAAGCATGCCTGCTGTTCCAAGCACATATTTACAAGTCAGGTCTGATAATGCCCTCGAGCTACAGATGCCATTTTTTGATTTTTTTTTTATCCGGAACTCGAAATATAATTTTGGGTTGTTTCGTTAGATACTGGTATTTGTGGGGACCAGATACATGTGAAGTTTATTCTCACAAAATAAACATGTGCTTCTGGAATGCAAGGCATGCCTGTTGTTTAAGTGTTTGTTGAGAAAGTTAAGGAGAATTTCCGTCATTATTTGGTTCACGTTCCCTGTCGAGCGGAGCAGAGATGCAGTTGGTTTCTTTGTTAGGTAGTCACGCACTCACCTCTATTCTTGACTACTCCAACTTCTTTCTCTTTCCCTTGTTCAATCTTGCTGAAAAGAGGTCGTCACCGGCGACGGTATTATTTGTTGAGGTAACACCGTCCCCTAATCTTATACGCAGAATTGTTGGCCTCCTCTGTCTCTGTTAACATCAAAATTTAATAAGGTTCTTAGTGGATTCGGTTAAGGAAAGAGGTCAATCAACCAATAGAAATTTATCCAGAAAATACCGAGTTCAAGAAGGAATCATAAAAACCATAGCATGGCAATTTAATTATATCTATTAATTAGGTGGAATTTAATAATTTTTCTTAATAAATTTTCTTTTATGTTTAGTAAGTTTTGTCTAGTGTCGATTAGGACTTGTATTTTTTTGAAACTTGTGTCGTGTCCGATCGGGACTTATATCAACCCGAAGGTATAAGTATGTACATCTGGGGTTTTGTAATCTATCTCCATAGATCAATTCAACTTTTGACATATCACCACTCTTTTATTCCGGTGAGTTCATAGTTTCGAGTTGGACTGCATCAGTTGAGTTCGATCTCCAGTAAGAAAGTAAGCTCCGTCAACTTTGCTTGTATCGATGTGGCTATAACTTTCTCGGTTAAGTCCAAAATTCTATCTAGGTTGATGCAAGTGTTGCCTATCTGATATATTGATTCTATCTTTAATTGTATTGCTATTAGAGTCATATCGACTTAGTTAGGACTTTCTTAGTTATATCTGATATTTTGACTAAGTTGATGTTTTCTAATCGTACTGTTATTCTAGATAGATTTAAATATCCATCATGTTTATATAAATCTATCGGTTTATCTAGTTTATTTTATCAAACGTAATCTCGTGCTATTCGATTAGATCTGACCTTCTAGATTGTTATTGATAATATAAGTCTTGCTAAGCCGATAAGTTTTATGCAACGTTTCATCAGAGTGCCAGCCAATGAGTTATCGTTACTGTGGACTTCAACTATTAGATATATCAGTTAGTTAGCCGATATACACTTTAATTTACTTACATCAGATCTCCAGCCTATGTATATTTTAACAATCGGGTGTATATTTATCTCATTACATCAGTTTTGGGTGATTAGTTCATATTATATTATCTCATTGTGTCTTCTAAGCTACATTGGCTTATACTCAAACTTGTATAAATTTTAGTTAAATCTATATTTATCAATTTCAATCTTATACTGTCCAGTTTGGTCCGATCAATCAAAATTGTCTTTGATAAAGAACGGTTTGTTGATGATTATGTATAGTTTGGTTCTAGCCGATGATAGCATTGTTCATCTGATTATTTAAATCTATATTGAATCTATAGCCGATTAATAAAAACCCTATTAAATCTATATTGAATCTATAGCCGATTGATCAAGACCCTATTGTAACACCCTAAAAATCAAAGAATCTAAAATCAAAAAATTAAAAATCGGAACTTACAAAAACCTTTTTGGTTTTATTGCTTCTTATCGTATTTATCGTTCTTATTTGCTAGCTCAGTTGCATAAGAATTCCTTTGAATTTGCTTGATGTGAATTTGGGATAAAACCCTAAAAATAAAGACCCTAGCTAGGAAGAAAATTCTAGAGTATATGTTTTCAAAGGAAAGATAAGTGCACAATTTGGAAGATTTCTAAAGTTAATTTCGGAAAACATATAATTAGGTCTAACCCTGGACTGAAGAGGAAAAAGTGATTAAGGTTTTGGGGCTTAAACAGTGAAAGAATTTTAAAGGCAAAAATATAGATTAGAAAGACATTTTGCTAAAGATCTTAAAATCTTGAAATTTAAAAGAGAGATAAATTTAATATGAAAAATATAGTTTTAAATAATAAAAGTGGGGAAAGATTTGAAAATATAATTCTAAGAGTTGTTTTGGGAATATTAGATTTTATTTGAGATTTTTAGGATGAAAGGAAATAGGAAAAGGGAATTAGGAAAGTTAAAATCAGGAAAAATAGAAAAGTACACTATTCATTACCTCAGCAAGTGTTCGACCGGTCAATCGGCTGTGTCCATGCGCGCCACGTGCAGCCCACCCTGCCGCGCCGTACCCAGGGACGTGTGCACGCGTGTTCCCGTGGTCGCCGGCTCTGGTCATGCACAGTGTACGCCGGAACGGCCTTGCCGTCCCGCCGGATGCGGAAGTCCACGCCGTACCGCGCGCCCATACCACTCGCGTCAGCCCCAGCGCTCGCCCAGTCCACGCCATGTCCTCGCCACGACGCCCACGCGTGCACGAGCTCGCCGAAGTCGCCGCACTGTGCCTGCGCCGCGCCCGCGCCTGGACCCCACCCCGAGCGCCGGCACGCGCCGTGCCCACGCCCTGTCCCGCCGCCCCTCGTGCCCACGCGTCACCCTTCACCCCAGGCCCCCTCTCCGCGCGTCAGCTACACCTCCCCGTGCCCATGCTGTCGTCGTCACCGTCCTGTTCCCAAGCCTCGCCAACGTCGGCCACGCGCACGCCACGCCCGTGACGCACGCGACAGTGTCGCGCCGTGCCCTGCACCGCAACCGTGGTCTCACCGCGAAATCAATATAAATAGACCTCGATAGCACAAACTCTATACACCAATCTTGATCGCCATCTTTCCCTCTATAAATCCCCTCAAAAGTCCCCAGCCGCCATAGCCTGTGCGCTGAGAATTTTGCAAAAGATCGAGCCCGGTCAGAAGAACCCTAGCGCCGGCCGCCCGGAGCGAAAATCCAAAATTCGTCGCCCTCGGTCGAGTTCTTCCCAAATTGAAGGTACTTCCACGATCTCCATGCTCTAAACTTTATTTCCCCCATGTTTCCCGAGCCAATGCGCCACCGAAACTCGCCGGCGACGAGCGGCGCCGAGCCCCCTCTGTTTCGGCCGCCGCCGTGCACACGTCGCGAGATCATCGCCACCCCTTTCTGGCCGATCCAAGCCCCTAGTTAGCTTCCCCTAGGCTCGTAGATGCTCGCAGACCCGTTCGCTTGATTATGCCATCATCGGAGCGTGCCGGCGACGAGCATCATCACCGCCGCAAGCAGGCCGCTGTCGCCAGCTCCCCCTGCTCCCTCCCCAGCCCAGCTAACCCCATAGGAAGCACCTCCTCAGCCTATAGATGCTCGCAAGCCACCGGTTCGGACAAAACATGGCCGGAGTGTGCCGCGCGCCGAGCTCCGCCGCCGCCGCAAGCCTACCGCCGCCGTCGGCTCACCCCGATGCCTTCCCGGCCCGGCCAAGCCCCAAATCGGAGAGCTCGTGATTCCTAGATGGGGTAGATCCTGTTAGGTTCCCGGGTTTAGGCCACCTTCGCCGTGCGCGCCATCGCCGGTGCTGGAGCAGAGAGGCGGGAGGGAGAAGAACGAGAGGAAGGAAAGAAGGGAAAGGAAGAAAAAAAGAAAAAAAGAGAAAAGGAAAGAAGGGATGGAAAGAAAAGAAAAAGAAGAAGAGAAAATTTGGGAAAAATTTAGAAAATTTAGGAAAAAGTTTTTGGGAAATATTTGGGTAAAAATATATAGTTTTCTCAAATATATTCTCTCGGAAACAAATTTGGATTTCAAAAATAATTGGGACCGATTATTAAATATGTTTACCAAAATATTTAATCACAGCATTTATTTATCCTTCAAAGAAAATTATTTATGTCTAAAGCTTGTCTTCAAAATATTATTCTTGATCTATATATTTGCTAGACTTAAAACCTAGATTATTAGTGTAGTGTTTAGCTTCGGGAATTATTCTTGGAATCAACTATTATTATAAACCCTAGGACTTCTCGACCCAACGAATATTGTTGAATTCAAATTTGATTTCTCGCACGTGCAATTAGCGTCCGAGGAAGGCGTTGAGTGCGCGGAAGACCCCAACCAACAAGTGTGCGAGCAAGGCAAGTCATCACACTCTTTGAACATATTGATCCCAATTACGAAATGATGTTGTTTTAAACTTTAAACATGCATGCTACACACAAAGAATTACCTATACTTGTTACGCCATGCCTTGTTATTGATTACCCTTAGAATTATTCCTTGTAACCCTCGATGTGATACATACAACCGAAGAATATCTTTGGTAAAATGCTTAGCCATGCTATTATTAGATTCATGCATACTCATGTTTTTGCAAATAGCTATATGCTTGGGCAACTATCCTTGGGAAGATAGTTGGAATACGGCATGTGGAGACATGAGCGCCACATTGCCTAAAACATGATGAAATGAGTTTTTGTGAAAACCAAAAAGGAAAAACCAACGTTTTTAGACTGGGGCGGATGGATGGATTTGGGTGGATTCCGGGAAAGGCTAGTACCGTCCCTGGTCAATTAAGGACCGAGCCATGAGATAGCCGGGAAATGAGCCAGTACAACCGTACTTCTCGAATGGGTATAGACCTAGCGGAGTAGATAGCCGAGCGAAGGCAGTATCCCTGCATAGTGGTTCAGGTGTAGGTGTTGGGTTGAGGACCTATCGATAGGTAGAGTGTCCTGGGCCTACCAATGGTAGCGTGCCCGTAATTGTGATGAAACAAAATACTTTTATGTGAATAATAAACTTAACAATGACTTAAAGATTAAATGAGTTTTCTCTCTTACCCCAGGAACGCCAGAACTCCTCTCACTGCTAGGAAATGACGGCTAGAGTGCATGAGGATTTAAGTTCATGGAGCGGGTACTGCCAAAGTGAGGTTATTGAAAGGCTTTGCCGTGACCGTCCCATATAGAGGGATGTAAGCTCATTCAATGAGTAGTTGCGGAGTACGGGTAAAGTGTACATCCACTGCAGTGTGAATGAATCAATCTATTCGAATAGCCGTGCTCGCGGATATAGAGCATCGTGACAAGACTTTCGCTTGGCTAGACTCATAAATTTTAAGATGATGGGTTGGTATGCATAATGATTTTGTATGCTGGTGGACTCAGCTTCTCAACCTGCGAGAAGAGGTAGACTCCCCAGAAAACCATGACGCACTGGAGACGGGAAACCATCCTTGGTATCACAAGGGATGGTAGACAGAACTGTCGCCGATTTAACATACTCTGGAGCTAAAACTTGACTTGGCTAGCTGTTAGACTTGTGAAAAGATTTGTGAAAATTGGCTTTATGCAAAAGAACCCCAGCCATCCTTTGAAGGACCCTATCATGTGCATCACTTCCGTGTTGGCTTGCTGAGTACGGTTGGTACTCACCCTTGCTATACGCACAAACCTTCAGATGGTGGAAATGAAGAGTTGGAGGATCCATTTGCCTACTACTAGGAGGGCGGAGAAGACGATGGTGCCTGCTAGGTCTTAGTCCCCAGTCGTTGCCTGTAGGCGATCGACATGCCGCTGCCTTCCGTCTGCTATCTTATCTAATTTCTGCTTTTGGTTGTATCCGGACCAGTAGGTCCTATATGTATTGGATATTGCCTTCGGGCCTATTATTGTAATAGTTTCGATGTAAGACTATTCGTGCACTTTGCACCTGGTAATTCAGAACTGTATTCGTGGGTACCAAACTACTCGATCCAGGGATAAGGTACTATGAACACGAATGATTCCCGTCCTCAAAAAGGGGGTCCACAGAGCTGGTATCAGAGCAGTGCGACTGTAGGATAAGACCAACTGACGCCCTACCCCTTTATAGCTAGTTAAAGGGAATTATCCCTACATAAGATTATTTTGAAAATACAAACTATTTTCACAAAACAAATATGTTTTTCCTTACACCCTTGACACCCAATTCCCTACAAACATTTGATTTTTACCACCACTTTTCTCTGACCCTAATCTATCTTCAAAAATAGATGTTAGACTATGTCCATGTTGGAACTTGGGCGATTATTTAACCCATTAAGACAATGAGAGTACACAGAATAAGGCCCCATCCATAGCTTAACCTCTACTTTTCTCTTTCTCTCTGACAATAGACGGGAAAAGCCAAGGGCAGCAAAGCAAGATCCCAGCAGTCTCATGGATTAACCCAGAGCGACCCTGTGGACACTCCACCTCCTTTCCCTATGAATCCGACCTTAGCCCAGGTAGTGGCTAACCAGACACAGTTAATGGCCATGATGCAACAATTGTTCCAACAGCAACAGATGCAAGCCCAGGGTTGGTACCCAGAGCAACGCCGGTACGTTCCGTTGCAAACCCTGATGACTCCCGCAAGCATACTGTCAAATCCATGGGGAGCAATGGCACCAAACCCGCCATTTGGATTGAAGGAAACACTTGATCCCTGCTACGGTTTCATGGAACAAGGACATGGAGTAAAGAACAGTACATGGGACAAGTACACTAGGACCCCGATCAAGGGAGAGATACAGTGCGGAGGAAAGGATAAAGAATCCAATCAAACAACCGGCCAAGATTTCAATCCGCCACCATCTAACCCCAAGAAGAGGAAGTCACCAAAACTGAATATAGGTGGTACTGGCAAGATGATCATTACAAGCACAGTGTGTACCCCTGAAGATACTGAGGAGATTCTTCGACGTCTAAGGAAGAATGTGACTTGCTTCAACTGTGGGGAGTTTGGACACTTTGCCAACCACTGCCCCAAGCCACGCAACATTCCTCCTCTTACCGGTGCCAATGCGACAGCCATAGGTGACAATCCCAGATCAGGCAACAACCCGGATAACTAGACGAGAAACCTGCAGCAACCCTGGTCTTGCTTTGAAAGGAATTAAGACAGCAACGACCATGCCCCTACCCTTTATGTGTGAAGACCCTAGATCGATGTTAGTGTCGTTGTATTGTGTTGTCTAGGACTACACATGTCCAATGTATCCCCAGGATGTAACACCTATGAACTAATATAGAGTTCCATGATATGTCTTGAATGAGTTTATTCCACTATGCCTGTGTGTGCAAAAGATCATTTGAAACAACTTAAAGTAAACAAAAAGAAAGAAACGGGATCGATTAGAACCGTGACCTTAGTCTATCCAATCTCTTACCCCATCTATACTCTTCAGATGGCGCACCGTCGCAGAGCCCCCACAGCTAATGAGAACCCGCCAGAGCCTAACCTCTCCACCCTAGCAGAGGTCATGGCTTTACAAACTCAACTGCTTCAAGCCATTGCTAACAACCAGGGGAATCACGGAAGTTCAAGTTTAGGAGAGTTTATGAGAGCCAAGCCGCCTACCTTCTCCACAACAGAGGAACCCATGGATGCTGAAGATTGGTTGAGAGTGATAGAGAAAAAGCTAACCCTTGTCCGAGTACAAGAAGCAGATAGAGTCATCTTCGCCACTAACCAACTGGAAGGTCCCGCAAGTGACTGGTGGGACACTTATAAGGAAACCCGGGCTGAAGATGCTGGAGAACCGACATGGGAAGAATTCATGGCTGCTTTTCGTGAAAATTTTGTACCCACCGCAGTTATGAGAATGAAGAAGAATGAATTTAGGAGGCTGCGCCAAGGCAACACCTCGATGCAAGAATACCTCAACAAGTTTACCCAGCTTGCCCGTTACGCCACAAGTGACCTGGTGGACGAAGAAGAAAAGATGGATAAATTTATCAAAGGACTGAACGACGAATTGAGAGGACCAATGATCGGTCAAGACCACACCAGCTTCCAAAGCCTCATCAACAAGGTCGTAAGGCTTGAGCATGACCAAAGGATGGTTGAAAACAACCGAAAGAGAAGGCTTGCTCTAGCTCGTCCAATTCAAGGGACATCTCAGCGAACCAAAGGAGCAACACCAACAGGATGGAAACCAGCCATCATAGCGGCCAATCGTCCCTCTACACCCAACAACGCTAGCAGGCCACCAGTAACACCTTTCCGCACCCCGGCCCCTACTTTGGCGGCACCGGGAAATCGGAATCTTAATTGCTTCAACTGCGGAGAATTCGGGCATTATGCCAATCAATGTCCCAAACCGCACAACACACCCAACCATACTAGAGCAAACGCCACGGTTGTGAGAGGAACCCCTACCCTGGCGCCCGGACGAAGCTTATTCAAAACGCCCTAGCCGAAGGAGGCTACCACCGGATTCCGCCGTGGCCAAGTGAACCACGCGCGTGCAGAAGAAGCCCAGGAAGACCAAGTCACGCTAATGGGTATGTTCTCTATCCATGCTGCACTAATCAAAGTTTTGTTTGGTTTTGGAAATCCGCATTCTTTCAAAACCTCAAAATCAAGCACAGAACATAACCTATGTCTGGTAGACCTTAAGAGACCCATAATAGTACATTCAACCCGGGGAAAATATAGTTGTACCCCATGCCGACATCAATATGCCCATCAGAAGTAGAGACATAGTATTTTCTTCAAATGTCATGATACCGCCACAAACCCTCAGTATCACCTCAGTATCATTCTAACCTGGACCAGTTGACTGAGAACAAGAGAGTTATAAACTGTGACCAAGAGATAGTCACCCTGTCCAACCCATGGACTTCACCGACAAGCATAACCGTGGATCGAAACTTGATGTTGTGTGAGCGAGCCACGGGATTATTTACCCTACTACCTGTTAGTGATATGCCCTAGAGGCAACATGGAGATGTTGGATATCACGTCAATGTTTATGTATAAATGAATAAAGTGTTATTCAGTTCCATGAAATAGACATCTTGTATTGATCAATAAGTACGTGACTTATTTATGAGACTCTATATGTATGAATCTATTTCTAAACGATCCCTGATCATATGTCATATTGTTGGAACAAATATGATTCTAAGATCGGCATGTTTATTGATTGATGATCATGTCTCATAGATCATGGGTATGGAGATACCAAATCAATAAACATGGACACATGTGTTGGAGAACACATTGTTGGATAGACCCACCATGAGACACTACAGGAATTAATGTGCCATTAGTTGGTCTCGGGTAGTGTTGGTACAAAGTCCTTAAACCCGAGATCACCATGGATTCCAACATGTGTAGTAGCCTACTTTGGGACTACCAAACGCTATTCCGTAATCGGGTAGTTATAAAGGTAGTTTTCGGGTTTGCTATGAAACATGGAGTGGGATGTGAGTGATCAAGATGGAATTTGCCCCTCCTTTGGAGAGATATCTCGGCCCCTCGAGGTAATGGATTATGGAAATGCATGGCCATGCTAAGTTGATTGAGGAGTCAATCAACGACGGATAATCCAATACGGTTCGAGTGAATGGTTAAGCTATTGAAGGGATGGCACACATCTTGCCTATAGCTTAACGGTATCGTGAGGCAAAGGGATTTGTGTACACATTACAGGTTCGAGTCGATATTATTCTTGTATACTATGGTGTCAATATGTGCGCTAGGCGCCGCGTTGACAGTCGGCGAGTTGGACTCGAGCCGACAATCGGCTAAGTTATACTATAACCGAAACCGAGTATACCTGAACCTACGGTCGCAAGCTTAAGGGGATAAGAATGGCATTCGAGTTGGACTCGGATACGGCTCGATCGGATAGGGATCCGATCGGATAGAGTCCTATGGGCTTACGACGTGTGGGCGGCCAACTCTATGAGATACGGATGAGATCCGATTCAAAATAGAGTCCTAATCAGCCACTAGTCCCGTCGGCCAACTCTATATAAAGGAGGGAGGGGTGGAGAGCGGGCACGTCAATTGCATCGCGTGCACAGACCCTCCCCACTTTCGAGCCAAACCCTAGCCTTGCATCGCGTGCTAGCACACGGGTGTACGGCGTTCGTCCCCGGACGTGTGGATACCGGTAGAGGCGCCGCTACGTTGCGCGCCGTTGATCGGCTTCGGATCGGCCGCAATCGGAGCGAGCGGCGTGGTGGAATCGGCTGCGGTCGGGCGCATTGGAGCGAGGCGTGAGAACGCGGCCGGACGACTCGAATCGGCGATTGGCGAATCGGGCCGTCTTCGGGAATCGGCTACACTGTCCGGATCGGATTGCCCCGATTGGCTATTCCGCGCACTCTACTCCAATCGGTAACGATCTATCGGCCCTTACTTGCAAGTGTTCCTGGTTTGTGCGGTAAAAGTTTTGTTTTCAGCTAGCGTAGCCTCCGCGTAACCCTTCGGTGGTATCGAGCTAATCTTGCTTAGTTCGGGTTTTAGATTGGATCTGGAACAAGTTTTGCGCACGGGTTGATTAGATCAATCGGTTTTACGGGATCTGTTGAGGAGAGTTAATGGTAATTGCGTTCCTTGATAGTGTATCGGAACGGCGTAATGTGATTACGTCGAAGCAATTTCCATATAACTCGGTTTGAGTCGGCTTCGAGATAGCGTTCCTTGATAGTGTATCGGAACGGTATAATGTGATTATGCCGAAGCTATCTCGTAGTCCGATCTTGTTAGCTGCCTCGCGCCTACGCAAACCATCTCCCTTGATAGTGTATCGGGACGGCATAATATGATTATGCCGACATGGTTTCCGTAAGCGAATTCATAGATTGGATCTATGAATTTCGTGTGGTGTTCCGGGCGCTGCCCCCTTATAGGTCGTCTCGATGCCGTAGCTCGCGATAAGTAGAAAACGTTTCTACGCCTAACTTGTTTTTGCAGAGAATGCTTTGAGATGGTATGGCCCTATTGTATGTATGAGATGCATGTGATGCATGTAATATATTCTTTCATACGTGCAATGCTTGTAATATTCTTTCACGACCTGCGAGTCGATGTAATCTTCAATTAGAGCTTCTATAGTAGTAGCTTAGTTTGAAGAAATCAAGCATCATGCACATTGAAAGATGGTGCCGAAGATGGAGATCCTCGCGCCGACATGGAGATGGAGATCACCATGTGAAGGGGGCCATACTATTTCATTATATGCTATTCTACCTGTTTTCATATGTGATATGTTTGTTTGATAGGATAGCATCCCTCGCAAAATTAAGTAGTAATGATGCCCTTCCAAATGTTGCACCCGTCACCGTTATGCTCGTCAATGGTGGGTCCGCCAAAGCAGAGTGCCATTCTCTATCATAACACGAGGGGGTATATGTCGGACATATACAGCGGAGCATTTGGTTTACTTAACAAGGCTATCAAAACAGTTTTGGGCCTTGGGGCATAGGTTGGCGCCGGGGCATGGAGATGCCACACCAACAACAAGAGTCACATAGAGATATGATTAGCAAGGTGTTGCTTATCGATGTTACTAATTTTCTAGCAGTGATGCCAAAACTCACTAGAAAATTAATTAACATGTGGATCTTGACCCAATACGTAACCTAGAGGGAAGGTGGAAAATACGTAATGGGAGTCTAATGTTAAATTGTTTAACAATAGACATAGCATAAACATTATGCTAAACTTTGCTTTTCTCTTGTAGAATAAATGGCGGCTAATACTACACCCAGTACCTTTAATTTGCGATCTATTCTCGAAAAAGAAAAATTAAATGGAACAAACTTTATGGATTGGTATCGCAACTTGAGAATTGTTCTCAAGCAAGAGCGTAAGGAGTACGTTCTTGAAGTACCCTATCCCGAGGATTTGCCAAATAATGCCACCGCAACGCACGGAGAGCTTACGAGAAGCACACTAATGATGCCCTAGACATAAGCTGTCTCATGCTTGCTACAATGTCCCCCGAGCTTCGTAAGCAATATGAGAGCAGCGATGCTCACACTATTATTCGGGGACTGTGTGGCATGTTTGAGAACCAAGCTCGGGCCGAGAGGTTCAACACCTCAAAGTCCTTGTTTGCGTGCAGGCTTGTTGAGGGGAATCCCGTCAGTCCGCATGTGATAAAGATGATTGGCTATATCGAGAGTCTGGAAAAACTAGGTTTTCCCCTTAGCCAAGAGTTGGCTACTGATGTGATTCTCCAGTCGCTCCCTCCGAGCTTCGAGCCATTCATATTAAATTATCACATGAACAATATGGATAGAACCTTGGCTGAATTGCATGGGATGCTAAAGACAGCTGAGGAGAGTATCCAGAAAAACGGTCATCATGTGATGATGATGCAGAAGGCAAAGCGCAAACCACCTGTCAAGAAACTTTGCACCAAGAGGAAGTTAACTCCCGATGAGATCGCGAGTGCCTCTAATGCAAAGAAGGGCAAGAAGGGGTCGGCGGCATCGATGCCGTTTGCTTCTATTGCAAGGAGACAGCCACGGAAGAGGAACGCAAGAAGTACATGGAGGATCTCAAAAAGAAGCAAAGTATGACTTCGCTTCGGTATTAATGTTATAGACATTAATCTTGCTACTTCACCTACCGACTCTTGGGTATTTGATACCGGATCGTAGCTCATATTTGCAAGTCGTTGTAGGGAATGAGAAGAAGTAGAGGATTGAGAAGGGGCGAGGTGAACCTGCGCGTCGGCAATGGAGCAAGCGTTGCTACAGTTGCTGTCGGCACAGTACCACTTCATCTACCTTCAGGATTAGTTTTGGAATTGAATAATTGTTATTGTGTTCCAACACTATGTCAAAACGTTATTTCCGCTTCATGTTTGCAAGCGGAAGGATATGATTTTAGATCAATGAACAATGGTTGTTCAATATATCTCAGAGATATGTTCTATTTTCATGCTCCATTGGTGAATGGATTATACGTTTTGAATCTTGAAGCGTCTCCCATCTATAACATTAAATACGTAAAGGCAACTCTCTAATGATATAAACCCCACGTTTATCCGGCATTGTCGCTTAGGCCATATAAATAAGAAACGCATGGAGAAGCTCCATAAGGATGGATTGCTTCACTCTTTTGATTTTGAATCATTTGAGACATGTGAGTCTTGTTTACTTGGTAAGATGACAAAGGCACCTTTCACGGGACATAGTGAGAGAGCAAGTGACTTATTGGCACTCGTACATACCGATGTATGTGGACCAATGAGCTCAACGGCCAAAGGTGGTTATCGCACTTCATTACCTTTACCGATGACTTTAGTAGATATGGCTATATCTACTTAATGAGGCATAAGTCCGAATCCTTTGAAAAGTTCAAAGAATTCCGAATGAAGTACGAATCATTTAGGGAAAACAATCAAGTTTCTACGATCGATCGTGAAGGGGAATACTTGAGCCAAGAGTTTCGTAATCATCGAAAGATTGTGGAATTGTTCCACGCTTGACTCCGCCAGAACTCCACAATGGAACGGAGTGTCCGAACGGAGAAATCGCACCTTGTTGGACATGGTGCGGTCGATGATGAGCCAAAGTGATCTTCCGTTATCCTTCGGGGATATGCTCTTGAAACAACGCGCTCACACTAAATAGAGTTCCATCTAAGTCGGTTGAAAAGACACCATATGAGATATGGACAGGGCAACCCCTAGTTTGTCTTTTCTCAAAATTTGGGGATGTGAGGCTTATGTAAAACGTTTACAATCCGACAAGCTCACACCCAAATCGACAAGTGCTTCTTTGTGGGATATCCTAAGGAAACTAAGGGATATTATTTTTATAATCGGGAACAAGGCAAAGTGTTTGTCGCCCGACATGGTGTCTTCTTGGAGAAAGAGTTTCTTTCAAGAAGGGTTAGTGGGAGCAAGGTGCATCTTGAAGAAGTTCAAGAAACACCGAAACGTTTCGCGAGCACGAACCACAACAGAGGAGCAAAGTGTTGCGCCACCGTTGTAGATACACCACCCACGGAGAGTCCGAAGATCACGTCGTGCACCGATGACAGTACACGTGCGGAACAACGTGATATATTGTTGTTAGACAACGATGAGCCTAAGACCTATGAGGAAGCGATGGTGGGACCCGATTCCAACAAGTGGCTTGGAGCCATGAAATCCGAAATAGAATCCATGTACGACAATCAAGTTTGGAACTTGGTTGATCCACCCGATGGTGTCAAAACCGTTGAGTGTAAATGGGTTTTTAAGAAAAGGCCGATATGGATGGAAATGTTCACATCTATAAGGCGCGATTGGTGGCGAAAGGTTTTAAACAGATTCAAGGAGTTGATTATGATGAAACCTTCTCGCTCGTCGCAATGCTTAAATCTATTCGGATTATCCTAGCGATTGCTGCATATTTCGATTATGAGATATGGCAGATGGATGTCAAAACGGCTTTCCTAAATGGAAACCTAAGCGAGGATGTATACATGATACAACCTCGGGGTTTTGTCGATCCAGAATCGCTCAAAAGATATGCAAGCTACGTAAATCCATTTATGGATTGAAGCAAGCATCTCGGAGTTGGAATATTCGTTTTGATGAAGTAATCAAAGGGTTTGGTTTCATCAAAAATGAAGAAGAGGCCTGTGTTTACAAAAAGGTCGATGGGAGCGCAATTGTATTTCTAATCTTATATGTGGATGACATATTACGATTGGAAATGATATCCCTATGCTTGAATCCATCAAGTCTTCATTGAAAAATAGTTTTTCCATGAAAGACTTAGGGAGGCAACATATATATTAGGCATTCGGATCTATAGAGATAGATCCAAGAGGCTAATTGGATTAAGCCAAAGTACATACATTGACAAGGTGTTGAAAAGGTTCAACATGCATGATTCCAAGAAAGGTTTCTTGCCCATGTCACATGGCATTAATCTTAGCAAGAATCGGTGTCCTCGGACACATGATGAGCGGAATAAGATGGGTATGGTTCCATATGCTTCGGCAATTGGATCCATCATGTATGCCATGCTTTGTACACGCCTGCATGTCTCGTACGCTTTGAGTGCTACGAGCGAGATACCGCCGATCCAGTGAAGGTCACTGGATGCCGTAAAGAATATCCTTAAGTATTTGAGAAGAACTAAGGATATGTTCCTAGTCTATGGAGGTGAAGAAGAGCTCGTTGTAAGTGGTTACACCGATGCTAGCTTCCAAACAGACAAGGATGATTATAGATCGCAATCTGGGTTCGTGTTCGCCTGAACGGAGGCGCGATCACTGGAAGAGTTCCAAGCGGATACCGTTGCTGATTCTACAACGGAGGCCGAGTACATTGCTACTTCGGAAGCTTCAAAGGAGGCATTTTGGATCAAGAAATTCGTTTCGAGCTTGGTGTGATGACTAGTACGACGGTCCAATGTCTCTCTATTGTGATAATAGTGGAGCCATTGCGCAAGCCAAGGAGCCGAGGTCACATCGAAGTCCAAACACATACTTCGGCGATATCATCTCATCCGCGAGATAGTGGACAGAGGTGATGTCAAGATATGCAAAGTGCACAAGGATCTCAACATAGCCGATCCGCCGACAAAACCTCTCCCTCACCGAAGCATGAGGCGCACACAAGAGCAATGGATATTAGATACTTACATGATTGACTCTATTGCAAGTGGGAGATTGTTAGTGATATGCCCTAGAGGCAACATGGAGATGTTGGATATCATGTCAATGTTTATGTATCAATGAATAAAGTGTTATTCGGTTCCATGAAATAGACATCTTGTATTGATCAATAAGTACGTGACTTATTTATGAGACTCTATATGTATGAATCTATTTCTAAACGATCCTCGATCATATGTCATATTGTTGGAACAAATATGATTCTAAGATCGGCATGTTTATTGATTGATGATCATGTCTCATAGATCATGGGTATGGAGATACCAAATCAATAAACATGGACACATGTGTTGGAGAACACATTGTTGGATAGACCCACCATGAGACACTACAGAATTAATGTGCCATTAGTTGGTCTCGGGTAGTGTTGGTATAAAGTCCTTAAACCCGAGATCACCATGGATTCCAACATGTGTAGTAGCCTACTTTGGGACTACCAAACGCTATTCCATAACGGGTAGTTATAAAGGTAGTTTTCGGGTTTGCTATGAAACATGGAGTGGGATGTGAGTGATCAAGATGAAATTTGCCCCTCCTTTGGAGAGATATCTCTGGGCCCCTCGAGGTAATGGATTATGGAAATGCATGGCCATGCTAAGTTGATTGAGGAGTCAATCAACGGACGGATAATCCAATACGGTTCGAGTGAATGGTTAAGCTATTGAAGGGATGGCACACATCTTGCCTATAGCTTAACGGTATCGTGAGGCAAAGGGATTTGTGTACATATTACAGGTTCGAGCCGATATTATTCTTGTATACTATGGTGTCAATATGTGCTGCTAGACGCCGCGTTGACGTGTCGGCTGAGTTGGACTCGAGCCGACAATCGGCTAAGTTAGACTATAGCTGAAACCGAGTATACCGAACCTACGGGGTCGCACGCTTAAGGGGATAAGAACAGGCATTCGAGTTGGACTCGGATACGGCTCGATCGGATAGGGATCCGATCGGATAGAGTCCTATGGGCTTACGACGTGTGGGCGGCCAACTCTATGAGATACGGATGAGATCCGATTCAAAATAGAGTCCTAATCGGCCACTAGTCCCAGTCGGCCAACTCTATATAAAGGAGGGAGGGGTGGAGAGCAGTGGCACGTCAATTGCATCGCGTGCAACAGAACCCTCCCCACTTTCGAGCCAAACCCTAGCCTTGCATCGCGTGCTAGCACACGGGTGTACGGCGTTCTGTCCCCGGACGTGTGGATACCGATAGAGGCGCTGCTACGTTGCGCGCTGTTGATCGGCTTCGGATCGGTTGCAATCGGAGCGATCGGCTGTGGTGGAATCAGCTGCGGTCGGGCGCATCGAAGCGAGGCGTGAGAACGCGGCCGGACGACTCGAATCGGCTGATTGGCGAATCGGCTGTCTTCGGGAATCGGCTACACTGTTCCGGATCGGATTGCCTTGATTGGCTATTCCGCTGCACTCTACTCCAATCGGTAACGATCTATCGGCCCTTACTTGCAAGTGTTCCTGGTTTGCGCGGTAAAAAGTTTTGTTTTCGGCTTGCGTAGCCTCCGCGTAATCCTTCACTACCATGACCGATATGCCAGTAAGGTCAGGATTACCCGAACATATTTCCTAAGGATTTGTTGATTATGCCTAAAGCAAAGCTTAAAATTTATTTAAGGGGGGTAGAGTGACATGACCATGGATCTTTAAATTGTGCCCCATGTTGTAGCTAGATGAAACCAAACCTTCTTCGGGTAGTTTTCTGTCAACCATACCCTGGATCACAATCATATCATATAAGGTCACTACCCATCTATGCAATAAAGGTCTCTGAAATTTTGGAGTAGCAAGTCTATTATACAACTTAAGAAAAGCTTAGCGATAGACATATTAAATATTGCATGTTTGAAAGATCGTTCTTTAGACAAACACCGCCACCACCTGTTAGCCAATTGGACATTACGCCTATTCTCAGCAGACCAAGGTGTAGATGGATCTAAGTCCCCTCAAAACATAATTGGATCCATATACTTTACATGGGAAACTAGTTGGAACGCTAGTAGCAGTCCTAGCAATCAATGTCATCCAACCACTCTTCTGACAAGCAAAACCCAACCACAACCTAAATCACCCGAGCACCAGTTTAGGCAGAACATCCAATATGCTCCTCATATAAAGACAAAAGAGAGATTCAGGCAGTGGCCGCCAGATCCATACATAGGGGGACAAATTCTAGGAACTATCCATTGACTACCTAATCTATTAGTAACCCCAGAAAAGAGAGAAAAACAATGGGTGCCAACATGACGAGAAGACAAACCGCCTCACAAAGGAAATCCTGGTGACCATCCTCTGTCGCATCCTGCCACAGCCTCCAAACAAAAACCAGTGGGTATAGCACCCAAGCCAGTAAAGTATTAATAGCCGTTCCGACATACCACACTTTTGCCCACGCCCATCGCCAGGCAGCAACCCCTTTCGCCAGAATGCAGCCTTCACAGTCGAAGAACCTCGACACCGCTATCCTTCGAGCATCGTCTCCGACGACGAATCCACCCATTGCCTGAACCGATGAGGAAACATCTCCTTCCACCCTAGGCCCTGCGACTGCAAGCCTTAACCGCCGACAAAGTCCGCCTCTACCAAGAACCCATCGCTCTACTTTGCCTTCGTCATGTGGCCCTCGCTCCATCCCTCCTTCACCCGAGCAACTTCGCCTCCACTCACTCTCCAATCTGCTAGCCCAGACAAGTGTGAGAGACAAGCCACCTGTCTCTCCCCTTTCCTTTAAAAATGAAGCAAGGGCACACATCAAAAGATTCGTTACGAAAATATTAGATTAATAGAACCACTAAGCCTAGAGTACCCAGAAATGTTTCTTTTAAAAAAAAGAGATAATATAGTTATCTGAAACAAAGAATCGCAAAGACACAGTAGGGATCACCTTAAGAACTCCGTGATAGATTCCGTCTCATCATAGGCAATTATCCTATCCATCGTTTGTTGTGATGAAGTCCTAAATAGATCAGTCTCATATGAACCAACAGACTTCCAACCACAACCCAACCCAAATCTCGAGGACGAGATTTATTTTAAGGGGGGTAGGTTTGTAACACCCTAAAAATCAAAGAATCTAAAATCAGGAAATTAAAAATCAAAACTTACAAAAACCTTTTTGGTTTTATTGCTTCTTATCCTATTTATCGTTCTTATTTGCCACTCGCTTGCATAAGAATTCCTTTGAATTTGCTTGATGTGAATTTGGGATAAAACCCTAAAAATAAAGACCCTAGCTAGGAAGAAAATTCTAGAGTATATGTTTTCAAAGGAAAGATAAGTGCACAATTTGGAAGATTTCTAAAGTTAATTTGGGAAAACATATAATTAGGTCTAACCCTGGACTGAAGAGGAAAAAGTGATTAAGGTTTTGGGGCTTAAACAGTGAAAGAATTTTAAAGGGAAAAATATAGATTAGAAAGACATTTTGCTAAAGATCTTAAAATCTTGAAATTTAAAAGAGAGATAAATTCAATATGAAAAATATAGTTTTAAATAATAAAAGTGGGGAAAGATTTGAAAATATAATTCTAAGAGTTGTTTTGGGAATATTAGATTTTATTTGAGATTTTTAGGATGAAAGGAAATAGGAAAAGGGAATTAGGAAAGTTAAAATCAGGAAAAATAGAAAAGTACACTATTCATTACCTCAGCAAGTGTTCGACCGGTCAATCGGCTGTGTCCATGCGCGCCACGTGCAGCACACCCTGCCGCGCGTACCTAGGGACGTGTGCACGCGTGTTCCTGTGGTCGCCGGCTCTGGTCATGCACAGTGTACGCCGGAACAGCCTCGCCGTCCCGCCGGACGCGGAAGTCCACGCCATACCGCGCGCCCATACCGCTCGCGTCAGCCCCAGCGCTCACGCAGTCCACGCCGTGTCCTCGCCACGACGCCCACGCGCGCACGAGCTCGCCGAAGTCGCCGCTCGCCACGTCGCCGCAATGTGCCTGCGTCGCGCCCGCGCCCGGACCCCGCCCCGAGCGCCGCCACGCGCCAAGCCCGCGCCCGATCCCGCCGCCCCTCGAGCCCACGCGTCACCCTTCACCCCAGGCCCCCTCTCCGCGCGTCAGGTACACCTCCTCGTGCCCATGCCGCCGTCGTCACCGTCCTGTTCCCACGCCTCGCCAACGTCGGCCACGCGCGCGCCACGCCCGTGACGCAAGCGACAGTGTCGCGCCGTGCCCTGCACCGCAACCGTGGTCTCATCGCGAAATCAATATAAATAGACCTCGATAGCACAAACTCTATACACCAATCTTGATCGCCATCTTTCCCTCTGTAAAACCCCTCAAAAGTCCCCAGCTGCCATAGCCTGTGCGCTGAGAATTTCGCAAAAGATCGAGCCCGGTCGGAAGAACCCTAGCGCCGGCCGCCCGGAGCGAAAATCCAAAATTCGTCGCCCTCGGTCGAGTTCTTCCCAAATTGAAGGTACTTCCATGATCTCCATGCTCTAAACTTTATTTCCCCCTTGTTTCCCGAGCCAATGCGCCACCGAAACTCGTCGGCGACGAGCGGCGCCGAGCCCCCTCTGTTTCGGCCGCCGCCGTGCACACGTCGCCAGATCATCGCCACCCCTTTCTGGCCGATCCAAGCCCCTAGTTAGCTTCCCCTAGGATCGTAGATGCTCGCAGACCCGTTCGCTTGATTATGCCATCATCGGAGCGTGCCGGTGATGAGCATCATCACTGCCGCAAGCAGGCCGCCGTCGCCAGCTCCCCCTGCTCCCTCCCCAGCCCAGCTAACCCCATAGGAAGCACCCCCTCAACCTATAGATGCTCGCAAGCCACCGGTTCTAGACAAAACATGGCCGGAGTGTGCCGGCGTCGAGCTCCGCCGCCGCCGCAAGCCTACCGCCGCCATCGGCTCACCCGATGCCTTCCCGGCCCGGCCAAGCCCCAAATCGGAGAGCTCGTGATTCCTAGATGGGGTAGATCCCGTTAGGTTCCGGGTTTAGGCCACCTTCGCCATGCGCGCCATCGCCGACGCGGAGCGAGAGAGGCGGGAGGGAGAAAGAACAGAGGAAGGAAAGAAGGGAAAGGAAGAAAAAAAGAAAAAAAAAGAGAAAAGGAAAGAAGGGATGGAAAGAAAAAGAAAAAGAAGAAGAGAAAATTTGGGGAAAATTTAGAAAATTTAGGAAAAAGTTTTTGGGAAATATTTGGGTAAAAATATATAGTTTTCTCAAATATATTCTCTCGGAAACAAATTTGGATTTCAAAATAATTCGGGACCGATTATTAAATATGTTTACCAAAAGATTTAATCACAGCATTTATTTATCCTTCAAAGAAAATTATTTATGTCTACAACTTGTCTTCAAAATATTATTCTTGATCTATATATTTGCTAGACTTAAAACCTAGATTATTAGTGTAGTGTTTAGCTTCGGGAATTATTCTTGGAATCAACTATTATTATAAACCCTAGGACTTCTCGACCCAACGAATATTGTTGAATAAATTTAAAGATAACCACTTCCTTTTATTAATTGAATCATCAACTCTAATATTTCTCAAACCTTAAGCATATTAACTTAAAATAAATATTGCACCCTTCTTAACAAAATCGGATTCATTACAAAACTTCAAATCCTTATAACCCTTTCGCTCTAGCTCGGATTTCATCGAAACTCGAGCCTAGGTTCGCGTAGAGTCATAGCCTAGTGTTAGGAGCCGCTATTGCGATTTACTTGGTTTTCTTTTGGATCTTACTGGATTCTATTTGAATTCTAATCGAATTCAAATTTGATTTCTCGCACGTACGATTAGCGTCCGAGGAAGGCGTTGAGTGCGCGGAAGACCCCAACCAACAAGTGTGCGAGCAAGGCAAGTCATCACACTCTTTGAACATATTGATCCCAATTGCGAAATGATGTTGTTTTAAACTTTAAACATGCATGCTACACACAAAGAATTACCTATACTTGTTACACCATGCCTTGTTATTGATTACCCTTAGAATTATTCCTTGTAACCCTCGATGTGATACATACAACCGAGGCAAATAGCTATATGCTTGGGCAACTATCCTTGGGAAAATAGTTGGAATACGGAATGTGAAAATATGATGAAATGAGTTTTTATGAAAACCAAAAAGGAAAAACCAACGTTTTTAGACTGGGGCGGATGGATGGATTTGGGTGGATTCCGGGAAAGGCTAGTACCGTCCCTGATCAATTAAGGACCGAGCCATGAGATAGCCGGGAAATGAGCCAGTACAACCGTACTTCTCGAATGGGTATAGACCTAGCGGAGTAGATAGCCGAGCGGAGGCAGTATCCCTGCATAGTGGTTTAGGTGTAGGTGTTGGGTTGAGGACCTACCGATAGGTAGAGTGTCCTGGGCCTACCAATGGTAGCGTGCCCGTAATTGTGATGAGACAAAATACTTTTATGTGAATAATAAACTTAACAATGACTTAAAGATTAAATGAGTTTTCTCTCTTACCCCGGGAACGCCAGAACTCCTTTCACTGCTAGGAAATGACGGCTAGAGTGCATGAGGATTTAAGTTCATGGAGCGGGTACTGCCAAAGTGAGGTTATTGAAAGGCTTTGCCGTGACCGTCCCATATAGAGGGATGTAAGCTCATTCAATGAGTAGTTGCGGAGTACGGGTAAAGTGTATATCCACTGCAGTGTGAATGAATCAATCTATTCGAATAGCGTGCTCGCGGATATAGAGCATCGTGACAAGACTTTCGCTTGGCTAGACTCATAAATTTTAAGATGATGGTTGGTATGCATAATGATTTTGTATGCCGGTGGACTTAGCTTCTCGACCTGCGAGAAGAGGTAGACTCCCCAGAAAACCATGACGCACCGGAGACCGAAAACCATCCTTGGTATCACAAGGGATGGCAGACAGAACCGTCGCCGATTTAACATACTCTGGAACTAAAACTTGACTTGGCTAGCTGTTAGACTTGTGAAAAGATTTGTGAAAATTGGCTTTATGCAAAAGAACCCTAGCCATCCTTTGAAGGACCCTATCATGTGCATCACTTCTGTGTTGGCTTGCTGAGTACGGTTGGTACTCACCCTTGCTATATGCACAAACCTTCAGATGGTGAAAATGAAGAGTTGAAGGATCCATTTGCCTACTACTAGGAGGGCGGAGAAGACGATGGTGCCTGCTAGGTCTTAGTCCCCAGTCGTTGCCTGTAGGTGATCGACATGCCGCTGCCTTCTGTCTGCTATTTTATCTAATTTCTGCTTTTGGTTATATCCGGACCAGTAGGTCCTATATGTATTGGATATTGCCTTTGTGCCTATTATTGTAATAGTTTCGATGTAAGACTATTCGTGTACTTTGCACCTGGTAATTCAGAACTGTATTCGTGGGTACCAAACTATTCGATCCAGGGATAAGGTACTATGAACACGAATGATTCCCGTCCTCAAAAACGGGGGTCCACACCTATTGACATCGATTGTTATCGTTACGTCACATCGACCTATTGGTCGATCACCTCCTTGATCGTCGATCTATTTTCATCTTGTTAGTTGTAGGATCAAACTAATTAACATGTCCTTAACTCGAATTAATAGGACTTGCACTGAAGTAAAACAAATATTCCAGGCCGTTGTGTGAACGATGAATTTCATGTCAACACGCTTTTGGCACGCCTAGCGAGATATGTTTTTGCATCATCATAATGAAGAAAGTTGATCAAGATATTATTTCAGTAACTATGGACAAACTCACCGATGAGTAGAGAGCGGAGGTGAAGCAGAGGGTTCAAGATTTTTAGAAGCTATGCTTGGTCTTTCATCATAACCTAAAAGTGAACAAAGTAATTCTCATAGTCCTCCAAAAATTTCAAGTCCTCATAGCAAAATTTTTCAAGATACTGTGAATAAGGCAGTCCATCATGCTTTGATCAATCAATCTAGAGTTTTGATAAATACATTACAGAATTTGATCAAGAAGATAGTTGATGAATTAGTTGCTAAAGGAATTCCGCTCGGGGGGAAATCATATTACCATCATATGAAGAACAACATCAATATCGGCTAGAGAAACTTCATCAGTATAGGCATGGTGAAGAATATCAATATATACTATGAACAATGCCGCATGAATATAACATGGACAATGCGAGGAATAATGAGTTGGCTGATAGAATTACTAAGATGATGTGGGAACAGTTTAGGATCAAACCTAAGAAGTAGACCTATATGTATCGACACTCATATCCTAAGTGGTTTGATAGGGTTCCATTGCCTCACCAATACAGAGTTCCATATTTCTCCAAGTTTTTAGGACATGATAACAAATCTACGGTTGGACATATTAACCGATTCTTGGCTCAAAGTGGAGAAGCATCGGCTAAGGAAGCTCTGAAAGTTAGATTCTTTCCATTGTTATTATCTAGATCGGCTTTTACATGGTTTTAATCATGACTTCCAAATTCTATCAAAAGATAGGCCGATCTAGAAAAACATTTTCATAAGTATTTCTTTGCGAAATTTAATGAGATGAAACTCACAGATATGACATCTGTTAAGCAACGAGCAGATGAATTGGTTCTGGAATATATTCAAAGATTCCGTGATGTTCATAGCCGATGCTATAGTTTAAGCTTAAATGATGGACAGTTAGCAGAATTGACATTTAGAAAATTATAAAGCCCTATCAAAGAGAGGTTTTTCTTTCAAGAGTTCGAAAGTTTAGCTCATCTGATGCAGAAGTTATTGGCTCATGAAAGCCGATTGCAAGAGGCAAAAAAAGGAAATTTTGGAGTATAAAGGCCAGGAATAAGATAATTTTAAAGCACGAATTCACATACTCCAAAATTGAGGGGCATGTGTTAACACCAAAATTTGGCAAGGTTCTATCTTATACTCAAATTTATATAATTGTTAGTTAAATCTATCTTTATCAACTTTAATCTTATATTATCTCGGTTCGTTTCGATCTATCAAGATTGTCTTTGACAAAGAATTATTTATTGATGATTATACATAGTTTAGTTCTAGTCGATGATAGCATTGTTCATCTGATTATTTGAATCTATATTGAATCTATAGCCGATTGATAAAAAACCTATTGACATTGGCTGACATCGTTACATCACATCGGCCTATTGGCCGATTAGTTTCTTGATTATCGATCTATTTTCATCTTGTTAGTTAGATCAAACTAACTGACACGCCTTAAACCCGAATTAATAGGACATACACTAAAGTAAAGCAAATCTTTTAGATCGTCGTGTGAACCATGAATTTCACATCAGCAGTCCCTCCCCTTGTTTTCACTGGTTTTCATTCTCTGCATCCCGTTTTAGGTTTTGGTACGCATGTATGTCGTTGAGGTCCAAATCTTATTTCAGCTTGTACCTGGCAGGTGGAAGGTATGGATGTGTTTCTCATAACCCCCGACACACTTTGCTCCTTATACTCCATCCGTATATATATATATATATATTTTTCTTCAATCACACTTGTGTGGAATAGTTAGTTTCTCATATGATTGAGGTCACAGAAACTTTGTGATGCTATGATGCCAATCAATTTTGTTAGATTTGCATGTCAAAAAATTTTTGAATATTACATTTAATTCCTCGCCTTTGTAGGCTGTACTTATATACATATCCCATTGTTTATTTTGTTTAATTGTAGATGGCAGAGGCTCGTCCTTATTGGGCAATGTATACCTTATCGCTTTCTAGGGTAGCACAACTACAACCCTATGAACCTGAAGAAAGCGACTTGACAAATTCTACCATTGTCGACCAAGAGTTAATCACTGGTGAATTTTCCAATAGTCTTCGCGGCTGAACCTCAGGCCACACTTTCAAAGGTCGTTGTTTTTACCCTCTCACACCTTTGCCTCATTATTACAGGGCTTCCACATTGGGGAATAAGATGTATTCGGGGGTTTAGGTTGAGAAAATCATAAAGTGGAATTCGTTCCAACCCTTTCTAGATATGCAAAATGGGGTAAAGCTATCCCTTCGGGATCATTTTCTCTATTTGCAAGGTAGCAAAGAGGGAGTAGATTATATTTATGGATCTATCTATTATCTATTGCTCCCTTGGTACCTATAGCTGAATAATGGTATTTTTTTAATATGTAGCGGGTGTATGACTGACTAATTTTCTTAACAACTCGCATGTATTACTATCAGGGGTTGTTTGATATTTTAGTCAGGGGACTAAGGGGCTGTTTGGCATTTTAGTCAAGGGACTAAAGTTTAGTCCCTTGACTAAAACTTTTAGTCCCTTCCTGTTTGGTTATAAGAACTAAAAGGGACTAAAGGTAATTAATTACATTGTATAAAGACCATATTAAAATAAAAACTCCATTGAAAATACAAATTAGAGGCAAGAATATTTATATACATGACTCTAAAAATATTTATACAACAATATGGATTGCAAACATAGTAGCAAAATATTATTGTCCCTGCCCATACGAACAATATTTATACAATCGTTATTACAAATTAAAATAAAAGTTCCACAAATCATATTAAAATTACTCATTCCACAAGAACAATAAAAAGACAAATCATATATTTCTCAAAGACCAAAGGCCATCGGCAACCGAGTCCCGAAAATGATTCATCACCTGGCTATCCAAATAATTGGTTGCATCGTTTGATGGAGAAGAAAATGTTCGGCCAATGGAACATAATTTGCATCTTGGTCACAATGGTCGAATTCTTCACTAGCTTACTGTCTCTAATGAAATTATGCAGTGCTATGCGCAACAATTATTTTGCTTTGCTTTTTTTGTGGATAACTGGTAATCGAAATAAAATTCTCCATTTATTCTTCAAAACTCCAAAAGATCTCTCTATGACATTTCTACAAGAAGAATGACAGTAATTGAAGTGCTCCTTTTTCCCTCTAGGCATTATACCCTCATTGTACTCCTAAAAATGATATGTTGTACCCTTATACGGTGCAAGATAACCAAGTCTGTTAGGGTAACCCGAGTCGACTAAATAAAACTTTCCAAGAGGTGGTCGTGGAAACTTATCACCCAATCTATTTTGAGCATCATTAAACACCCTCATGTCATGAACCGATCCAGGCCATCCAGCAAGGACAAATGTAAATCTCATATCAAAATCGCATACACACATCACATTCTGACTCTTCTCCTTATGTCTGTTCATATGTTGCACAGCAGTGGAAACTGGCACCACAACTTGAATATGTGTCCCATCTATTGCTCCAATACAATTATCCAAGTACGGTGCATACTTTGCGGTTGTAACTTTTTGTGCACGTTGTAACCGAGGATCTTTTGGTTTAATGATATCTTTTGCAAGCTTGATTATCACTGTTAACACCTCATTAAACTTTTGAACTATTGTTTCCAAAGACCTAACAAAACGATTTTCAACTTGTCTAAGCGATTGGGGGGCACCGACTATCCACAAAAATATAGCTAAAGACTCAATTGAGGACATATTTGTGGTGGACTTCAACCCATAAGAATCCATAAGAACATTATGCAATTTCTCAAACACTGGTCTGCTCATTCTAAACATGTTGTAACATGCAGTTCTGTTGCCTAGTGTTCTCATTACCCAAGCATGTCCAGACTCGATTGATATTCTTCTAGGAGCTTTGTTTGAATAAGAGTCCAAGTAATACGTAACAATCATGCCAGCTAGCATAAGTAGTTTTCGCTTCCTTGATTTTTGAAGCATCAATGCTGCCAAGACGCGCTTCTTTCGATCTAGATTGTTGTCATCATCACTTTCCACCTCATCACCATTATCCTCATCACCACTGCCGTCATCATCATTGCTCTCATCACTACTATCCTCATCATCACTTTCCTTCTCATATGATGAACCATAACCATCGTACATGTTTAAATTCAGCATATCAGGTAATGACATATTGAGTACGTCATCAACATAGGAGTTATCCATAGCATATAGAATAAGTACATAACATGATAACTTATCGTAGCAAGCCATTCAACCACATGTCCATTACACAACATAATAAGGTACTAACAGCAGTACATAACATAGATCAATAAACAAGTGCCTTACATAACAAAATTGCATATAAGTTTCACATATAAGTGAAATTAATAACTAATATAAATTCTTCTGCTGGCACCATCTCTTCAACCACAAAAACTTGCTTCGTTACTTCTCATGTTCTGAAACATCACTCTGTTCCCTTTTTCCAGAAATAACGTGTTGCACAAAAGTACTCCACGCCTCTTCTTGCCCCACACTCAATTGCCAACTTTTGGCGTGTATCAAGGACTGCTCAAACTTGTCTCCTTTTTTCTCAATTTGTTTCCTGTGTGTAGAAGCTCGTTAGTATATGAGAGGAGTTCTCGGTCTCACTGTCCCATCTATTGAACAACCCCTTCATCAACCTAACAACTGGGCTCTTGCTTTTCTTCCCGGACTAGAACCTCGTGGACAACAGACTACTACGCTCTTCCTCTTTTTCTTAGTGCTCATTGGACTATCCTCAAATCCATCATCTCGCATCTCGCAAATCTTTCTGTTTCCTCTTCCTCTTCCTCATCTTCATCACTGTGAAATATGCAGTGGATCCATCAATCTGCGACACCTTGGAATAGCTCTATAAGCATGTCCAAGTACTCGGGTTGCCGTCGAAATTTTTGCATCCGGTTTTTCCCGTTATAAAACGTATTACGAGAAATCTAATTATGTAAAAGAACAAGAAGAGGTTGTTATGAGAAATACTAGTACCTTGATTGTTCTTTTCCACCAACCATCGACCCCGTTATCTCTCCATTCGGTCCTCGACCACACCCCGTTTGTTGATCGAGCCAAACCCAACATATGTAGATACTCTTCGGTTGGACCATTCTATTCTTCAATTGTTTGGTTGAATGCTTCAGTTGAGTGCTAACAAAATATTTAGACTTCAAATTTTGATAGCCTCTAGTTGTCCATGTTCCATTGGGACAATTATCATCCCTCGCTTCCTCACATGCTATTACACAAAATCTATAGGTGTTTTCTTCATCCAACATGCCTTGTCATAAATACTCTAGGGGCATAAGGTAAAATTTAGACATGTTGTACATTAAATATATTAAAATTATAAGTGACATAAAAACTTAGAAGAATGTCTTAACATCAAATATTCAAAAAAAGATGCACATAGTGGATTTACCGTGCGTTGTCCGTCATCGCCAAGTTCTAGTTCTTCGTCATCCTCGTTGTACTCTTCCTCAGTCGCTGCAGGAATTGCCGATGACGAAGCCCGGTGCCGGCCACCACCTCCAAATCCACCAAGTCCGGTGAAGCCGTGCGCAAGTCAGGACATTGATCCACCACGGCCTCCGACGATTCCTTCGCCTGAAATGGGAGCGGGGGGAACGAATCCCCGCATCCCTCTGTCGGATCCCACGCCAATGGATAGCGACCTAGCACGCCCTCAACCAGTTCTTCCTCCCCGTCTTCCTCTTCCTCGGCTGCTAGCAGACATAGGAGGACGCGATGGGGCGACGGCCGAACGAGTGCTAGCCGAAATGGGATCACCTCCATGTCCATCCGACCGCAACATTTCTTGGTACGAGGAGAAGTCAGGGAATGCGTCCGCCTGAGAGTTCAGATCGAACCCCCCGGATCCCCTTCCCCCCCCCCGGAGCCCATCGCTAAAAAATGGAATCTGCCGCGAGATGCATTAATGTCTGACGACGCTTGCGAGAAACCTAAGTCTTTGCCAGCGGCCGAATGATGTGTGCGGGCTTGCGAGAAAAAATCGTAGTGCTCATCCTCGTTGCCGGCCATTTCTTTGTTGCGGATATTGCGTCCACTGCAAAAATCCATCCATTCCCAAAATAATCAACAAACAACAATCTTGCTAACATATGAGATATGCGACAAATAAGGTGAGAAATGAATTAATCTACTACCGAGCAAACTGAAGCACAAATGCGATAGCAGATAGGCATACTCGGGTGTTAATGGTAGTTAATTCAAATGATTAGATCATTAATTAATGCATCGTACATCATAATAGTTACCAATTAACGAAATATTGCTGATCTTTCTTCCGTTTCCAACGATATAGCTAATTTCTGCAGTTCCTAATGTAGCATGTAAGTTCCACATGGACACTGTTCCAGTGGTTTGGTTCATAAGTTTTCTACCACTTACTAGTTACTCCACTCACTTAAAACTTCCATACCAACTGAACTTGCAAAGCTAAATACCATCATGATTCTTTAATAAACTTCCTAATATCAAGTTAATATGATAAGTCTTCTTTGCACATTATTGAAAACAAAATAATGAGCCCATAATGAATACAAGGATACAACTCATATCAATCAAGTGAACCACCAAATTTGATGTTGAAGCAAGAGATGCCATGGTTGAGCATCTTAAGAAGGCCATATATGCATGCACAGTTGACGAGTTCAATCGTATATTGAACTAATCAAAGGTGAATCGACAAGCTTGCTGAATGGCTTATGGAGATTAAACCCGAGCGATGGTCGATGCCTTTTTCAAAGGGTCAAGGCATGGGCAGTATTCATGCAATTTTTCTAGCACTATTGTTGAAGCAAGAACAAAGAGACAGTTATAATGTTTCCAAGGAAAAATCAAACTATACCGGCGGCGGCTCGGGCGGGAATGGCGGCGTCGAGGGCGGGACCGCCGGCGGCTCGGGGCGGGACTGCGCCGGCAGGGCGGGACCGGCGGCGGCCAAGGGCGGGCGGCGGCGGCGGAGTCGGGACCGACGGCGGCAAGGGGGGGACTGGCGGCGTCGAGGACGGGACCGACGGCGGCTCGGGCGGGACGAGCGCCGGCGGCGGGGACCGGCGGCGACCAAGGGAGGGACGGCGGCGGCGGAGTCGGGACCGGCGGCGGCAAGTGGCGGGACAGCGGCGGAGAGGGCAGGACCGGCGGCGCTAGGGACGGATCGGCGGCGGCGGGGGCCGGACCGCGGCGGCTAGGCCGGGACCGGCGGCGGGGCGGGACCGGCGGCGGCTAGGGACGGGCTCGGCGACGGTGAGGCGGGACCGGCGGGCGGGACTGTGGCGAGAGGGCGCGGCAACGGCGACGGTGAGGGCGCCGAACCGGCGACTGGGCTGGGTGGTTGCGGCACAGTGAAAGGGCATCCGGTGGAATGGGTGATATTAGTCCCAATAAGCACCTCAATTAGGGACTAAGGACTAAAACTAGTTTAGTCCCTTTTAGTCAAGGGTGTTTGGCATTTTTGGGACTAAAAGGGACTAATTTCAAGGGACTAGAGAGATTAGTCCCTCAACCAAACAGGGCCTAAAGATTAATCCCTGGACTAAATATTTTAGTCCCTGTCTGTTTGGTTGCAGGGATTAAAAGGGATATAGAAAGATCATTTTACCCTTATGTAGCCATGCAATCTAAAAATAAAAACTCCATTGAAAATACAAATTGGAGGCAAGGATACTCTATATACATGCCTTAAAAAAATTATACAATCATGTGGCTTGCAAACACAGTATCAAAAATATTGTTGTCCCTGCTCATAGGAACAATATTTATACAAGTGTTTATTATTACAAATTGAAATGAAAGTGCTTAATATTACAAATAACTCGTTCCACAAGATCAATAAAAAGACAAATCACATATTTCTCAAAGTCCAAAGTGTTAGTGATATGCCCTAGAGGCAACATGGAGATGTTGGATATCACGTCAATGTTTATGTATAAATGAATAAAGTGTTATTCAGTTCCCATGAAATAGACATCTTGTATTGATCAATAAGTACGTGACTTATTTATGAGACTCTTTATGTATGAATCTATTTCTAAACGATCCCGATCATATGTCATATTGTTGGAACAAATATGATTCTAAGATCGGCATGTTTATTGATTGATGATCATGTCTCATAGATCATGGGTATGGAGATACCAAATCAATAAACATGGACACATGTGTTGGAGAACACATTGTTGGATAGACCCACCATGAGACACTACAGAATTAATGTGCCATTAGTTGGTCTCGTGGTAGTGTTGGTACAAAGTCCTTAGACCCGAGATCACCATGGATTCCAACATGTGTAGTAGCCTACTTTGGGACTACCAAACGCTATTCCGTAATCGGATAGTTATAAAGGTAGTTTTCGGGTTTGCTATGAAACATGGAGTGGGATGTGAGTGATCAAGATGGAATTTGCCCCTCCTTTGGAGAGATATCTCTGGGCCCCTCGAGGTAATGGATTATGGAAATGCATGGCCATGCTAAGTTGATTGAGGAGTCAATCAACGCAGATAATCCAATACGGTTCGAGTGAATGGTTAAGCTATTGAAGGGATGGCACACATCTTGCCTATAGCTTAACTGGTATCGTGAGGCAAAGGGATTTGTGTACACATTACAGGTTCGAGTCGATATTATATTCTTGTATACTATGGTGTCAATATGTGCTGCTAGGCGCCGTGTTGACAGTCGGCTGAGTTGGACTCGAGCCGACGATCGGCTAAGTTAGACTATAGCCGAAACCGAGTATACCTGAACCTACGGGTCGCACGCTTAAGGGGATAGAATAGATATTCGAGTTGGACTCGGATACGGCTCGATCGGATAGGGATCCGATCGGATAGAGTCCTATGGGCTTACGACGTATGGGCGGCCAACTCTATGAGATACGGATGAGATCTGATTCAAAATAGAGTCCTAATCGGCCACTAGTCCCAGTCGGCCAACTCTATATAAAGGAGGGAGGGGTGGAGAGCTGAAAAGACATCAATTGCATCGCGTGCAACAGAAGTCGCCGAGATCAATCTCCACGGAAACCCTACCCACTTTCGAGCCAAACCCTAGCCTTGCATCGCGTGCTAGCACACGGGTGTACGGCGTTCTGTCCCCGGACGTGTGGATACCGGTAGAGGCGCTGCTACGTTGCGCGCTGTTGATCGGCTTCGGATCGGCTGCAATCGGAGCGATCGGCTGTGGTGGAATCGGCTGCGGTCGGGCGCATCGGAGCGAGGCGTGAGAACGCGGCCGGACGACTCGAATCGGCTGATTGGCGAATCGGCTGTCTCCGGGAATCGGCTACACTGTTCCGGATCGGATTGCCCTGATTGGCTATTCCGCTGCACTCTACTCCAATCGGTAACGATCTATCGGCCCTTACTTGCAAGTGTTCCTGGTTTGCGCGGTAAAAGTTTTTGTTTTCGGCTAGCGTAGCCTCCGCGTAACCCTTCACAAAGTTCATCGGCAACCGAGTCCCGAAAATGATTCATCACTTGGCTATCCAAAAAATCGGTTGCATCGTTCGTTGGAGAAGAACCTGTTTTGGCCAATGGAACATAATTTGCATCTTGGTCACAATGGTCGAATTCTTCATCAGCTAGCTTACTGTCTCTAATAAAATTATGCAGCGCTATGCAGGCAACAATTATTTTGCTTTGCTTTTTTTTTGTGAATAACTGGGTAATTGAAACAAAATCATCCACTTATTCTTCAAAACTCCGAAAGATCTCTCTATGACATTTCTACAAGAAGAATGACAGTAATTAAAGTGCTCTTTTTTCCCTCTAGGCATTATACCCTCATTTACTCCTGAAAATGATATGTTGTACCCTTATATGGTGCAAGATAACCAGGTCTGTTTGGGTAACCCGAGTCAACTAGATAAAACTTTTCCAGAAGGTGGTCATGGAAACTTATCACCCAATCTGTTTTGAGCATCATTAAACACCCTGATGTCATGAACCGATCCATGCCATCCAGCAAGAACAAAAGTAAATCTCATATCAAAATCGCATACACACATCACATTCTGACTCTTTTCCTAATGTCTATTCATATGTTGCACAGCAGTAGAAACTGGCACCACAACTTGAATATGTGTCCCATCTATTGCTCCAATGCAATTATCCAAGTTCGGTGTATACTTTGCAGATTGTAACTTTTTGTGCATAATTATAAAATGAGGATATTTTGGATTAATGATATCTTTTGCAAGCTTGATTATCATTGTCAATACTTCATTGAACTTCCGAACTATTATTTCCAAAGACCTAACAAATCAATTTTCAACTTGTCTAAGCAATTGGGGAGCACCTACTATCCACAAAAAAATGGCTAAAGACTCAATTGAGGACATATTTGTGGTTGACTTCAACCCATATGACTCCACAAGCACAATATGCTATTTCTCAAACACTGGTGTGTTCATTCTAAACATGTTGTAACATGCAGTTCTGTTGCCTAGTGTTCTCATTACCCAAGCATGTCCAGACTCTGGTGATATTCTTCTAGGAGCTTTGTTTGAATAAGAGTCCAAGTAATACGTACCAATCATGCCAGCTAGCATAAGTAGTCTTCGCTTCCTTGATTGTTGAAGCATCAATGCTGCCAAGAGGCGCTTCTTTCGATCTACATTGTTGTCATCATCACTTTCCTTTTCATCACCACTTTCGTCATCACCATTGCCCTCATCATCATTGGTCTCATCACCACTGTCCTCATTATCACTTTCCTTCTAACATGATGAACCATAACCATCCTACATGTTTAAATTCAGTATATCAGGTAATGACATGTTCAATACATGATCAACATAGGAGGTAACCATAGCATATAAAAGCATTACATAACATGATTACTCATCACAGCAAGCCATTCAACCACATGTCCATTACACAACATAATAAGGTACTAACATCAGTACATAGCATAGCTCAATAAACAAGTGCATTACATAACATGACATTGTAAAATGCAGATAATTTCGACATGTAAGTGCAATTACTAACTAATATAAATTCTTCTGCTGGCACCATCTCTTCAACCACAAAAACCTTGCTTCATTACTTCTCATGTTCTGAAACATCACTTTGTTCCCTTTTTCCAGAAATAACTGTGTTGCACAAAAGGATTCCACAGTCTCTTCAGTTACCCCACACTCAATTGCCAACTTTTGGCAATGCATCAAGGACTGCTCATACTTGTCTGTTTTTTCTCATTTGGCTTTCCTTTGTGTAGAAGCTCAGTTATTGTCTGAGAGGAGTTCTCAGTTTCACTATCCCATCTATTGAACAGCCCCTTCATCAACCTTACAACTGGCCTCTTGCTTTTCTTCCCAGGACTAGAACCTGTGGACAACAGACTACTACTGCTCCTCTTTTTGCTACTAGTGTTCATTGGACTATCATCAAATCCCTCATCTGCATCTTCAAATCTTTCTGTTTCCCCTAATGTTGCCTCCTCTTCCTCTTCCTCATCTTCATCACCAGGGAAATATGTAGTGGACCCATCAACTGCCACACCTTGGAATAGCTCTATAAGCATGTTCAAGTACTGGTTGCCGTTCGAAATTTTTTGCATTTGATTTTTCCTGTAATACAATTGTATTATGAGAAATCTAATTTTGTAAAAGAACAATAAGAGGTTAACTAATTAGAAA
Source organism: Oryza australiensis (assembly GCA_019925245.2). Lineage (NCBI taxonomy): Eukaryota > Viridiplantae > Streptophyta > Magnoliopsida > Poales > Poaceae > Oryza > Oryza australiensis. Next base: position 4,700,968 of record JAIFGZ020000584.1, on the reverse strand, counting down.
TATTAGTACCTAGATTGTTCTTTTCCACCAACCATCTGACCCTGTGATCTCTCCATTAGGTCCTCGACCACACCCCGTTTGTTGACTTAGCCATATCCAACATATGTAGATACTCTTTAGTTGGACCATTCTATTCTTCAATTGTTTGGTTGAATGCTTCAGTTGAGTGCTAACAAAATATTTGACTTCAAATTTTGATAGCCTCTAGTTGTCCATGTTTCATTGGGACAATTACCATCCCTCAATTTTTCACATGCTATTACACAAAATCTATAGGTGTTTTGTTATGTCCAATATGCCTTGTCATAAATATTCTAAATAAAAAATGTAAAATTTAGGCATGTTGTAGGATAAATATATTAAAATTATAAGTGAGATAAAAAGTGAGAAGAATGTTCTGCATTTATCATCAACCTTTAATAGACAGCTAAGGGTGCTCATTTCAACCAAAACATATTTCGTTAAGACTTAAGACTAAGCTTGCATGCACTTCATCACTTGTTCTTTGATATAGGAGTATACTCCATCTAATGGTGAGCTAATTACCCTACAGTGTGCACCGAGAGTTGAGACTGACAGATTTAAAATTGTACAAATTAATATATGGATAAACTAAATACACCCTTGGAATAAGGATAAACTATTCTCAGGAGATATTTTCAGGAGGTATGTGAAATAGGTAGATGATTTTATACAAGTCACATAGAGAAGTAGCATGGAAAGGACACATTTCCTGTCCAAATTTCAGAGGATCTCTAAGTAGAACATATATCCTATTTGAAAATAGACAGCTCAGAGCAATGTCCCTTCAGAGACAGAGAACTAAAGTATTTGCTGCAAAATAGTCACTTGTTAACTACTGCACAACTGCCACACATCTGGATTCAGAAAAACCATCCAATTCTGTCACACAGATTTCAGATTCAAATCAAGAGAGGCTGCAAGAATGAATTAAATAGGATTGCGAATCTAATTTCACTGTCTTTCCCTCCCTTGTTAGAGAAGTACACAAAGATATGGTGAGACAGCTCAATCTGAAGAATTGAAGATGGATTTTATGCCCCCAAATCTGAACAATCCACCCACAGGCAGCAACACACATGTACATGACAACATGAAGAAAACATGATAGTTTGAGTGAAGATAGCAATACAACATGACTATTTTATTTCGCCTGATCTGATTAATAATAAAAGAAAGCATCTGGAGACTGTTTCGGGTACAAAATTCATGCAGAAATATGTTTACTGTTCAGGGAAAAAAAAGAACACATGGGATATCTGAGATCATGCAGGTCTTATGTTCAATCTTAATCATGTGCACACTCTAATTAAATTTCTCATCGAGGTCGACTATTTGTCTAGTTAAGGCCACATATTATACTACAATGTCCCTTTCTCTAATTAATGTGGTTGTCTAAACCTAGTTGTTTTGCGTTATCTCACCAAAGGTTCCCAAAAAACCTTAAGCCACAGCTGCAGAATCAATGGTAAATTATAGTCAATGACTTCATAAGTTGGCTAGGTTACAAAAAAAATTATAACACGACATCACTAAATTAAAACTTATAATAACATTCAAAGACAAGATGCACATAGTGGATTTACCGTGTGCTGTCCCTCATTGCCAAGTTCAGCTTCTTCGTCGTCCTCGTTGTACTCTTCCTTAGCCCTTGGAGGAATTGTCGACGATGAAGCCCGGTGCCGGCCACCACCTCCAAATCCACCAAGTCCGGTGAAGCCTTACGCGAGTGACGACATTGATCCCCCACGGCCTCCGACGAATCCTTCGCCTGAAGCAGCCGCGGGGGGAACGAATCCCCGCATCCCCTGCCGGATCCCGCGCCAATGGACAGCGACTTGGCGCGGCCTCGACTAGTTCTTCCTCCCCGTCTTCCTCTTCATCGACCGCTAGCAAAGAAAGGAGGACGCGACGGGGCGACGGCTGACCGTGTGCCAGCCGAAATGGGATCATCTCCATGTCCATCCGACCGCAACATTTCTTGGTACGAGGAGAAGTCGAGGAAGGCGTCGGCTGGGAGTTCAGATCGAACCCCCCAGATCCCCTTCCCCCCGAAGCCCCTCGCCAGAAAATGGAATCCGCCGCCAGATGCAGGAATGGCCGACGACGCTTGCGAGAAACCGAAGTCATTGTCGTCGAGTGCCAACGACCGAATGATGTGTGCAGGCTTGGGAGAAAAAATCATACTGGTCATACTCGTTGTCGGCCATTTCTTAGTTGCGGATTGTGCTCCCACTGCAACACACAAAACCCTAGAACAAATCAGACTAGAGAGAAACAAAAAGAGAAAGATCTAGGTGTGGATGGAGCAGCCATGGCGAGAGGATGATGAGAATGAATTCATCCATTCCCCCAAAAAAAATCAACAAGTACCATTCTAGCAAACATTGCGGTACCTACGGCGGCGACGGGCGTGGACCGGCGGCGCGTGCGAGACCTGCCGCGGCGACGGGCGCCGAGCGCGGGTCCTGCGGCGGCACCGGACGAGGACCGACGGTGGCGCGGGGCGCGGGGCGCGGACCGGCTGCGGCGCTATGCGGGTGGGACTGGCTGACGACGATAGGAGGGTATCCAAAGGAAATGGTGATTTTAGTCTCAATTAGTACCTTTATTATGGATTAATGGACTAATGTTATTTTAGTCCCTTTTATTCCATCCTGCTTGGGAGTTTAGGGACTAAAATGGACTAAATGGAGGGAATCTTTTAGTCCCTAAACCAATAGCCTATCAATGTGGTCTAGTACCATCAGTTGTAAATGCACGAGCGTTTGTTCAGTTTAAGATTTGATTTTTATTATTGGTGTATTGTTAGAAATTTTTATCTCCAGTATATATTTGTATTTTAAACATATCGATATATTGCTATATGATTTATATGACCGCAACACACGTGCATATATATATACTACATTTTTTTATAGTGCTCTTTATTTACGGTGCAGTATGTATATATTGTTGTGAGCAAAATATATATATGCAGCGAATTTAAGGTACATCTAAATTATTTTGGTTTTCACTCTGTCTATATTACTTCACACGGCTCAAAACCGAAATGTAACCAAAGCGAGTGCTTGTTAGACTCCATGCATAATTCATCATGTATTTACTGTATGGAAAGCATTCATGCATGAACAGATAAAAGGGGGAAATGAATATAACCGCGCATCTATTTCTTATTATTGGTCATGGGAAAAATGAATGCCATGTTAGAGAATTATTATGGCTGAGCACGTCAATATGTGCAAATATGCATGCCAATCAACGTGATCAATTAATTTTGTTTATCACTCTGTCTGAATCGCTACTAACACGGCGTAACACCATGAAACGTGACCGAAACGAGCGATTGTTTAATTTATGGTGAATTATTTCAGTATTTAGGATTCATGTTTGTCTGTGATTTCTATTCACTTGTATAGGACCGAACCTAAGAGCGAAATGCGAGAATTTCGTGTAGACTCGGGACCGAATCAAAGGGCAGGGTACGTAGTATAGTATGAAAAGCATGCATAGAAGCAATTCCTAGGCTCATACTCACCTAGTCAGGCCTTAGAAAAAAATACAAAATCATATTGAAAAGCCATCAAATTGAAAGAATTTCTTTATCTCATACGCATTGGTTGAAACAAAGAACACAATAAGAGAGAAATTTTTTTTGTCCTGTACTCATGATGGCCGAGCCTAAAAACATGAAAAAAAATTGAATCCTTGACTCTACTCATTGGCTGAGACTAAGGATTGAACATAGGAAATAAGCATGAAGATGATAGAATATATAAGAGAGAAGATCCTTTGACATACTCCATGGCTGAGTCCAGGGATGAAGGAGGAGCATAATATTCCTACCTTGGCAGCACCGATTTATGATCCTTTTCTCCACCTGATCTCTTCTCTACAGCTTGTGAGCACACTACTGGAGAAACGGTTTTTTCATGCGGGCCGAAAGGCATCTTTCCGTGCGGAAGGCCTGCCCGCATGCGCGAAAAAGTCTGGAAAAAGATCATTTTCGCGTGTGGACAGCCCAACCGCATGGAAAGATCGATTATCCCGTGTGGTCGGCTTAAGCGGCCCGCACGGGAAGATCGATTATCCCGTGCGGGCCGCTTAGCCGACCGCACGGGATAATCGATCTTCCCGTGCGGTCGGCTAAGCGGCCCGCACAGAAGATAGAATATTCCGTGCGGGCCGCTTAGCCGACCGCACGGGAAGATGATCGTGCCCATTATTTTATGTATACGTTCTGTTAGCTGGCTATTGTCCTCTCTCTTCTCTCCTCTCCTCTCTCTCTCTCTCCTCTCCTCTCCTCTCTGTCCTCTCCCTCTCCTCTCCTCTCTCTCAGTAATGTTAAATGGGTCAATATATATATATATTTCACGCACGAGAAAAAAAAGACATTTAATATTATTTCCTCATGAAAGATATATATATAACACAGATCGATCATGCGTAATGTTTATATACATATCAAACTAGTTTCGTCTCGCAAATTAACATAAGTCTAGCTAGCAACAAATTTACAAATTATTTAATAGCGGTGCTCTTTTTCCCACTCCCTAAGTCGTTTGAATTTATCGTCCGTCGCCAGCTCGCTCTCCGGATCATAGAAATTGCCCAAATGGTTGCAGACATCGCGACGGATGAAGCGGCAAAGATCTGCAACCAAGTTAAGCATGGTTCTATCGTCGAACCGGTTCGCTACAACTGGAACTTCCGTGATCTGTTTAAGAAAAAATAGTACACATATACATACGATTAGGAAAATTATACAAGATCGATAACATGTAGAAAGATATATTTCTCTGATGAACTTACTTCTTCGAACTTAGTAGTGCGGGCCTTCGCTTGAAGACTTATCCGTTGATTTGACGTTGGGTACCTCGGAGGGAGCTTTCTCGTTCGACATTTGATCTACGGTTGTTCATAACGCACAACTTGTGAAATTTGTGAACGAATGGACTAGACAGTTGTAATATGGTGTATATAAGAGGTGTACATGTGAGCACAATGTTTACCCTAAAAGAAAGATGATCGAAAAGCGAGAATCAGTTGCGATTCTGAATCATCTTTCACATCAGAAGGAAATTATAAGTCTATAGCTAGCCTATGCATGCATGTGATAAACTGACAGTCAGCTCATTCCGTGATGGCTCCCCTGTGCCTACTAAGGTGTGCTTTTTCTGTTTTCAGCAGCATTAATGTTCAAGTTCTCGTTGCTAATGTCTTCTGTCTTATTCTCGTGAATTACCATATCTTGCCCGACGCCTTCTTCCTACCTTCTTCACCGATCTTGGTCTCTTCAACATGTCATGATCCATCGTAGTAACATTCTTCACCGATCTTGGTCTCTTCAACATGTCATGATCCGGATCACGGTCTTTTTTCTTGTTTTTCTCCCTTTGCTTCATAATCTTTCTGTCTTGCTCTTTCTTAGAGTACGGCGTAGCAGTACTCATGTATCTCCATCAAACTTTGAATAGCGAGAGATATGGCAATGATTGGCAATTTCTGGGCCTACAGTTAGTTCAAGGTTTATGGATGACCGCTTTCATGCATGCAAGGAACTAACTGCCAATCATTGCGGTCATCCATGAATGCATGCAGTTAGTTCCTTGCATGCATGAAAGCGGTCATCCATAAACCTTGAACTAACTGCAGGCCCAGAAATTACCAATTATTGCCATATCTCTCGCTATTCAAAGTTTGATGGAGATACACGAGTACTGCTACGCCGTACTCTAAGAAAGAGCAAGACAGAAAGATTATGAAGCAAAGGGAGAAAAGCAAGAAAAAAGACCATGATCCGGATCATGACATGTTGAACAGACCAGGATGGTGAAGAAGGCTACTACGATGGATCATGACATGTTGAAAAGACCAAGATCGGTGAAGAAGGTAGGAAGAAGGCGTCGGGCAAGACATGGCAATTCACGAGAATAAGACAGAAGATATTAGCAACGAGAAATTGAACATTAATGCTGCTGAAAACAGAGAAAGCACACCTCTAAATCACGGGAAGTCATCACAGAATGAGGTGGCTGTCAGATTTTTATCACAATCTATATATGTAAAGAGAAGAAGAATGGAAAAAAATATATTTCTTTCCTTCTTCTTCTCTTTATTAGAGATGAGAGATGAAAATACATATGTATGCCTATTTTGTCCGTGAGAAGAGGTGAGATAGGGGAGGAGAAGAGATGAGAGAAGAGAGACCGAGGAGAGAGGGAGATTAGATTTGTAGGTCATTCAGTAGGGGTGGGTATATGTGTTTGAAAATTTAAAAATCTAACCTAAAATCTAAAATTCATCAAAAATATTCACATGAACTATTCTCCACGAACGAACGAACGAACACTCGTTCGTTCGCTCGTCCGTCCGTCCGTTCGTTCGTTCACATCAACGACCGACCGACCGAACACTCGTTCGTTCGCTCGTCCGTCCGTCCGTTCACATTAACGACCGACCAAACGAACGACCGAACACTCGTTCGTTCGTTCACATCAACGACCGACCGAACGAACGACCGAACACTCGTTCGTTCGTTCACATCAACGACCGACCGAACGAACGACCGAACACTCGTTCGTTCGTCCGTCCGTTCGTTCGTCCACGAACGAGCGAACGAACGAGCAACTATTTCACATGAAAAAAATCATCAACAAAATTCATCAAAAAAATAACAGTCCATTTTACATTTCCATCAAAATTAACTATAGTTCCATCAAATAAATAATAGTCCATTTTACAATCGCCTAAAATTTATAATCATCCATAGATTGTCATGTCACTAAAATTTATAATCGTCTAAAATAAACAGTCCATTTACAATATAATTTTTTAGCATGTTTGACAGTACTAAAATTTATCCATCCATCCTTCATGACATCATTTCAAAATTCATCCATTGAAATATTCATAGCATCCATTTTATCCATAGCATCCATAGCATCCATTTTATTCATAGCATCCATTCAAAATTCATAGCATCCATTTTATTCACGGCATGGCATCCATCCATTCAAAGAAAAAATGCACTGACCGGAGTCGGTGAGGGCGACGGCGGCCTCGGTGGCACGGTGGCACGGTGGAGCGGCTGGCGGCGGTTGGCGTCCGGCGGGGAGGCGTCGGGCGGCGGTTGGCGGTCGACGGGGAGGAGTTCGTTGAGGCCGGCGACGGCTGACGGCATCGGTGGCACGTGCGGTCAAGGTCGGTGAGGCCGCCGTTGGCGTCGGTGAAGCCGGCGGTCGGTGAGAGCGGTCGAGGTCGAGGTCGGTGAGAGCGGCGGAACAAAGAGAGAGAGAGTGTGTGTGTGTGTGGCGGCGCAGAGACTCTCGGCGACGCGGTATGCCGGCGACGTCGCGGGGGATGGGCGGCGAGGGCAAGGCGGCTAGGGCGCGGTGGCGGTCAACAGTGAGGGCGTCCGGGCCAGAGTCACGGCGGTCTCGGTGAGGTCAGTGAAGGGGCGCGAGAGGCACGGTGAGTGGATGCTGGCGGCGAGAGAGGCGGCGGATCTAGGGCGACTTGCTCGGCGCGTGAGGAGGAAAATTTCGGCGGCTGGCGGCGCTAGATCTGTTTTCACCGGGGACTTGGAAAATTTTCGGGAGCCCGCGCGTTATTATATAGATGGCGATTATCGCGTGCGGGCGGCTTAACGGCCCGCACGGGATAACGATCTTCCGTGCGGGCGGATTAAGCGGCCCGCACGGGGCCGCTTAAACCGCCCGCAAGGGAAAATGTTTTCTTGTGCGGGCTGTTTAAGCGGCCCACACGGAAGATATTTTCTCGTGTGGGCCGTTAGGCCGCCCGCACGCGATAATCGCGCCCTCTAACTTTTGCACCAAAATGGAAATAATGAAAAAATTATCAAACAGACTAAAAAAATTACCAAACTTTTCCATACATCAATATATGCTAGTTATTGCCTATGGAAAAAATTTTGAAATCAAACGACAATTCGGCCATCACTTTCTCTCCAAATCTAACCAATCCTTCTCAACACTTCTAATCTTCTCTGGAGAATCTTCGATTTTGTGAGCGTCGCATGTGATAAAATATTCAAAACCTTCTTAATTTTTTACCACAGCCTCTACGTATAATATCATGACATCCACACAATTTTCATGATTTTCCGACTTCGTTTGCTATTTATACAATTTTAAAATCATTCGGTCAACAGGTTCCCAATCAAGTTTCATGAAGAAAAATTCAAAATTTATTCTCATTTACAGGATAATGACTCAAGCAGGCCTAAACAACATGAATATAATTTTTCCACTAATTTTATTCTATTTTTTTCATCATTTGCAGTTCAAATGTGAGACTTGGCAAAAAAATCATGAAAATAAAATAAATCAAAGAAATATAGCAAAACCAATCAAAAAATTACCAAATTTTATTATTAGGAGTTACATGTTGTATTTACATAGTAGAGAAAGTTTGGAGGGTGGAGAAGAAATTTTTTTCAAAATTTTGCCGAGTGCGAGGGCCCTTAAGCCGACCGCACGCAATAACGTATGTGATAAAATATTCGAAACCTTCTCAATTTTTTACCACAACCTCTACGTATAATATCATGACATCCACACAATTTTCATGATTTTCCAACTTCGTTTGCTATTTATACAATTTTAAAATCATTCGATCAATAGGTTTCTAATCATGTTTCATGAAGAAAAATTCAAAATTTATTCTTATTTACAGGATAATGACTCAAGCAGGTGTAAACAACATGAATATAATTTTCCACTAATTTTATTCTATTTTTTAATCACTTGCAGTTCAAATGTGAGACTTGGCAAAAAAATTCATGAAAATAAAATAAATCAAAGAAATATAGCAAAACCAATCAAAAAGCTAAAAGGAACACTAGCGACTACGTTAGGAACTGGATCTACCCCAACTGTATGTTGCGAGGGTGCGACGGCGAGGGTGCGGCGGTCCGGCGAGTGTTCCGATCTGTTTTCATAATATACCAAATTTTACAATTAGGAGTTACATGTTGTATTTACATAGTAGATCGAATGTTTGGAGGGTGGAGAAGAAACATAATATACACAAAAAACAAACTAGCGTTTTACAATTTTTGGATTAACATCCTTCCGCACGGATGCAAACTTTGATTCATCGAGGACACTTTCAATGCGTTTCATCCGCGTAGGAAGATCTGTGAATAACGAAATGGCGTCGTATTGATTATAGTTGGACGTGTCTTCAATGTTGTCAATACCAATGATGCGTTGCTTGCCCGATACAATAATGTCCATCTTTTCATCGGAAGAATCCTTCACATAGAAAACTTGTGCAACACGCTCGGCAAGGACCCATAGATCATCCTTATGTCCAATTTTACTTCGTTCAGCACACGTAAATCCAAATTTATCTACCATGCTGTATTTCACCCATTGGCATCTGATAACAGGAATCTGAATGTTTAAACCGTAGTCAAGTTCCCATATTTCTTGTATGATCCCGTAGTATGATTTCCTCTGCCCTGTTGCGTCCAACGCTTCGACACGAACCCCACTGTTCTGCGCTGAGCTTTTCTTGTCTTTGCTGTTGGTGTAAAAAGAGTATCCGCCGATGTCATACCCTTGCCATGAGGTCACAAGGCTTGTTGGGCCAGCTGCAAGTCTTTCTACCGGTTTTTTCCTCGAGTGATTCACCAAACGGTAGATTTTGATCCTTAAGCCATTGGGGGAAAGTGTGCTTCTGTTCTTTTGAAACCCAATCATCGGATCGCCCAGGATTGCATGCTCTGATCTCGGAAGTGTGTTGCTCAATGTAGGGTGCAACGATGATGAGTTGTTGAAGAACACTGTTGTGTGCATCTGATACTGCTTTGTAATCGTTGTCGTAGAAGCATTTTCTTCCTACCGTACCCTTCCCAGATAATCTTCCATCATGTCGAGGCATCGGTATCCCAATGGGGTTGGCATCTTTCATATAATCTAGGCAACACTCGACAACCTCCTCAGTCGTGTAACCCTCTATCATCGAGCCCTCCGGATGAGCACGATTACGGACATACCCTTTCGAACAGCCATGTATCGCTCATACGCCCACATTTAATGTAGGTATAGAGGACCAAGTTCAATAATTTGAGGGACAATGTGAACAATGAGATGTTCCATCATGTCGAAGTACGATGGAGGAAAAACATCTCTAGCCGGCAAGTCGTCTCGAATTTCGAAGGGGTCCTAATTCTTCTAGATCAAAAACTTTCGTGATACTTGATTAAAAAATAGCACGCTTTGTTATCACAACCTTGGTGTGCACTGGTTTTTCACCGCCCTTATAGCGATAGGGAGAAACACCGTAAGCATCTTATGACAGTCGTGAGCGTTGTATCTAGAAATCGACAAATCTTTCATTGATACTAGCTTCCGGATATTCGATGAGAATCCAGTCGGCACTTTCAATCCACGAAGACATTTACAGAAAGTTTTTTCTCTTCTAGTGTCATTGAGTAGCATGCCGGAGGAATCTCAATCTTACCATTCGTTAGCTCTATTGGGTGGAGATCTTTCCTTATGCCCAAATTGACCAGGTCGTTACGTGACTTCAACTCATCCTTTGTTTTACTAGGGATGTCAAGTAAAGTCCCGATGGTGCTGTCGAACACGTTTTTCTCGAGGTGCATGACATAGATGGCATGATGAATCTCCAGTCTTTTCGACGTCGGGTACTTGAAAAGATTGAATGTTTCTTGAAGGGCGGCGTGTTTTCTACCACTTCTTTCTTCCTCTTGCCCGAAGCTCTCTTTCCCTTGCCGAACACGACCTTTACGTTCTTTGTCTGCTTGAACACCGTGGAACCATCCTTTGCTTCGGGGGCAGTACCTACCTCGACAGTTTTGTCAAAAAAGGTAGCCATCGCACGATTCCTATGCTTCTGTGGTAAGAAACGACGATGACGCATGTAAACTAACCTTTTTGACGAGGTCAGGTATATGTACGATGTGTTGTCCAGACATATCAGACATCCGGTCTTTCCTTTAATCTGTCCGAATAGGAAAAAATTGGCTGGTAGATCGTTATAGTAACGAATATGATAGCACGCAAAGTAAAATACTCCTGGCGGTATGCATCAAATAATCGTAGACCCTCTTCCCACATTTCTTGCATATCCTCCATCAAAGGTTCAAGAAACACATCTAGGTCGATGCCAGGCTGTTTTGGCCCTTGTATAAGGATAGTCAACAAAATATACTTTCACTTCTGACATAACCATGTTGAAAGGTTATACATAGTGAGCAGAACTGGCCAAGTGTTGTGCGAGCTGCTTAGGTCACCGAACGGATTCATTCCATCCGTGCTCAACACAAACCTGACATTTATCGGATCATTTGCAAATTCTGGGTGCTTCGAATCAAAGTTTTTCCACTGTCGAGCATCGGCGGGATGTCGAATCATACCATCCGTCTTTCGACCCTCTTGATGCCATCTCATCAACTCAGCGTCGGTGGGGTTCGAGAACAATCGCTTCATTCGATCTTTGACTGGCAAGTACCACATCACCATGGCCAGAATCTTTTTCCCTGGCTCGACCAATGAATTTGGTTCGGCAACGTCACTATCGGCGGCACTGTTATCCTTTTTGTACCTACTCGCCCCACAAGTTGAACAATTGTCCAAGTCAGCGTATTCCTTGCGATAAAGTACACAATGATTAATACATGCATGGATCTTTTCCGCACCAAGTGATAATGGACATATCAGTTTCTTGGTTTGATAGGTGTTAGCTGGCAACAAGTTAGGCTTAGGAAACATAGCTCTCAGGAGACCCATCAAGTCGTTGAAACTAGTATCAGACTATTTATGTTTGGCCTTTAATCTAAGAAGTTCTAGCACCGAACGCAACACTGTGTAATCCATATCACATCCCTTTGCTTGATCGTATAAAAGATCTTTCGCTGCTTTCTGCAACGCCTCCTAATTGTTTAAATCTCTTGCTTTCTCTGTTAGGACCTCTGGTTCAGCGTGCTGCAACAAATCCTTAAGATCAAGATCAATATCAACCTCTGCCTCATCAAAACCAGAGCCGCTAAAATCACCCGTCGTTTCACGAGACATGTCCTCAATTATAAAATTCTCTACTTCATCGAAACAAATATCGATTCTCTTCGGAGGGGCGACTTCCCGTGATAAGTTCAAACTGTGTATTTCTCTACAAATTCACGCTGAATTATGTGTCCGAGAATTACATTCAGATCTTTCAACATCTTCTCATTCTTGCAATCCACGCAAGGATAAAAAATATCCTTCCTGTTCTCCCTCAAAGCGTGTGCCTTATCCTTATCAATAAATATTGATGCTTCTCTCATGAACACCGGATGAGTTCTCCGTATCTCATACATCCATATATGATCCATCTAAAACAGTGACAGCATAAATTAATATTATATTGCCGATGTTTCTAAATAAACAAATTAAACTTAAATCCTACAAATAATAAAAACAAAATAAAATATTTGACAAATAATAAAAACAGTGAAACATAAATTAATATCGCACAACAAATAATAATAATGAGACAAAAGTAGTTACCAAAAAATGGTTTAATAAAAAAACAAAATATTTGACCTACCAATTACAAAAATAGCTCAACATATACAATTCAAACAAGTTTAAATATCTTCGCATTCAACCGATGAAATTTTACAAAAACGGAAGCAAATGAAGGAGATGATCAAGCACATTACCTTTTATATAGATTTCAATTGAAGATTTAAAGTCTAAAGCATTTCAAAAAATAAAATGCCTATTATTTGGAGAGAGAAAATCAAGTTAAAAAGTTTAAATATCTTCGCATTCAACCAATAAAGACTTTTAAAAATGGAAGCAAATGGAAGAGGAGATCAAGTATGATATCTTTTGTATTGACTCTAATTGAAAAATTCAAGTTCAAAACCTTCCCCCCTATAATTGCTTTTTTTGAGAGAGAAAACACCAGGGTAAATGCGCCACTGTCGGGTTGAGCGGGAAATTTATTGCGCCACTGTTGGGCATCATCGCATGCGGTCCATTTAACGGCCCGCACGAGAAAATGCATTATCCCGTGCTGGTCCTTAAGTGGACCGCACGGGATAATGTGCTAATATCCCGTGTGGTCGGTTAAGTGGGCCACATGGGATAATACATTATCCCATGCGGGCCAATTACCGGCCTCCTGGGAATAATTTTTCCAAGCGTGGGCTCTTATGGTCCGCCTGAAACCTATTGAGGACCTCGTCCAGAAAAATTGATTACCAGCTCTTTGCCTTAGCCTTGATCCTCTATTTATAGAGGAGGTTTAGTCCCGTACACATATAGATCGTGGGTAGTGGCTTGACTGGCATGTGGGCCCTTTTTGATTTGCGTGATTTCTCATTGGATGAACGTGGTAACGTGCATGCAGGGAGTGGTGGATGTGAGCAGACCTGCTCTACTTGGTTGTTGCTTTCTTTCTCCCTTTCTTTCTTCTTTTTTTTACGAGTAAAGTACATTAATGGTTCCTAAAGTTATGTCGTTGTGTCATCTCGATCTCTAAAGTTATAAAACGATCATTTGGGTGGCTAATCTTGCGTCGCTGTGTCATCCCGATCCCTAAAGTTGTAAAACAATCATTTGGATGCCTAATCTTGCGTCGCTGTGTCATCCCGGTCCTTAAAGTTGTAAAACGGTCATTTTGGTGCCTAATCTTTGCTATTGTGTCACTTTGATCCAATCGAGAGCCGTCTTCCTTTGTAGTCTTGCAAAAAAACCGCTCCTAACAGCGAAGGGCGATTAGAAGAATGGGAAGAGCTTCATCCAAGCGGAACAGAGTGGCCTTCTAATCGCCCTTCGCTGTTACGAGAGGTTTTTTTCAAGATTACAAAGGAAGGCGGCTCTCGATTGGACCAAAGTGATACAATAGCAAAGATTAGGCACCCAAATGACTGTTTTACAACTTTAAGGACCGAGATGACACAACGACGCAAGATTAGGCACCTAAATGACCGTTTTACAACTTTAGGGACCGGGATGACACAACGACGTAAGATTAGGCACCCAAATGATCGTTTTACAACTTTAGAGACCGGGATGACACAACGACGTAACTTTAGGGACCGCTAGTGCATTTTAGTCTTTTTTTTATCTTTGATTGACTAGTTAATGAGAGGGAGAGATCATCTTCTCACTGCTAGCTCACTTAATTTCAAAGTCTATATTCTTCTACTTCATACATGGATCATTTTGTAGGTCCATAAGAAATATTTCTTGTGTTTTTGGATTGCTTATATTCCTATTTAATTGGGCATCTCAATTTATTTATTTTTTATACATATGAATATGATTTATTATGTTTTGCCGTGTTTGAAAAGACGTGTATGTATATATTACCGTGCACTCTTTTTATTGAATGAATTATCATGTCCCAAATATATTTTGTACGATGTGTATTTTTTTAATTACATCCTGACATGCATAACATATCACGATGGCTTTCTCGAGCCGGCCTCTAGACACCGAGATAGAAGTATTTGTTCATGTCACCTGCAACTTTTTTTTGGCGCACGTGTGTATATATACATTTATATTTTATGCTGTAAATATTTAGAGTATAATTATTTCTCATTAGCCTGATGAACATATATTTCGGCTTAAACTTTAATTCATTGGACGAACAATGTATCTAAATATACTTTATGTGGTCTGTGTACACCATTTTATGAACAACTTTTATAAATTTGTTGTGGAAGAGTTTGTTCCTCATGTGAGGTATCTGTCATTTTAAAAAAATTAAAAATAAATATATAAAATCAATAAAAAATTAAGACATAATGTATGAATGATTTTTACGTATATCCAGATCCTTGTCATATTTGATTTGGTGAACTAGACGATAAATATACTCGCAGACGTGGTAGCCACACAAGTTTATCTTCGCTCCTATTTTACACACTAAAGGAAAAACAACCATAGATTTAATATATATTTCTATTTTAGAACAAAGTAATGATTCAATATATTTTTGGAGCATGTACTCACTGAAAATTTGGTCCTCACAACAAGTTTTTCTTTCCAAGTCCCGTGTACCAATGTACAGAACGGTGCCCATGCCCTATGTACAGTTGCAAACTATGATTAATTATCCGAGGTCCGTATAGTAGCAATAGCAACATTGTGGAATAGATGACATTACCTGTCTATCACTTTAAAAATCTTTGCGAAGGTAAACTCTGGTTTATCCATTGAGTCGTAGACATGAATTTTGCACGAGGAAAGGTCAAAAATAAAAAGGACCCAATGAAATCTGGTTTATCCATTAAGATGATATATATGAAACTATATATGTACGAGAAAGAAATTGGTACGAAAGGCAGTAAAAATCACGCTGTATTGTACGACAATAGTATCCAAGTCTTGTAATGTTACTGCACTAGCAAATGGAGGATATTCTCCTCTGTATCTTGCTCAAAATCATGTATCTTACAATGTTTCAGATACGTACTTTTAGTTTTATCCATACAGTGGGTGTGAGCCTTGTACCCTTATTAGACTGTTCGGATAGGTTGCTAAGTGTAGGCCAATCATTGATAGTTACGAACAACAATGCTCGTAGGTTAAATTGTTTCTATTTGTCGTTATCCCACACGAGGACATCTTCTATCTTTCACAACAGTTTCAGATCTTCGACCAATTGTCTTAGGTACACATCAATGTCGTTACCAATTTGCTTTGGGCCTTGAATAATAATTGGCATCACGATGTACTTCCGCTTCATGCATAGCCAAGGAAGGAGGTTGTAGATACACATCGTAACAGGCCAAGTGATATGGCCGCTGCTCATCTCTCCAAATGGATTCATGCCATCCGTACTTAAATCGAACCTTACGTTTCGTGCGTCCTCTCCAAAGTTTTTAAATGTTCTATCGATGTTTCTCCGCTGCGACCCATCGGTGGGGTGTCACAGCATTCTGTCTTGTTGACGTTCTTCTGCATGCCAGCGTATCATTCTAGCATGCTCTTTGTTTCTGAACAAACGCCTGAGCCGTGATATTATAGAAAAATACCACATCACCTTAGCAAAAACTCACTTCTTTGAAGATTGTCCGTCAACTTTGCCTAGATCATCTCGTCTAATCTTGTATCATAGTGTTTTACAAACCGGACATGCTTCTAGGTTCTCGTACTCCTCACCGTGATAGAGGATACAATTGTTCGGACATACGTGTATCTTCTATACTTCCAGTCCTATAGGTCAAACTAACTTCTTAGCTTCGTACGTTGTTTCGGGCAATTCATTTCTCTCTGAAAGAATATTATTTATGAGTTTTAATAACTCATCAAATGCCTTGTCACTCACACCTTTTTTGCCTTCTATTGCAAGAATTCCAGCATGGTACCCAACTTTTCGTGCCCCTGCTCGCAACCTGGGTATAAGGACGTTTTGTGGTCCGCTAACATACGCTCTAATTTCTGAATCTCATTTTTCACCTTCGCAGTCCTCCCTTACATCGCACAACATCTGACCAAGATCATCTGCACCATCGTTATCTTCAACAGCACCGTTCGCCTCGCCTATTGTATTTTCTTCAAATCCACCATATTTACCCCAGTCCGGAATGTTATCATCTTCTTCATCATCTTTTTCCATTGCAACCCCACCTCTCCATGCGATGTCCAACAATTATAGTTAGGCATGAATCCCGACTCAAACAAGTGGATATAAATAGTTCTTATGTAGAATACACCTATTGGGTTTTGCATTTTTTGCATGGACAACATATAAAGCCCTGGTACTTGTTAACATTGGCCATACTCAAAAAACAATACACGTCTTGAATAAACTCGTCGATTGTTGGTCCACGGTGTACATTCATTACGATCCATCTACCCGAAATGCACAAAATCATAAAAAATATCCACGAAAGTCAAACTAATTAAATAATAATATAATATATATATATATAATAATACATTAATTATATAATAATCGCACATACTTAATATATATTGTACTTAATAAAATTTAGAATTATTTTAAAAGTTTTTAAAGTTCTAAACACATTTTTAATGTATTTATAACTATTTTAACGATTCTTAAATTAACTTAGTTCTCTAATCTTTATCTTAATTTTCTATATTTTTTCTGTCACCTTTTTTATCACATTTTTATCCATAAGTTTCTAATTTTAAAAAGTAACATAACTTTTTCTAAACAAATTTTCTCTCTCATCATTTTCCATAAACCTTTCTAGAGATAAAAATATATAGAAATATACTTACAAATGTAATATTATAAGTATACATCATTAGATGATGGAGTTGCTAACCTTTTAGATCCCTCCGATTGTATATTATCACCAAAACAATTTCATAAAAAAAATTGGCAACACATCCCTTCCTCCTCCAAACCTTTTTAGCAATGGCTTGAACTGGAAGAGGAAGAAGAAGAGGACTTCACTTTAGTCCCAGTTGGTAACATCAACCGGGATTAAAAATCATTTAGATCTTTAGTTTCGGTTAGTATTACCAACCAGGACTAAAGTTAAGATCTTTAGTCTTGGTTGGTGTTAACAACCAGGACTAAAGATACCCATCCTAACGACGTCGACAAGATATAAACCGGGACTAAAAATTATAAAGTCCCATTACACTTTTTAACCGGTACTAAAAATGTTTTTAGTCTCGGTTTTTATTAGAAATGGAACTATTGTGAATTTTGGCAAGTAGAGCAAAGACCACTTCTGGAGAAGTGTGTGCTACAACAGTTTTTATCTTCTCCATGAAATTAAAAATGTTATTGTTTTAAATAGGATGTCTACATAGGGCCGGATTGTTACGGATTCAGAGTAGATCCACCATCCACGCTTTTAAGGTTGGGTTTTTCTTCTACCTTTTCAACTAATTTTTTTCTACGAACATACTTTTCAAACTGCACGATGTGTTTGTTTAAAAATTTTCAATATAAAAATTGTTTAAAAAATTATATTAATTTATTTTTTAAAAAATAAATTAATACTTAGCTAATCATGTGCTAATGAGACGCTTCGTTTGCGTGGAAGATTAGTTTCCAACCTCATACAACGAATACAACCTAAGTTTGCATGTAAAATTTCAAAATTTTAAATTTTATTTAAAATAAAAACAAAATAATTTTTAAATATTAACGTAATCGTGGAACTAAATCCATAAATTTATAAAGATAGAAATACCTAGCTTAAAAAATCTTGGATACGTAGCTGTGTCAAAGAGGGCTGAAACTTTTCCTCTTCTTCTTTTACTTTCTTTAAGTAGAAAGAACAGGTGAAGATATGAATCACGAGACACGTATCCGATAAAAATCCAATAAAAACTGCAAAGGGATGAAAGTAGATTCGGAGTTAATTTTGAAATGGTTTTTGGGAAATCAAATCTAGAACTATAAATTTGACCAAATTTTATGAAATTGGACAAAAATCATCGTACTACTAGGGTCAAGATTCAGCATTCAGCGCTCAACCAGAAAGGTGAACCCTAGGTGTCTATCACACATCACAGCTCACATTACCGATTTTGATCCCGATGCTAAATAATACATACAAAAGTTGATTCTTTTAGGATGGAGATGGAGGAAGTATGTTGGAAATAATTTGGTAATTCAGTTGCATAGAATTATTAGCTACAAATATGAAATATCTAATCTAGGCTTTGAAATGGCATTGACCCGTATGCATCCATAGTTGGTGCATGATGAGAAAGTTGTTTTTTATTATCTAAAAGCATTTTTAGCCGGTTGGATCTTAGGTAATCCACATATATCGAAACCTTTCGATGCACTAAAAAAAGATTAGAAAATCGTAAGAAAAACTATGTCAAGAAAAAGAGCAAATTTTATAAAACCACATGTCTAAGCCAATGTGACAACCATGCCTAAAGTTTTGTCTTTTTTCATACAGTTACACGTACACTAAGAATAACAATGAACCTCATATTTTACCACTAACATAATGATGTGTTAGCGTTTGAGTTAGAACTTAGAACCCTCGCCTAGTCTATAATTGTTCATCGGTACACATAGTATGCCTATCTTAGAATTATGATGCTCTCATGAGGATACCTACTTGAGGTAATAAGGTGGCAACGAGGATTGAAACTAGCTAGAGAGGTTAGAAAGAGCCAATGAGTGGAGGTAGTAATAATGGAGGTGGTAAAGTCTTTCGCAACAACCTCTAACCTTCATAAGTAGGTAGGGTGGAGACCATGATGGCTCAAAGGTTGTGGTAAGCCGCAGTGATTTGATCTTCAAGTATCGGATCTAAATTAGTTTTTATTAATTGGATTCAATATTGAGGTTATATTGAAACATGGTCTTAGTGCTATTGTACTTTTTTAGGACAAAAACCCTATGTTTAGACTTCAATAACGTGTGCAATAAAGTCAAATTGCTCGCTTTCCCTTTTCTAATATATTCCCATGGAGAATTAATACTTGAGATTTGATGAAATCACTTTAAATATGACCAGTTAGAGATATAATCATAATTTGGTATATTTTAATCAAAAAATAAAGCATTATAAACATGACATGTGAAAAAGAGAGTGATTCTAGCATGGAGATAAACATGAATATGCTAACAAGAACAATAGCTCTAAGAACATGTTTAACACCGAGATGAGAAGGACATACCTAGAGAATGATCGTCGCCGATGTCGTTCTCTCCTCCATTGTCGTCATTTTCTCTGTTGCCAATGTTGGTCGACATGATCTAGATACTTGTTGACGTAGAGGAAACAGAGCTTGACATAAATGAAGCAGTGTCAAGAGTAGTCGCACGAAGAATATGCTCCCCAAAAATTTGATCGTTCGCCTACTCATGCAGGTACTCAGATAGATGGAGTTCTGGAGGCCTACTCGCCTCGAATACCCATGCACGCAAGTACTCAAAACCGGGGTGAGCCGAAGCAGCACATGAACAAAGAGTGGGATGTGTGTCGAGGAAGAACGAGAGTGTCCAGAGATGAACTGAAGACCGACCTTTATCTATCTCAGAGGAGGGAGATAACGTCACACGCGAGAGGAACGTTACGGGATTGATGGTGCATTATGGCCTCATCCGTTACCGAAGTAACATCACCATTGATGCCCATCGGTTACACCTTTGCTCATAAAAAACAAAAACGATCAAACAATGAGCAGCCAATCCACCCCTGTCTCCGTCGCATGCCTTATGCCCGTCGATTACACCTTTGCTCATAAAAACAAAAACGACCAAAACACGAGTAGCCAACCCGCCCCTGCCTATGGTTTCAGCTCGGCACACGCACGTTGATATTTTCATCATCACTTCAACCGCTCAACAGATACTCTTGATATAGTAGCCTATTTAAGTTAAGATCCTTTTTGTTGACTTTTAGTGTGATATTAGTCTTTTAACAGTAATTTCAGGTCTTTTTGAAATACTAGAATTAATTTGGGATTGGTCCATTTATTTCTAGCCCAAATTTATTCTAACATGACCTTTGTTGATCGCATCTAGCGGCAAATCTTCCTCCTTAGAAAGTTGGAAGTATTGTCATGAAGTCTAAAACCTCAATACCTTTTTTTTCCAATGTGTAGTTATCAAGGTCGTGTGGACAATTTTATAAAGGTATATGGGTATGCTCCTCTTAATTTGCAATAACATTGAGATTTGTTTGTCATATTATTTTGCCTTGATTTTTAATTTTCTTTAAACCGTAAAAACTTAAAGTTTGGTGTTGTAATGACTATGAGCAAGCATTTTGAGGCTGAAAATTATGGCTCTCTTTTGCTAAAGAAACTCAGGATATATATGTTGGCATGTTGCAACAGGTGCAAGAAAAACTTTTGCATGCTTACTCCTAATCAGTGGCTTAATTAATTACTTGCACACGAAGTGTAAGAAAACATAAAAAAGAGAACAGTATATGATGCGTCATATGAGTACGTGATCATCAAAAGCAATGCATGGCAGAAAAGGTTGGGCAGCCAAGCTTCCCCTTGACGCGTCAACTCCAATAGACTCTGCTACACTTCACCGGTAGATACATGCATCTTTCATCCTGCACCATAAAATTTGAAGAAATATATTCGTTCATCCTAAACTATAGCTATACATTTATTTTTTAAATAATAGGATTTTTCTTTTTTTAAGTTGGTTTGTAAACTACTCGTTTTTGTCCGTTTGATCCATAGTACTATTTCTAGTAAGAGAAATTGGGAGCTCATTATCTTTAAAAAAGAGAAATGGGGGCTTATCAATTTCTTGCTAAAAATAATATTAAAAATTATCCTAAAATATAATTATCTTCATACTTACTTTTACATCTCAACCAATTATAACCCTCTCTTATTTAATTTACCTATCTAATTCTCAACCTCAACAAGTCATAGCTATTTTTATTTTATTTTACTATTGTCTTTCTTAATATCTTTGTCTTACTTTAAAAATATTATATTTTGGAACGTAGATACGTATCGTATCTCTCTAGACTGTTTCAATTTCACAAATCTTCACAAACCCTGGGGTACGCGAATCTTCACAAATACAAAATTCTCTGCAAATGCAAGCAGAAGCAACTCACAGATCGAGCAGAGTTAACACTGAACCATATATGAGAAATATTCCCCAATCCCCATTGGATGGCCAATATTTTTAGAAATATTCGACAACCTCTCTCTCAAAAAAAAAAAAGAAATCCAATGAGCAAGAAGAAATTTTCTCTTTAACTTCCCATTAATTTGATCCAATTAATTCTGCTTGCACGGATGGTGGTGATGGCGCCAGAAATCCGGAGAGAGTGGTGTTCGTGGTGGACGTCACCCCATTTTCTCCTCGCTTCCCGCGTAATCCTCCCTTAACACAAACTCCTCGCGCTAATAAAAGATTAACTACGAGAGGAACAAGGCGTCCATGTCCGGTTGCTTCTTGTTGGGAAATAGAAACGGGGTAGATTACATTTTTAATTTCTCTCTCCAATCTCACTTAATTTCTGTGTCTACTTCACCTCTTTTCTTCCTTCTCCAAGCAAGCCAACAGCTCGAGATCGATCTACTGGGTATATATATGGTGGTGTATACTTGATCTTGCTTGATTTGATCGATTGGTTTGAGGATTGGTCGATTTGGAGATTTGAGTGTGTTCAGATCACTGATCAGGTCAGTTTCAATTTGATTTTGGTTCTTGTTCTGTTGCAGTTTCTTCATCGATGCTTATGCACGCAGTTTGTCAGTTGTTCTGGACTTCTGATTGCTAGGATGGTCATCTCATTTGTGCTTAATTTGTGGAATTTTGGCCAGCTGCATGTCTCTATGACCGGATTACCTGAAAATCACTAAATCAATCACCTTTTCTTTTTTGTATATTGTATACTAACACAAATTAATAATCTGATTTGGGAATACGGAATCGATTTTGCTAAACATCTCCCGATAGATTTTTTTTTGCGTGAAATCACTCGAATTTGCTTCCGCTGGATCACTTGGGCATGATTTAATTTAACGTGCTGTGAATGTGATGCGTCCCCTTCCATGCACGCTGCACGCACCACCTAGTAGCATCTTTATTGGGCACACAACAAACACTAAAACAGACGGGTGAGTATGTGAGGGAATATGGATGGATGCAACTTAGTTTGCTTTGATGATTTGCTGTTCTGTTTTTCATGGAGATTTCGTGATTATGTTATTTTTTCCTCAATCCTTTAGTTTCTACAACCAACTATAGTGTAATTTGTGTTGGTTGCAGAGACAAATTCAAATTTTTTTTTATTTACATTGTAGTTATACTATAGTTAAAATGTAATCGCTGTAGTCCGGAATGAGCTTACGTAGCCTCTTTAATGTATATGTGAAGTTTAGTAAAAATCTATAATCGTAATTAAGGAAAATAAAATACATAAGGGTTTGAATGAGCAGCTTAATCCGGGACTCCTCTGCATCTGCCTCTTAATGTAATTATATTGTGCTTACATCGTAGCTACATAGTTACATAGTTACAGTGTAAGTATATTACACTAACCATGTAGCGGCCCGTGCTCCTTCCCCTTCTCTTCTCCCAGCGCTCGGCTAGCCGCACGACGCTTCTCCCCGCAAGCAAGTTAGAAGGTATTCATCGCAATCATATGCTCGACTTCTCTTATTCCTTTTTGTTCTTTTTTGTCGCCTCGTCCATGGCAGAAGTGAAACAATCTCTCTTTTTTTTTCTTTGCTTTTTTTTTCTTCTCGACTCATCCATGATGGAATCTGCATTGATTTTTCCTCTCATCCTCCTTTTTTTCTTCGACTTAGTCCATGAGGGAACCATCTGCCTCATTTTTCTTTTCTCTCATCCTTCTTTCTCTACTCAATCCATGGCGGAACCAGCCGCACTGATTTTTTCCTCTCACTATCATGAGATTTATGGCCTCCTCCGTCCATGCTGATCGGCATCGGCATCGCTTAGAGCAACGACCAGTTAATCATCGGCGGCAATGGATCAAGAAATAACGACACAACCATCGGGCATCGACTGATTAAAGGGTGTGACACTGGCAGTGGTGCCATGGAAGAACACCCAGGTGACGCTGGCGACAAGGAGTGGCATCAGAGCCCATGTCATCGAAGAACACTCACATGGCGGCGAAGATTCGAGGGCGATGGGGAGTCGACAAGCAGTTAAAAGAACAAGATTTGAAAAAAAAGACGTCCCTTCAAATGAGATTTGTCGATAAACAGTTCACGAACAGGGCAACCTCGATTCCTTTTTTCCCCATCATGCACCTCTTTGATTTCACGGTTGGATTTTATTTGGTACCTAGCAGTGGCAGTATCGGAAGTTGCTAGTTGTTGGATCGTAAAAATTCTAACTTTTAGGGGATGGATTTGCTAATGTTTTTTATACAATATAAAGATCTAGCAAATAGACTAGATATATCTACCTGATACTACTAGACGGCAGCTCTGAAAGGTTAATGATATGATTAAAATTTTGATTAATTTTGATTAGGAAATATGTGATTAGTCCATTAATGAACTCGGATTCATCCATGGTGCCCATTGGTAGATGCGGACGCTCATCACCGTACACGAGCTCTCCTTCCATCGTTTCTAGCTTAATTTAGTGATACAAATTTCGACAGATTTAGGGTCATAAATCTGTCGACAGATGTATAAGCTTCAGGGACGGATCCAGAATTTTAGGTCGAAGGTGTCACCGTCAACTCAGCTTCTAATAAACGTGAAAAGTAATAAAGAATAGTGATAAGCAATAGAGTTAAAGACAAAACTACGTAGATGAACTTGCAAAATAATCCAATTATTATTAATTGAACATCCAGTGATTGCATAGACACAGCTTGAGACGTTGGGATATGCGCCGTTGGCTAGACACAGCTTGGCTGCTTGCTGTGAAGAGCCCAACAGAATCGGGTAGTATTAGCTAATTTTAGCTGAAGCAATTTAAGCAAACGATGGGTTTCCATGGCTGCTTCCATGGACGTAGTGGTGTCAAAAGGATAAAAATCTCACTGGTGTCATCATCATAGATACTTGGGCTAAACAAGAATCCGTTGGTGATTCTATAACTGGCGAAATGAAATTCTATATTGACCAGTGTGATTAGATTAATACTGATATGCACAATTTGGGAGAAAAAGAACTAGTTTTATGTTTCAAATTTCAATTTTTCAGATCAATTTACACCTTCTTTTTGTTCGAATGTGCAGTGTCTGAATGTGCAGAGTGTGTGAAGTGCCTTCTGCATGAGTTAGCTGTGAACCTGCAAGAAGAGGGAGGGAAAAGATGCCGTTGTTTGATCGGGATCGATACCAGCGGCTAGATGGCGGCGGCGGCGGTGGACGCCGTTCGCCGTCGTCCTGCTCGACGGCGACCATTGTCCTGTTCGTGGCACTCTGCCTCGTCGGCGCGTGGATGATGGCGTCGACGGGAAACGTTCCGATGACCGTGTCGCCGGAGAACAAGTCGGCAGAGGCCAAGGAGGAGGACGCGTCGTCCATCGACGTCACCGACGGTGTCAAGGGAGGCGGCGGCGGCGGCAATGGCGACGGCACGCCGCAGGCGCCCGAGGAGGTTGCCGACGACGTTGGCAAGAAAGACCAAGATGCCGGCGGCGCGACGAAGACGACGGACGACGTCGGGGACACCGGCGTGAAAGACGATGGCGATGGCGCCGCCACGCAAACGACGACGGACGCCAGCCGGAGTGATGCTGCCGCGGTGGTGACAGAGACAGATGCCGTTGCCAACACCACCACCGGAGGCACGGAGGCGGGGGAATCCGCCAAGCCCGCGGGCGAGACGACGGCGCCAAAAAACCAGACATTCTCCGACGAGAACGGCAAGACGGAGGGTGGCGAGGTGGTCAAGCCAGAAGATCCCGACAAGCAGAGCGCCGATGATGCGCCGACAGACGGCAAGGACACCGGCGGCCAAGCCAGCATCGATGCCGACGAGGCGCCGTCGAAGGAGAACGCCAGCCAGGCCGACAAGGACACCGACCAGAGCACGGAGGAGGAGCCGACCGACACCAACGGCGCCGGAGACCAAGCCGTCCAGAAAGCCGATGAGATGTCCACCGAGACCAAGGCTAACAAGAGCTCCGACGATGCGCCGGCCGACGCGAAGGCGACCGGCGACGGCGGCACGCCGTTGAAGAACCAGACGTCCTTCGACGACGAGAACGGGAAGATGGACGGCGTGGAGCCGGTGACAGAGGATGGCAAGGTCTCGGAGAAGAGCTCCGAACAAGTTTCCACCAATGGCGACGACGGCGGCGGCGTGGTGCAAACCACCGACGACGACACGACCGCCGGCGCCTCATCGAACAACCAAACTATCAGCGACCAGAACGACGAGTCAAAGACGATGACGACGACATTTGCAGCCGTGGATGGCAGCAATGGCACAATCTCTCAAACAACAGAGGACGACTCGGCGGCGAACAGCACCGCCGCCACCGAAGAGATCAAGCCGGCGGCGGAGCAGGAGCTGCTGCCAAGCGGTCAGGCTGAGCTGCTGAACGAGACGGCGTCGGCGGTGGCGCAGAACGGCTCGTTCCCGACTCAGGCGTCGGAGTCGAGTGCCCAGAAGAAGGCGCGCGAGAGCAACGGCAGCGAGACGACGGCGGCGGAGGCGCACGACTGGAAGCTGTGCAACGTGACCGTCGGCGCGGACTACATCCCGTGCCTGGACAACGAGGCGGCCATCAAGAAGCTCAAGAGCACCAAGCACTACGAGCACCGTGAGCGGCACTGCCCCGCCGCTGCGCCGACGTGCCTCGTCCCCTTCCCGGACGGCTACCGGCGGCCAATCCCGTGGCCGTACAGCCGCGACAAGATCTGGTACCACAACGTGCCGCACACCAAGCTGGCGTCGTACAAGGGGCACCAGAACTGGGTGAAGGTCTCAGGCGAGCACCTGACGTTCCCCGGCGGCGGGACGCAGTTCAAGAACGGCGCGGCGCACTACATCGACCTGATCGAGGAGGCCCTCCCGGGGGTGGCGTGGGGGCGGCGCAGCCGCGTCGTGCTCGACGTTGGCTGCGGCGTGGCCAGCTTCGGCGGCTTCCTGTTCGACCGCGACGTGCTCACCATGTCGCTGGCGCCCAAGGACGAGCACGAGGCGCAGGTGCAGTTCGCGCTGGAGCGCGGCATCCCGGCCATCTCCGCCGTCATGGGTACCAAGCGCCTCCCCTTTCCCGGCGGCGCCTACGACGCCGTCCACTGCGCGCGCTGCCGCGTGCCATGGCACATCGAGGGCGGCAAGCTCCTCCTCGAGGTGAACCGCCTCCTCCGCCCCGGCGGCCTCTTCGTCTGGTCCGCCACGCCGGTCTACCGGAAGACCCCGGAGGACGTCCAGATCTGGCACGGTGAGCTCCTTCTCCTTCTCTTGCCTCGTCTCATGCCTCGTTCTTACTCTTCGCCGCGTCGCTCGCCGCGCGCACGCAGACATGGCCGCGCTCACCAAGTCCATGTGCTGGGAGATGATGAAGAAGACGAACGACACCGTGGACGAGACCGCCATGGTGATCTTCAAGAAGCCGACGAGCAACGGCTGCTACAGCAACAGGAAGCAGCAGGAGCCGCCGCTCTGCGACTCCTCCGACGACCAAAACGCCGCATGGAACATCACGCTGCGGGCGTGCATGCACTCCCTGCCCACCAATACGTCCGCCCGCGGCGCGCGATGGCCGGAGCAGTGGCCGGAGCGGCTGTCGACGGCGCCCTACTGGCTGTCACCCAGCCAGGTCGGCGTCTACGGCAAGCCGGCGCCGGACGACTTCGCGGCGGACAACGAGCACTGGAGCCACGTCGTCAACAGCTCGTACCTCGCCGGCGTTGGCATCGACTGGAGCAACGTCAGGAACGTCATGGACATGCGAGCCGTCTATGGCGGGTACGTACGACACCACTACACGATCCAAACACCTTTGCATTGCATGCATCAATGACCATAGTCGTCTCTGGTGTGCACGGAGACGACGTGCTGCCAACTCAGTTTGGATGATGGGTAACGGACCACGGCGATAGGGCGCAGGGGTTCGAGGCGAAAGCCAAGCCCAAGATTCCCTGGGTCGACAGTGGCGACGTCTTTGGGCATGGTAACTCTCTTAGAGATACTGTCAAGATACCTCTCTTCTCTCTCTTGACGAGAATCTCTAGATGAAAGCCACATCTAGATTCTTTGAATAGGTTATGACGGTGACCTCGGCATCGTAACCTCTGTGGAGGCATCATTTTTGGAGAGTCCACTCTGTGGTATTGTTGGTGACCTAACGACAACCACGATCACGCATAGAGCTGGTGGCTGGTTTGGTGTTAAGCTAGCTTCTCCCTCAGTAGATTGTGTTTATGTGGTTAGCGCATGATTTTTGGGTGTTCGGTGCGCAATCAAACTCGATACTAGCTTTCTGTCGTTGATAAGTATTTTCTTGTAAATTTTTTTCTTCAAATTTTGACATTATGATGACCTCCTTCGGCCATCCCGGCAAAATGACATCGTCGTTGTCTTCTTCCTCGATCAGGTTTGCGGCGGCGCTGAAGGACATGAATGTGTGGGTGATGAACGTGGTGCCGGTGGACTCGGCGGACACGCTGCCGATCATCTATGAGCGAGGGCTGTTCGGGATGTACCACGACTGGTGCGAGTCCTTCAGCACCTACCCAAGATCATACAACCTCCTCCACGCCGACCATCTCTTCTCCAAGCTCAAGAACAGGTGCAAGCTACTGTCGGTGATGGTGGAGGTGGACCGGATCCTGCGGCCGGAGGGGAAGCTGATCGTGCGCGACGACCACGACACAGCGGCGGAGGTGGAGAGCATCTTGAGGTCGTTGCACTGGGAGGTGAGGATGACAGTGTCCAAGCAGGGGGAGGTGATGCTCTGCGCCAAGAAGACGATGTGGCGGCCCACGGAAGTCGAGGCGGCGACGACGGCGAGCTAGTAGGGAAGAAGATAATCATGGCTAGTTTGGCAAATGTGGCATGTTGCAATAAAATTGATGGTAGATTCGAGTTCGAGTAGAAATTAGAGATAGTACAATTGAGTTTCGTATACAAGTTTGAAAAGGAAGATGATAAATTTAGTAGGTCAGTGTTAGAACCGAGGCATGTACAAACTTCCAAGCGAAATTGAATTGAAACAAATTGGGGATAAATTATTGGAGAGAACAAGACCTGAACGACAGTCATCTTGAACCCCAGTCAGCATAGATTAGCTATCTTAAATGGATCTTGGGCACTCTTAATTGATTAACAGAACTCCTGCCTTACTGAATGACAATTTAGTTTGCATAGTGAGTGGCAATTTAGTTTGCGCGGCAATATGTGATATTGTTAACAAGTTAAATCAGACAAGAGCATAAATCACTATTGAGTGTTTGAATAGTAATTTTGATTTTTGCAAACGGGATCCGGTAGAGGTGAATAGTACGGTGCATTTGCTAGTTGTCACCCATTCATACCCTTAGATCTAGAACGGACGGATGAGATGATAGCGCTACTGTACAACGTTACGATAATTTTTTTTAGGATGTATTGTTCGTGCCATTGAATCACGGTCCCGTACTGTTACTAGCAAAAATACTCGTGCGTTTGCAACGGAACGAGGATGCAGAAAAGGAAGCAGACGGCGGCGCGGGAGCTCCGAGCGGCGACGGGAGGGAAGGGCGCAGGCGCGGCGCGGGAGCTCCGAGCAGCGACGGGAGGGAGGGGCATAGGCGCGGCGCGGGGCGCGGCGCGGATGGGGATGGGAGAGAGGGGCGCAAGAGGTCTTTTTTTTCATCCAAATATTTTCTTTCTTTTTAGCATTGGGACTACAGGTTAATTTTATAAACACTCAAAGGGTTTTCTGCAAAATAATAAACACTCAAAGGGTTTTCTGCAAAATAACCAGGTGAACGAAAATTTTAGGTAAAAACACTACTTGATTTATAGATAGTTATAGACTAGAGTGACTCTCTGCTATAATGTAGAGGGCCTAGATCCATTATAACTCTTAGGGTACACATTTCAATCTTGCTCTCATTAATTTTTTTCCTTTCTTCCCCACCACATATTTGGTGAGCAATAGTAAGTTTTTTATTCATGTAATATAAAAGCAAATGAAAATGTGCCTTGATCAAAAGAGTCTAATGTAGTACAATTCTTGATGAATTTGGAAGATAGGATTTGAATTTGGAAAGCATTATTATGGTTTAGTGGAAAAACAGGAAAGCCATTGCTCTCCTCACCTCTTTTCTCTCAATCAGGGTTAACCATGCAGTTATCATAGTTACTACGTGTGTTAACGGTTTTAGTTTTTCAAACTACGATATATACACACGCGTTTTTTTGGTAACGGTGACTTACCATGGTAACCGCCCTACCGCGGGATGGTGATAACCTTTTAAAAACAGTATGGAAAACCTGCTCTCAACCTCCATTTAATCATAAGGAAAGTTCATCGGTATTGACAAGGACAAGAGGAAACCAATGACGATCATTAGCAAGACGTTGAGAATGGAAGATGGCTATCGATCCAATGGCCTGATATTTTAAACTAGATTAAAAAATTTCTATAATATAAGTATATTGCTAATTTACAGTATAATAATATACTACCAACATTTTTATTTTTAATAAATGATGTTGTTGATTTTTAACAAACATTTAATCATTCATTTTATTAAAAAGTCTACGTGATTATCATTTATTTTGTTGTGAGTTGTTTTATTAATAAAAGTATAAAAATACTTTTAAACAGATGAATGGTCAAACACGTATAAAAAATCAATGGTGCCATCTATTTAAAGAAATAGAGAAAATATTTAATTATAGTGTTTTAGTGTACCAACACAAAATGGGAGAGAGTTTCATTTTGTAGAGTTGGATGTGCATCCCACTAAGTCACTAACTTGTTACATAGCGAAATTAACCATTCTACTACCTACATATAACATATGGTAGTCAACTGAACATATTGCACACGTAGATCTAAGCACACACTTCTCAGTTCTGAAAATGGATAAAAAAATACGAAAATAAAATCATAAAAAATGTTCATACGCATGGCAGCATTTGTTCAGTAGTCAGTAGAACAGGTTACCCTGGCCTCTTATCCTGAAAGGCATTCCAAAGTTTTGATACACCCTAATCTCGCCGTGTAGGCTCGCCGTCACCACCACCAATCCCCACGCATTGCCGTCCGCACCGCCGCCGCCCTTGCCGCCTCCTGGCGCCGAGACTAGCTGGCCGGAGTGCGTCAGCGGCGTCCCGCCGTTGCCCAGCTCGCCGCTCTTCGCTGGCAAGCTGCACACGTCGTCGGTGCACGACACGCCCTGCCGCCGCGACGGCGAGCTGCCCGAGGTGGACCCGTCGCCGCCGCCGCCGCCGGAGGGGGCGAGCGGCCACGGCACCGCGGCGGAGACGTCCTTGCAGTAGAAGTTCTCGAAGGAGCGGGTGGTGCACCACGTCTTGGGCTTCATGCCGATGCCACCGATGGCCGCCGCCGCCGGTGGCGCGCCGCGCGCCGCGCGCCACAGGTAGACGTGCGAGTCCTCGCTCGCGCACACCACGTACCGCCCGTCCGACGTGTACGCTGCCGAGATCTGGCTGCTCGTGTTCTTGAAACCTGACATCACCACACACACCACCATTGATCTCTCTGATTTCAATTAAAGCTGAGATTTTTCATCCATGGCAGCACCGCACCTCTGAACTTCTGGACCATGGTGACGCCGTCGAAGACGCGGATCTGCGAGTCGGCGGAGGTGACCAGCACCTCGGAGGGGTTCCCCGGAGCAAACTGAGTGTCCATGGCCATGGCCAACATCAACAATTAGGCCATGTTCTTGCTAAGCTCTTAAGTTTACTGAGCCATGGTAAATTCAGCAGCTAGTCAAAGTGTGATGCATTGTGTTCATGTACCTGGAAGCCGGTGATCTTCTTAGCCTGCGATTTGCGCTTCTTCGTCTGGATGTCAATCTGCGCCTCCTGATTCAGCTTGCAATCTGCAACAAAACCAAAAAAAGAAGAAGCAAATTTCGCAATCAAATTGGTCACTTGAGTGCAATTGGATGTCAGTCTGATGAGTCCATGAAGAACAGAGACTGTACTACCTGTTGTCTTGTAGAAACGGCAGCTACCCTTGTGCGAGCCGATGATGGCGCCCTTGATTCGAATTGTTCACACATCAGAATTCAGAAAAGAGAAGTAAAATGGATACGGACTTGTTGAGCTATGGAAGATGAAGTGATGGTGGGTATTGAATTGCATGCACCAACCAGTTCAACCAAAAAGGTTAAGCTGATGAGAAAAAAAAGAGACAATTCACTTCATATTAGAGTAGCGAGAGCAAATACCTGGCCGTCGGGGGTGTAGGAGGCGGCGGTGACCATCTCGTTGAGGTCGGTCCAGTCGACGACCTGCCGATCAGGGATGCTCCATAGCCGCACCTTGGCGTCCAGCGATCCACTGATAAAGAACCTGTCATCCACCGGGTTGAACTGGATGCAAGTCACTGCAAGATCAAACCAATTCTTGACTTGGATTGCAAAGAAATTTCGAGGCAAGAACGAATTAATGGCGTCAACAATGGTGAGATGAGATGAGATGGGTTTGCTCACCGTAGTCGTTGTGGGCGAACACCTTGAGGCAGGCCTTGGTGGTGGTGTCCCACAGCCTCACCGTCTTGTCCATGGACGACGACAGAAGCTGGTCGGACTTGGACCAGGTGAGGTCGAGCACGTCGTCCTGGTGGCCCTCGAGGACGCACGCCGGCTCGTCGGCGAGCGCGAACACCTTGTCGGGGACGACGAGGTGCTCCGGGAGCGTGTCCTTGCCGCTCTTCCCCTTCACCGACTTCTTGGACAGCTGGGACAGCGCCGGCGTCGTCGTCGTCGACGACGACGACCCGTCCGCCGCCGTGGCGCCGGGGGGATGCGGCGGGAGGGGGCCCGAGTTGCCGTCGTTCGGCAGGGAGCACGGCGGGGAGCTCGCCTCCACGACCTGCCAGATGCGCACCACGTGGTCCTCGCCGGCGCTGGCCAGCCACCGGCCGTCGGTGCTGAACTTGATGCTCCAGATCGACCCCTCGTGCGCCATGATCTCCTGGCACATGTACAGCCCGGTGAGCTCCTTGCACGACTTGCCGGATTGGTGCACCTTGAGCCGCTCCGACGACGACGCCGTGGATGACGAAGACGAGGTGGCGTTGGCGGCGGAGGACGTGGTCGTGGACAGCGCCGACTTGCTGCTGCTGCTGTCCTTGTCCTGGATGAAGCCGATGGCGACGGACTTGATGTTCTTGAGCCAGCCTCCCTTCTTCTTCCCGCCCGCCGGCTTCTCGGCCTTGGGCGGCGCGCCGCCGGAGGGTGAGGCGAGCTGGCCGCTGTGATGCTGGCTCTGGCCGCGCCGCATGAGGTGCTTCACGATGGGGGTGTTGCCGATGAACTTCTCGATCTCCTCTAGCCCCAGCTGCACGCCGGTCTGAGTGTTCGACGCGCCGGCATCCTTGGGTGTGGGGACAACGGCGACCTCCTTGCTGCTCTCCTGGTCCTTGGCCGCATCGTCGCGGTCCTTGCCGCCGCCGCTGTCGCCGGTGCGGCCTTTATCAATCGGCACTGCCGCCACCGGCGGGGGCACGGCGGCGGGGAGATCACGTTTAGCCACAGCGTTTCGAAACTTCTCGACGAGGGAGACATCGTCGCAGCCGGCGTGCCGGGCCGGCAAGGATAGAACACGACGCATCGACGGCGGTGGCTTTCCAGAGCCGCCGGCCGACATGCCGCCGTCTCGCGCGGCGAGGCAGCTGTCCGACCGGAGCCGCGTGATGGGCTTGGCCGGCCGCTGCATCAGCATGTCACGCGCCGACGGCCGCGCCGGTGCCGCCGCGGTGGTCGGCGCGGCGGCGGCCGGCGACGGCAGCGGAGGCATCTTGGACATGCTCCGTGGGATGTCGACCATGCGCTTCCTCGTGCTATGTCGCCGGAGCGCGAGGTCACGGCTGCTGGCGAGACCGAGCCCCTGGTGCAGACGGCGGCGCCGCTCCTGTATCGTCATGTGCTCGTCGGACATCCACATGTCATACTTGGACAAGTCGTCCTCCGCCTCCTCCTCCTCGTCCTCCTCCAGCACGGCCGCCTGATGCCGGCGGAAGCTGTGCATCTTGTGGTCGCCCATGGCGGAGGCGAAGGAGACGCGGACCTCCTCGTCGTCGTCGTCATCATCGTCGTCATCGGAGGGGAAGTCGGCGTCGATGTGAAGGCCGGACGGCACGCGGTCGAGGCTGTGTAAGAAGGCCTCCTTTCCGCCGCCGCGGCGGTGCTCCTTGTCAGCGCCGGTCATGTCGTCGACGACGCCGCGTTCTTGACGGTGTCCAATGCGGGGAGCAAACCACCATGGTTTGCGCGCAACGAGAGAGAGGGGAGGTGATGCAAATACTAAGTTTAGGGTTGATGGGTTGAGAGGTTGCGAGCAATGGAAGAGTTGCTGCTTTTTGGTGATGGATTTGGGTTGAAACAGTCGCTACATGCATGTGCTCTTCTACCTCAAAATGCAAAACCATCAACGGCTTTTTATTTGCATTTGCTTCAGCTTCAGTAAACTCATTTCACAGCAAAGTGAAGGTAATACTTAAACAGTAAACATCACGTAAAAGTTCTTTGTTAGTCGGTTTGCAAGGAAGGGAAACAACATTGGAAGGGTTAATATATGTATATTTACACATGAAAAGATCCAACAAAGAAGTCATAATCACACTAGACTGTTGTTATTATTACTACACACTAAGGGATTATTGTTACAACATAGAACGTGATCTAACTCGACTAGAGTAGCCAGTTGCTTGCTTTGCTTCTCCTAGAGTAGCTTACTGTCTAACCTGGAGAGAATTCAGCTTCTTGTTTATCTCTGCGAATTTCTCCTTTAACCGTTTGATCTGAAACCAGCAAAATTACAAGTTAGAATACTGAGGTATTAAGGCTTGGTGTGCAAACAAAATTACGCACAACACTAGTACCCGCTTCAATTCGATCTCCAGTTCTCTCTTCCTCTGGCCGAGTGTATGGCGCAGCCGAGTGACATCAAATATGCTGTCAAGATCATCCTCAAAGGCTGATTCGAGGTCTTCTCTTAAGAGCGCCGGTAATTTGTCAACAATCGGCATGAGGAGAAAGCAATTGAACTGCAATATGATTAGTCAAACAATTAAAAGATATAAACAAAAAACTTCAAATACTCGTTAAGGAGTGCAGGATTTACTGCAGGGAGACCTTAAGCTCCGTGGTCACCAGAAAATGCTCTTTGATCCCATGGAAAATCTGGTGAACCAGTCCATACACAAGTCTTTCAGATGAGGGCGCCAGCCTTCTGTTCCACAATGTGCTGTCCAAGAGATCTACCAGTCTAGTCTCTGATGCAACAGTGGGTGAATTTGATTCTGACGAATTACTAGATTTCAAGTCTCCTTTGGGCCTATCCTGTTTATTCTCATTCAAGCCAGAGGACTGCTCATGCAGCACAGTCGAGTGGGCAGTAAGTGTGTTCATGGATAATTGCTCTTGTGCAACAAAGGAATCAAAGAAGTGGCGCAGCCCGGCACGGTTCTATACAGTGTAGCAAATCATTAGTTATGCGACAAATCCCTCGAAAATTACTAGTTCTGATTAATATAAACTACTATGGTAGCCCGTGCAGATTGCACGGCTAGTATCATTATATTTTTTTCCTCACATAATAACATATATATTTCCATATTTTATTATTAAAATATATTAAAATGGCAAGATAATTTTAAATTATGTATGAACTTGACAAACTAACCAATGTGTAATATTCATATTGTATCGTATATACGTGATAGTTATGAATTATTTTTTAATTCTGAACTTTTAGTTATTTCTAAATTGTATTTCTATATAAACTCTATACTTCTCTTCCAATATTCCTTATTTTTATTTTCAAAGTTCCGTTATTTATAAATTTTATTCATATATGGACTCTAAACCCTTCTTTCATATTCCTTATTTTTAAATCCCGAATTTCAGTTATTTCTAAATTGTATTCCTATATGTACTCTAGACTTCTCTTCCAGTATTCCTTATTTTTTAATTCTAAATTTCTGTAATTTGTAAATTGTATTTTTATATGGACTCTACATTCTTCTTTTAATATTCCTTATTTTAAAATCCATTCCAAATTTTAGTTATTTCTAGATTGTATTCCTATATAGACTCTAGATTTTTCTTCTAATATTCCTTATTTTTAATTCTAAATTTTAATTATTTCTAAATTGTATTCTCCCAATCTTCCTTATTTTTTTAAATTTTTAATTTTAGTTCTTTCTAAATTGTATTTCTATATGGACTCTAAGCTCTACTTTTAATTTTCTTAGTTTTTAATTCTAAGGCCTGTTTGGGATCGCTCCGCTCTATGTTTTTAGCTCCGCTCCATGTTTTTAGTCAAAACGGGTTCAGCTCCACACACGCAGCTCTAGAAAAAAGGTGGAGTTGTGAGAGTACCTAAAGAGGTACTCCACAAACTCCGTTTTTGTGGAGCGCTCCACTGATGAGTTTGTGGAGCGAGTTCGTGAAGCGATCCCAAACAGGGGCCTAACTTTCAATTAGTTCTAAATTCCTATATGTACTCTAGACTCTTTTTTAATATTCCTTATTTTTTAATTTTTAATTTTAGTTCTTTCTAAATTGTATTCCTATATGGACTCTAAACTCTTCTTCCAATATTCTTTATTTTTTAATTTCGAATTTCAGTTATTTTTAAATTATATTTCTATATGGATTCTAACCTCTACTTTTAATTTTCTTACGTTTTAATTTCGAATTTTAATTAGCTCTAAATTGTATACCTATGTGGACTATAGTCTTTTCTTCCAATATTCTTTCTTTTTAATTCCGAATTTTAGCTATCTGATTAATATGAGAATTTTTAGGCCGTGAGAGCGCACATGGAGGCTCCTTTTTCTATTACTTTAGTAAGTTCATAGATAACTGTACCTTATTGTGAAGGGACCAAGTGACATAACGAGTGGTGCTCACCAAATCCTCCATACATCTGTTCATTTCAACATACAAGAAACTGTCATCAGGTACAAAGAATATGGATGAATGCATCATGCCACGAAGATTCAGGAGAAATATGGACAATAACAGAAAGTTTTAGTGTCGTATATTTACATGAGACAAACCACTGATCACACTTTGAAATATGTATGCTCTGGAACGCACAAAATGTAATGCCATGAGATAAAAAGGAGGAAACAGACATGACAAAAATATGGGATGGCTCATTCAGTTCACTTTTTATTGTTGAATGATATTATAACTTCAGATGACACATTTGTAAAAATAACTATACAACTAAACAAAATCTAACCAGTTGGGTGAGTGATTCTAGAGTTTGCCAACATCACAAAATATTGCATGCCTGATAAGAAAACAAACAACTATTATTGTAATAGAGTGCATTATTGACTAGGACCAAAATACAGCATCAGACGATGACCCCTTGGTCCCTAAAGATTCAGTTTTGGCTTTCTCTAATCAATAAACAAAAATTGCATCAATTTCATATTTGATGTCTGAGTTAGAATATGCAGCCCATTTATGTTAATATTATCAACAGGCAGCACAGTAATCAGTTAGGAAAATACGTACAATTTGAAATCAAGGAACTAGTTGAACTGAGTTTGTAAAATTGCTTGAATCAAAGTGTACACTAGAAATAAGGGAAACAATTATATAGGTATTGAAATCAAGGATGCTACTACCTTTCACGGCATGATTGCTCAGTAAATTCAGCAAACCTATCAAATGCAGCTTGGACACGCTTCACAAGTATGTTGTGGCTGCTACAGTTCTCACCATCTTTCTGTTGGAGTTCTAACATGAATTACAAAAGAAAACAGCAGAAATACTACTTGAATTTGAATGACTTGAGGGTTAATTAGTACCTCCAAGAGAAAAGCAGATATTGGAATCAGTCTCTTCATTATGTATAATAACCTAAAACCCAGCTGCACAAAATTAAGGATAGATTTAAATCACAGAAAGGGATTAAGCAGAGGAAAGATCACCGCTCATACAGACCACAACAAATTAATTCAATTATTAAATTTATTTTTACATAATGTTACAATTGCTATTGATTTCACAAATTTTCTTCTGTTGAATTTGTGGCACTGGCAGTCTGGCACACTCTTGTTCTGATCCAACAATTGATGGAACAAGCATGAAAAAAATGATGGATGATTTCACTGACATAATCACACAAAAGCAAGTACTCCCTCCGTCTCAAATAGCTACTTATGCATTTTTGGAGGAATTAAGGTTGAGGTGAGAAACATTTATGATTGGTTGAGATGAGAAAATAGGTGAAATTAAATAAGAGATGATTGTGATTGGTTAAGATGGGGAAGTAGGTGGAGAAGTAGCTATATTATGAGAAAAATTTGAATGCTAGAAGTGTTATAATATGATCCTGAGGGAGTACTATTCTAGTAGCTCAAGTATGGAATGCCAATCATGAAAGCTGAACAGGACTATCTAAATGTGATCATTAATATGCCCACCCATGAGGCAAGCTAACCAACCTGGTGAAGATAAGGCTCAAATGTGTCACGTGCTTTTGCCACAGCTATCACACAAGCAGTCCTAACAAAAAAAATTGTGAATGAGTAAATTTACTATATAAATATGGCCAAAGTATTCCTCATGTATGGAATGAGACTACCTGGAGTAGTTTGTTCCATCATGAATATCTTCAACGCCACAAGCATTGACAATTTCCTCCCTAGTAATTGGAGGGCATTTGATACTTCCAACTACCAGACGAAATTCAGCCATTGCCCGATGGTATTGTGCACCACCATAAAGACGCATCCCAGCATTCTAAGAAAAAAGAAAAAAACAAGGTATAGTGAATGCGTATTCAAAAGACAAAACTGTGTGCCACTCACTCAGTAGATAGTTTTGTTTTAACAGGTTCTAAGACAATTAAATATAACCCACAGCAAATTACAATAGTCGATGATGTGTGTTACATAAAGGTCTGGGCTGAAAAGAGGAAATGGTAGGCTTTTGTCTTTATCTTTAGACAAATTTCATGTCTTATGGGGTGGGAAAAATTTATGGGGTCAATTTTTCAAATGATTCTACTGCTACATAAATCAAACTGTCACTGCTGACAAACTTTACGTTCATCGGGAACCACCAATTTAGACACAACCTTTTCAAATGTTTAGCTACAGTGAAGAACTTTTACCTCCTGTTTACAGGCTCAAAATAAGATAACTTAGAGAAATAGTACGGCATCTTCTATACAAAGGAAAAGCAGAACTTACAGGCATCAACTTGTTTGGGATCAGGAAATTCTCACTTCCAGTAAACGTTCCTCCATTTATCCTCTCATTGATTAAAGTTTCTCCTACACTCCAATAACAGTTTCAATAAATTATAGACAAAACAGAAAGTCAGCCAACTAACAAGAACCTCAAGTTTTCTGGTAATTAGCTGCACAAGATAAAACACCCACCAAATCTATCAGGTGGTGCCACCACCATGCCTTTCAATAGCAAGGACAACTGAAACAAGAAACCACTAAATTAGTGCGCAGGTTTATTTCAACCAGCTTTTGTTGCTGAGAAATAGATTCAGTGGACATCGGTTGGCATGTGCTGCAATGCATGAATTTTTCTTTGTTGCAAAAGTTTCAATATTATGTTTCAGAGTAGTAAGAACCTTTGACAAGAATGAATCATGGAACAGGCGAGCTTTCTCCTTCATTTTTGCTTCATCCAAATCACTGTCCAGATACATATGCCATCAGCAGTGTATATCAAGCATCTTTAATAACAACAGGGATAAATTTATGGTGGAAAGGCCCTAAAAGGCACATAAGAGCAAAAAGGAAATAACATTCAGTTCGAGATTAATTTTCTGGGAGGATCATTTGTTTGCTTCTTCCAGCCCTGCCGTTCAACATTAGGAGGTTTACATTTCAGTCAGTGACAGTAAAGAGTTATTGCTGATGCCTGGTACGGACCTAATTTTAATTTAAATTTGGCATTGTATGACTAACAAATTTGCAACCTTTGGTTGATCTTGTTTTGTTATACCCAGCCATGCAATATTCATCATTTGTTCTTGATTCTGGCATAACTAAAATTATTTCGCATGAGATTTCAGAAGAATCAGACCTGTTCTGGAGATAGATCGGTTGAGATTTTGAGACTGTGACTTGGCTTTGAAGTGATTCCAGAAATATGTAGTGTAAATTTACTGCTGCTACACAGTAAGAATAATTTGCACTTCTAGGCAATTCAGTGGCCCATGATATAAATGTTTTGGTGAGGCATTGCATAGAAGCCAAGAAATTGGAGGCTACATGTTGCACCATTGCAGTATTCAGCCTCAAGGTTGCACCTGGCAGCACTGCATCGGGACTGAAGAAAGACAACATAATCTATGGCGGTGTGATGGTTCTTGAATTTTTATGAGGTGCTACTAGCCTACTAGAATGTCACCTAATAGTCTGCCAGAATAGTAATTTGCAGTTGGGTGCTAGTAGTTGGCAGCAATTTTGGCAGTAAGAATAAACTTTTGAGCTTTGTTTTCGTTATAAGCATTAAACTTCAACAAAGAAAATTTTACTATATGAAAAAAATACAAGTAATTTCAGGAGGAAATTAATCCAGATTCTAGGGCCTTTTCAGTGCGCTATGAAGGATAGGCATCATCAGTAACAATCAACAAAGGAATCACCTGATTTCTTGAGCAACTTCACGCAGCTTCCTTGTTGCACCACGATGTTCCTTCTCAAGAAGTGGAATAATTAATGGAACACTCTCGATGTACCTTGCCCATATTAGTATGCATTACTCCCAAGCAATGATACAAAGAATGATTAAAAAATTATACATGCGCCAGCTCTTTAGTATGCAAGAATACCTCTTCTTCAGCAATTCTTCCAAAAATAGTCTCAGGTTACTCACTCCTATTCTGTTTTTCTCCTCCTTTGCAAGTCCCCTTCCTAACTTGTCCTCGAGAGATGCAACGTCTTCCAACTCTCTCAATGTGATAGCCTGCAGAATATAAGTAAACATTGGACACATTTCAAGGATGAAGGTAAGAGAGAAGTTAATAGAGTACCAGAGTTCCGATGAGTAAAAAGGAAGACTGAAATTGACCAAACAGGTAACAGCAGAGAAGAATGCTGGCAGAATTGATGTTCAATAAATAAGTCTTTGCATTGCTACTAGGTTTACAACATTTCAAATGATCTTTACAAACAATAATCATTTGGCCCAAGCCCAAGTGCCCAACAGTGCTGAACAGTCTATTGACATTATTGAAACTCAACAATAAACAATAGTGCAGTAGGATAGGATTATGTGTTTGTAATACTTTGTTCCTATGATATCTTGATAACGTAAAAGCGCGCAGAAATATGGGAGCATATTTAAGGGTAGTTTAGACTTTGAAAGTTTCAAGAAAAAAACATGCATTACAATATTCATAAGTTATCATTAAAAAGATAGTGTAATTCCAGAATAGTTAACTAAAACTCAAGTGCCAATAAATATATTTAAAACTACATTCCCTCCTGAAGATTTTACAAATATATCTAGACTCTAAAAGCCACCTGCGAATTCTACATTCTAGAATCTAACATGTCATAATGTCAATTTCATTTTTCAATAAGATGATGCATCAATATGTAACAAATTAATAACTGTTCCTAGTTTATCATTTCATAATCAGGTATTCTTCCTTGATACTGTAAAA
This sequence comes from Oryza australiensis, assembly GCA_019925245.2. Classification (NCBI taxonomy): domain Eukaryota; kingdom Viridiplantae; phylum Streptophyta; class Magnoliopsida; order Poales; family Poaceae; genus Oryza; species Oryza australiensis. The sequence continues at coordinate 4,659,711 of JAIFGZ020000584.1, read as the reverse complement.
TTTTCAAAGCAAATAGAACCAGATGACCAATTGGCTTGCTCATGCATTGCTTACAAAACTCACAGGTGACATAACATGGTAACACAGGTCAAACTTGCCAGCAAAGGGAAGTTATTCGAACACTTTGGTAGGAAAACATAAGGCTCTACAGAATTTAAGTGAATTACTGGCATGTGATGTCTCACCTTCTTGAACTCTTCGTTTGACCTGAATACAGCTTCATTACAGGAGCCAACTCTCCCAGAAGGAACTGATGTGAAAAAGGGAGAATCCCCCAGTAAGGAACCATCTAGAACACAGGTTGGGGGATGAAGAAAGACTTCAACATCAGAGGCACGTGCAAACTGTGGAATTTTAGTGTCCAGTTTTGTGGAGACTAGAACAGTCCTTGCAAGATCAGGATCAACCTGTAGTATAAAGAAGGGAAATGCAAAACATAGCTTACTAGCACTCTTACAGGTTAATGAACTAACTGTCAGTTGAAGAGTGAAAGTTGGAACTTGAGATTGCAAGCATGCCCTTTGTTTAAACATGGTACCCCAGTAAATGAGGTACAACTAATGTGAATCACAATGAGACCACAAGAATGTGAATGGGCGCCTTTTGATATGAAAAGCTAGTTTTCAAGCGCAGACCTGCATCACAACTCTCCTTGATGTTGCATTACTCCAGTCACTACAATCTTCAAGGCAAAGTATTATGGTTTCCTTATGCTTGATTTTCGCACGAACAAGGGCCTCTACAGCACAAGCCTGGCTCTGCAGGTCACAATATTACCAACAGATATCACTTGTTAAATATTAACATGAAAAGGAGTTTGCAGGGTCACATAAAGTGAAGTTTAATGGAAGCAAAACATCTTAAAAGGCTAAAAATTTACTAGCCTTAACTGACAACAAGCAAGAGTAAGGGGAAATACCTGCAAAACTCGGTTTTTACGACCAGGAGCTGCTAAAATGAGGCCCGGAGTGTCGATAATGGTGAGATTAGGGCAATGCTTGTATTCTATCCTTATTATAATTTCTTCTTCTGAAAATTGGGAAGGATCATTCTCCAGCCTCATGTTTTCGGTTTCAATATATGCCTGAAAGTAAACATTCTCATAAAATGGCATTCTCATTCAATGGAAAGGTTAAGTCAGTAAATCACCTAATGCAAAAACAGCCCAATAATTCGAATCTTATCAGAGTTCTAAGTTGTAAATTGATAAATCAACATTTGAACATTTGGTCCTTACAAATGAAACAGCAAAAAATAAAAGTACAGAATGCTTCAGGTTGACAATAACTAACTAACTGGGAAAATTCCTGTATCAGTTTGATGCATAGAAACTACTTCTATTGACACAGCTTCCCTTGATAGTGAATATAACCTTTACCCATCATTTCATCGCCAAACTTAGATGCCTAGGATCTAGCGGTTAGCAGCACAGTTGGTGTACTAGCCCATCCAGGCTAGAATCTTCCTTTCTTAAGAAAATATTGGGAACATGCCTCTGTCCCCTCAATCTCATTCTTTTTAAGTTAAGTAAAACTAATCATCATGCTAGCACAAACCATAAATTGAATTCACAGTAGATAGATTTAGCTAAAGCTAGCCTAGTACAGCATAGCTAAATAAAGGGTATCACACAAACACATGAAATGCATTACATTACATACGCCTCATGTCCTAAATTCCCCCCTTCCTGGTTCTTCTTAAACAAGTATATATATTTACAATTGTTTTCAATAAACTCTTTCCTACTACCTAAGTCCTCCTGCTAGCACTAGACACCAACAGTTACGCAAACAAATGTGGTAATTTAGAGAGAGGCCACCAGGCTGGAATGGATACAGAACTGTTCCTAGGAGAGGTAAGAGGGGTGACCGTCTAGGGCCAGGAAACTCAGGGGCCTGAACCTATATGATTTAGTTTGGGCTTCAAGCATATCCAACCAAAGAATGGGCCTCAGCAAGCAAACTAGGCCCATGTACTGGAATACCAAGAGTCAAAGAGGGTTCCATGTATTGATCCACCACATTATCGACGTATATACAAGGAGCCAGAAGCAACCAAGCGAGACATGAGAGGATAATGTGGTAGATCAATACAGGGGACATCTTTTGACTCTTGATACGCCAGTACATGGGCCTAGTTTGCTTATTCGGGCCCATTATTTAGTTGGCAGGCTTGCAGCCTAAACTAAATTATACAGGGTCATACCTACGCATACATGGTTAAGAGAGCCCTAGATTCCTAGGCTCTAGGCAGTCACCCCTCTAGCCCTGGCCCATGAACAGCCATGCGTCTGATGTTGAATAGATGATCTATATCTGAGATAAGATTGTTGCAATTTGCAAATGACTTTGCCAGATGGTCCTATTTCTGCTATTGATAGTCAAAAAGGCTATGTTGGATTAGATTGATATGCATATTGTTACAATGATTTTTGCACCTTGAAATGTAAGTAAGAAGAAATCACTTTCTATAATTATTGTAGCCATGAGGCATGAGCCCATGGCTGGCTTTTGTTTTGCTTTTGCAGGAGATAGAAGATGGTTATCCTTTATTGTGTGCTGGGCAAGATCTTCTATACAATTGCCTCTTCCATCATTTCGGCTTTGGCTTTAGAATGATGTTCTAGTATTAACAAAAATACTCACAAGCTATTAGAGTGTCGATTGATAGTATGCAGTTTCGGTGATGTATTGAACATCTTTGCAACTAATATAAAAAATATTATACTGCATTTTATTGGAATTAAAGGACCCTAATTTTGCCTCGCCCTCCAAAATGTCAGGAGATGCCCTGAATGGATAGGCGCAACACACGACACTGGCATTTCCACAAACACGTGTGCACGGTACCTGGATGTCGGCGAGCGGCATTGCGCGGCCGGCGACATCGGCCTCTTCGTCCTCCGCGTCCCCCGCGCCCGAGCCGGCGAGGAGGCGGCAGTGCGGGACGTGGCAGCGCGGGTTGAAGCGGAGGTGGAGCGCGACGGGGCGGCGCGTCTTGGTGCCGCCACCGACGTGGTTGAACTGGAACCCCATCAGCGCCTCGACCAGCGCGCTCTTGCCGTCCGTCTGGTGGCCGACGACCACCACCGCGGGCGCGGGCGCCGCCTTGGCCCCTAGCTCCGTCGCCAGGCCCTGCAGCTCGTTGTAGGCCTCGTACAGCAGCCCCCGCTCCTCCTCCTCCCCCTCATACTCCTCCTCCTCCTCCGCCTCCGCCGCCGCCGCCGCCGGCGAGAGGGACTCCGGCGGCGTCGCCATTAGGATTGGGTAGCGCGTGGTTTTGGAGGGGTTTGGAAGCGAAGGTTTCCAAGGAGGCCGAGAACTGAATTGCGTTATCCCCTTTTTCTTTTATTATTTTTATTATTTGTTTTATTTGTTTTATTTATTCTATTTACTCTCTCGTCGTCTTCCGCAAAACTGCACGAGAGAGAGAGAAAGGAGAAAAACCTCGATGGCGACGAGAATCCACATGCGGCGGCGGCGGCGGAGGAGGAGGAGTGGAAGGTGGCCGGCGGCGGGGTCATATTTGACAGCTACCTCATCGACCGCGAGTCCGTGGAAGGCGCCACCGCCACGGGGGCCAGCCACCGCGCGAGCACGGGGGTCCCCTTCTCCGTGTGGCTGAACCTCGCCGCGCTGCCGGCGCTCTTCTTCATCCACCTGCACATCCCGGAGCATTGGCATCGCTGGCTGTCCTCGTTGTTCGCCGCCGACGCCCACCACCTCCTCCTCATTCCTCAACGTCATCGTCCCCATCACGAACACCTGCCGCTACGATCACCCGGAGGAGTGCTTCGTCTACACCACCGGCGCCGTCAGGCCCACGCTGAGGCGCCTCCCCGGCTTCCCCGACGGGCGGCAGCGCCTGCCCGGGGACATCGGCATCTTGAGCCTCGGCGACGGCTTTGCCGTTGCATCTTTGCAGACGACGGTGCAATTGGAGTGGAAAGGAGGAGGAACCATCAGCATAGGAGATTGATCAAGGAAGCATCGTTCAGAAGATTGAGGATGGTGCCATGACCGTTCGGGTGGTGGCCAAGCTAAGCCTGCTCCATTGTTCAGGTGACATGGATCTAGATTAGGATCACAACTGGGTTGTCAAGACGCTTTGCTATGCCTTTTGATTCAGAAGAAGGGGATTTTGACCCGGGCCAGTGGAATAGCTAAATCGCCTTCGCCCACGCCGGCAAGTTGTGTTGGGCAGATTACAAGATTGGCATTATCTTCTGTGATGTCTTCGAATCTTCGCCGGAGCTCCAATTGGTCAGGTTTCCTGATCCTGTGAGGAAATTCGGACTCGGTTCTCATGGTCGGGCTGACAATCGCGGGCAACTTGAGTCCTTCAGGACAGTTGGTGTGTCTGATGGCAAGATCAAGTTTGTCGATGTCGACAATTGCTATTATCAACCCTTCGCCATCGTCATCAGGACATGGACGCTGCGAATGCCGGAGATGGTGTGGACATTGGATGATGTGCTCGATGTCAACGAACTGTGGGCATCAGCATCCTTCAAGAAATACGGTTTGCATCAGTGGGTGCCAGAGTATCCTGTGGTGAGCTTGTTAGACCCACACATTGTGCACTTTGTGCTGTGGGAACCTAGATACCACCAGCAGGTCTGGATGATCACAGTTGACATGAGGGCCAAGTCAGTTGAATCATTCAAGAACTATCCAAACGGTGAGAAGGTGGCCGAATACAAGGGGCTGTTGTTCACCCCCATATTTCATCAGCGGTGAACTCTCAAAGTAATTCCAATCAGGTAGTGAATTATCTGAATGCATTACAATCAAGTCGGTTGAATCATGCAAGAGCTATCCAATAGGTGAGAAGGGGGGTCAATACAAGGGGTTCAACACTGGTTTCATCTGCAGCAAGCTCTCGGTGTAATTACAATCAGGTAACGAATGACTCGAGTCCGTTATCATTACTATTTCTGCGTATGGCTGTGCGTGTTATTGGTCCTGTACTCCTGTTACTCCTGTACGTACTTAATATGCTTGATCTAATTACATAATTGCTACCATTTTGCTCGTTCTCTGAGGAAAGGCTCATCTGGTTACATAATTTTGGGCTTCGGCCACTCAACCCTAGTGCACTCAGCACTCTCCCAACTCGCTTCCAATCCAACTTTGTCATACTGCTAGTCACATCCTATCCAACCATCGCTCTCAACTATTCTTCGATGGCAATAGGTCTTCCTTGTTCTCGAATTTTGCGAACTACTGTCGGAACATGAGTTAGTCATGGCAACAGGTCTGCCACATATATTACAAGACATCCATAAACGACCATCCACGTGTCAATCGATCAAAGCAACTTTAAGCATCCTCTTTCAACAAGGCAGCACATGTATTGAAGTTTGGTGCTAGCTTTAGTTCGGCTTGAAAATCAAACTGGTTGACAACTTAATCTAAACCTGTTAAATTGTAAATATGGGAAGAGCATACAAACATATTTTTTCCACTGTGCCTCACAGAAAGTTACGGCAAACCTTTTCCTGAGTGGTGGTTTGTATAGATTATAGTGTACACACGAATATGTGAAAAATCCTAGCAAAGGTTATTCAGGTGGGTGATGATGATGAGCAGCCGAGGAAGAGAGTTAGGTAAACATCCAGCCAATATGATCCAAAGGCTCTCCAAGCCACTACTGCAAGATGCTGTATCGCTAGGGATCCTTAATGCCACTTCACCAATAGGCATTGCCTGCTTTCATGTCTGCAACTGGATGTTTCCATTCAGTAAGCATATTAATTCACTAGAGTTACTTACCTTTATGCCTGAAGTTCGGAACATCTTCATACCAAGTATAATAAGTCAATTATCCTAGCAGAGGTATCAAAGTTCAAGCTGCCTGCTCTGGACAATTAGAATCCGAGGCATGGGCTACAGATTTCACAGCAACAATAGCAGTAGATTCTGTGAAAAAGGCAACCAGCATTGTTATCTGAATCAGTTTGAGTGGAATGAACGACTACCAAAAGAGAGCAATACAAACTATTGGACCACAGTAGAATGGAGGTAACAGGGTAGGTAGTTTCCATGCAACAACATAGCAAGCAATAGGATGGCTAAGATATTGAAGTGACGCAACCGGCCTGACAAAGCAACAAAAACAGAGAAACACAGTTATTGAGGAGTGAGGACATAGAATTGCTTTACTGATTCTATTATTCCAAGTTCTTAACCAATGGTTGTCAAGTAAATTCTTAACCTGCTAGAACACTCGCTTTTGTGGAATTATAATGCTACTAAGTTATCCTGAAATCTACATGTAGGTGGTCATAGCTCGAGATTACTGAGAATAGTTCTTTTGAAGATTGTTGCAATTAGTACCTTGTCTAGTCTTCTTGGCTATGGCTTGCTTAGATGGGGATATTCTGCTACACGGTCAACATTAATGGTTCGCCTGGACAACTTATAGTGTCATTCTCAATATTTGAAGTACTTTGTTTACATATTAGTTGAATTTGGAATATACAATCATCTAGAGAAAATTTTACAGTTACAGTTAGAAGTAATTTATTATAAGTACTTGGTTACATGTAGAGAGGAAAATGTTACACTGGCTCCCATCTTCTGCCCTACAACTTATAAGCTGCTATCAAACATTTGAATTTTAAAACTTGATTTTGATGTTTTTTCATCGAAGTATTTTTTCAGCATTGTCTTTTAAATCGCTAAGAACACATGTAAAAGTTTACCAACAAATTATTTATAGTCTACACTATGAACTTCAGGTTGGGGGAAAAAGTGATGCACTGTCTGATACTTTATTGTTGTCTGCACTCTCAACTTCAGGTTGGGATGACAGCAAGTATGGCGGTAAATAGGAGCGAAGAGCATCGAATCCAGCTTCATGTTTCCTGGCCGTACTATCAAGACAATCATGTGGGCTTTGGTGCTGTGAGATTTTTAGAGATGCCTTTGCTGCCACAGTTTGAACTGTATTGTTGGATGGATCATGCACAAGATTTGTTGTTTGTGCTTTCTATTTCGGTAATCTTCATAGAAGTATAGGCCCTTCTAGTTTGGCTTAGGGTTATTAGATTTTATTTTATTTTTTACTTTTACTGTTTTTAAGCAGTTGTCTTTAAGGCACATGTTCCAGAGTGAAATCCTAACTTCAGTCCACATAACGGGAAAAAAGATACTAAAATCTAGCTTTGACTTATTGGTGCAAGAGTGGTTTATATGGCTTAAAAAGCCAATGAAAAAGAAATTGTATGTTTACACTTTGTTTTCTTTTTTTTTTACTTAGGAGGTGGCTGATAAGCCCAAAGAGAGGACATTTGAAGAGGAAAATTGAGATATATACTGAGTTTTAGGAGAAAAATCTTAACTTATCTTGCCTACTTAAAAAGTTTGGATTTTTCCAATCATCACAATCCGGAGATTTCGTCCGTTGCATCTGATTCCACATCCGATGCGTCCAACTCGGATGATGCGTTGACAAGTTCTCCGACATTACCTCCACAAGTTGTGCCGCCGTTCCGATGGAATCATGGGTCTGGAGTTGATCCTTCCCTGAGCGAAGTAGTCGTCAGGGTTTCCAAATTGTTTTTGAAAAAGTTACCGTCATTTCGTTGTAAAAGATAAGATTATCGTGATGTATATTATGATTTGAAAAACTTAAACCGTTATCATGATATATAAGTATGATTTAGAAAACTGAAACCATTACCAAATCCTATCGTCACGTGCTCTGCGCTCTCTCACGCCTCTCTCACCTCACCGACCTGGAGACGACCACTGCCTCTATGCCTTGCACGAGGTGACTCCCAATACTGGCATGGTCAGGTGATCAATCGATTGATACATACTGCAATCAAACTAATTTCATGGTTGTTAATTTGTTATTCTCTGTTGATCAATGGCTAATAATAATATTAATCTCTATCGCAATCAAATCACTAAAGCATCAGGGTGCATGCATGCCGTTCATGGGAGAAAGCACATGTTGTCTGCCTGTCCGACAAAAACCTGGTGATGGAACAGATTGATGCAGCGCTTCATCTAGATTAAGAACCAGTACTTCATCGGTTCCTCAAGAATGGCCATCCTACAAGCATCTAGATTAGCCTGAATTTATCTCATCAATTGTTCCTCTGAATTTTCTGCACACTGATGAATTTTCTGTTTTGTGTTTTCTGCGTTGATGTCTGAATCTGATCCAGCTGTCTCATCAGTTTGATGCGAGAATGAATCAGATGATGTTACGATGTGATCACGTTGGAGATCAGGACGGTGGGAATAGAGAGCATGGCTCACCTGTGGGACTACATCAACTTCTACTGACTTGGCAATCGGAAGGGAAGACTGACCGATTGCCGGATGATCACCCCAGCCCTAGCAGCACGAGCGTTGCCACGCTTGCCTGGCAGCACTGCTGTTTCGTAGTCTGCGTGTATTCCAAGGGGATGGCCGTACTTTGACCACGAATATGTCATGGCGATTTGGCGAGATGTATTTGATAGTGCATTGATAACACACTTATATTTTTTAAAAAAAGATTTAAAAGGATGTCTCTTTTTTAAATCTTGTTTTTTATCGTCGGTTTCACCATATCTATTAGGCATCAGCGCTCAGCACTAGTTACCTTTTATAATTTTTGTCGGTGATATGGGTCCGGGGGTATAACAAGAATGCGATATCTGAAGAAGGAAGATGCCTTCGCTTACCAGGGCGCTCCAAAGACATACCCTGAACGGCTCATGCGGGTCCGGGCCACGGGCGGCCACGTAGCCATCCTAAAGGGGACTTGGCTTGGGGGCTGCCCGGAGGCCACCGCTCTCCCAGATGGCAGGGTTCGGGATCACCCGGACCCCCCGTCCGTCACCCCGCACCTCTCCGAGAGAGGAGCGAGTTCAACTGCCAGCTGCCAACCACCGCATTTAATGCCTAGAGAGAGGTCAGACGTCTGCCCCGTCGCATTTATTGCAATGTGAGGCACGTCTGACAGCCGCTCATCATCACCCTTTTTTGCTCGTCATGAGGGAAAGAGGGTATAAAGTCTTTTGACGGCGACCGTGGTATGGCCGCACGGTCATTCCACGCACGCCTCCCCCCACGCCCCGTCCAGTCGCATTAAATGCGACTGGGCGGCCGCGTGGGAGAGAGAATACGGGCGCTAGGGATGTCACGTCCACCCCTCTCCTAGCGGCGGGCCACTGACCGGTAGGCCCCACTGGAGTAGGTAGGTTAACCCCTTATAACGTCAGCAGCATGGCGGCCACGACGCCCGTTTTTCTCCACCAACTCCTGTGACGCGGCAACAGAAACAGGAATAGGGGTAGCTTCCCCGACAAGACAGAACAAGAGCCGCTCCATCACGTGGAGAGGAGTAGAGAAAGCTAGGACTGCTGTGGTGTCCCCTTGCACTATAAAAGGAGGCCCAAGTCCATGATAGAGGGGGTTCTGCGATCTTGGGGTTAGGTTCCTGGATTGGTCTTTTGCTCAGCCTCTTCAACCTTGGGCTTTGAGTGTTCTTCACCCCAGTCATCAGTTCCAGCTTCCTCAGGGAAGAACAACCACACTCATCCTTGTAATTCACCCTCCCGACGGCCTGAACCTGTATAATTCTTCTGTGTCCTTTGTGATTGAGATTTTCCTCCATCTTCCTACCTTCCCTCCATCTCATCTCGAGTTTGAACCCTAATTCATCGCTCCCCTGTGTCGAACCAAAAAAGGGGTCCCCTGGGTCCCCGCGTGTCGAGCACACGCATCGACAGCTGGTGCGCCAGGTAGGGGGAGCGCGCTGCGTTTGGGTTTTAACTCCCATATTCCTTCCGTCTCCCGATGGAACCGCCTGCCTCCGTCCTTGCCATGGTCCACGGCCGCGTCCTACGGACCGCATCTGGCTTACTCGCTACCCGCAGGTGTGACTCGGCCAACAAGGTGGTCGAGGAGGTTGACACGGGCGGGCACAGCCCCAACTTTCGACATCTCCGCTCGGAGGAGGGAGGACCTTTGTCCCCCTCACCCCCTCCGATGGCAGCGGCGACGGCCGAAGCTGTACCACCTCCCCTGCCCCCCGCTGAGACAGCGGTTGTGGGCGGAGGAGGCCAAGCGTCTCACAAGGTCGCCAACGCACCTGCAGGATCTGGACTACGCCCGAGAGGACGTACCGGCGAGCCGCGCCGGAGCGACGTCCTTCGTCGACTGGAGTTTGGCACGCCCGAGGGCGCCCTTCAAGCGGCGGAGGTGCTCTTGCGCCACCCCCCGTAACACCGGGCAAGGGGTCCAACGTCAAGCGTTGGTTTGACGACGTGGCGAAGCTAGTCGGCACGGCCCAGCGTCAGTTGGTCGCCGACCTCGCTTCCTCAAGTCACCGACCGTGTGGTTCACACACCGCGGTCAGCTCGTCCTCTCGACGACGAGCCCGAAGGGCAGCAGCCGCCGCGAGGGCAGAAGAGAGCCTCCCGGCTGCAGCCCAACCAGAGGCGCCTCGGGATCTGCTATACGCAGAACGGGACGCCCGTCTTCGTATTGAGAAACGCCGCGACGAGCGTCGCATGGGGCGGGCTCAGGACTGCGCTTCCTCGTCAGGAGGCGCAAGCGCTCGGCGAGCGGCCGTAGTGGCCCCGCCACAGGGAGAACCCCCCAGGGGACGGCGATCGGCTGTGGTGGCCCAGCTGCGAGAAGGATATTCTGCAAGACCCAAGGGGCTCCCACCCTCGTCACCCCCTCCAAACGCAACGGCTATCGGAGTTGGTCTCCGGCCTCCGCAATGTGCGCCGGCCTAACAAGTTTAGGCCGGCCCTCACGGAGAAGTACGACGGCTCGGTGAATCCCACCGAGTTCCTCCAGATTTACACCACGACCATCGAGGCCGCTAGAGGCGATGAGCTTATCATGGCCAACTTCTTCCCCATGGCGCTCAAGGGCCAGGCCCGTTCCTGGCTGATGAACCTGCCGGCCCAATCGGTCACCTCGTGGGACGACTTGTGCCGGTAGTTCACCTCTAACTTCCAGGGCACGTAGTCGCGCCCGGGAGTGGAGGCTGACCTCCACATGGTTCGGCGAGGAGAGGACGAGTCCCTGCGCAAATACATCCAGCGTTTTTGCCAGGTACGCAACACCATACCATCCATCGCTGACCATGCAGTGATTTTCGCCTTCCAGAGTGGCGTATGCCACGATGTCATGCTGGAGAAGATCGAGTCCAAGGCCCCCCGGACCACCACCGAGCTCTTCGAGCTTGCTGACCGGGTGGCCCGCAAGGAAGAGGCTCGGGTATGGAACCCTAGGAATCCTGCTCCAGCCTCCACCAACACTGCCCCCTCCGTGTCCCGAGAGAAACGACGTGAGCGGCGGCGGTAGCGCAAGCCATCGCGCGGTGGCGAGGAAGGCCACGTCCTCACCGCCGACGGTGCTGAGAAGCCCTCGTGGAAGGGCAAGCCCGCGGGCAACCGCAGGCGCTCCCCGGACCCTCGCTCCCAGGGTCAGGACGGGGACAAGTGGTGCATGGTGCACCAAACCTCCCGCCACGACCTCTCCGAGTGTCACTCGGTCAAGAACTTGACCGACGGGTACAAAAGTACGAGCAGGAGAGGAGGGAGAGGGAGAAGGAAGCCCGCCGCAAGGGTAAAACCCCTGCGGAACGCTCGGACAACCGACGAGAGGAGGCCAAGAGTGCGGCCCCTGTCGGGGACGAGGATGATGATCTGGGCTACCAGGACCCCAAGCACGTCGTCGCCACCATCGACGGTGGGACAGGCGCCCAGGTGTCCTGTCGGAGCCTCAAGACTATGAGGCGTGAGCTTCTCGCGGCTGTGCCGTCCCATGAGGCGGCCCGAAAGTCACGCTGGGCAGAGGTGCCAATCACCTTTGACCAGAAAGATCACCCTGGGAGCATCGCACGTAGTGGCCACTTGGCCCTCGTGACCTCCCCCACCATTTGCAACGTCAAGGTCGCCCGAGTCTTGATTGACGGGGGTGCGACCCTCAACATACTATCCCCGAAGGCCTTTGACGCAATCAAGGCCCCAGGGATGGTGCTCGGTCCATCCTATCCCATCATTGGGGTGACGCCCGGGAAGGTGTGGCCCCTCGGGCAGATCGTGTTGCCGGTCACCTTCGGGAGCCTCACCAATTTCCGCACTGAGCGGATTGACTTCAATGTGGCGGACCTTAACCTGCCCTACAACGTCGTGCTCGGGAGGCCAGCGTTGGTGAAGTTCATGGCGGCTGCCCATTACACCTACCGCCAGCTCAAGATGCCGGGCCCCGGAGGCCCCATCACCATCCATGCCGAAGTCAAGACCACGCTGGATTGCGCGGAGGCACGCGTGGATGATATTGCGGCGACCGGACGCGTTGAACCCGAGGGCCCTCAGGGGGAGGCCTCGGGTTCCCGGGCCCCCAAACAGCACATCACCTCTGCCGACGATGTGGTGATCAAGCCCATTCAGCTAGGCGACAACCCATCCAAGACCGCCAGAATTGGCGGCAACTTGGACCCCAAATAGAAAGACGCGCTCATCTCCTTCCTACGGGCGAATGCTGACGTGTTTGCTTGGAAGCCGTCGGATATGCTCGGAGTCCCCAGGGAGGTGATCGAGCATCGACTTGCAGTACGGCCGGATGCACGACCAGTCCGGCAAAAGGTGAGGCGACAGGCCCCGGAGTGACAGGCGTTCATCCGCGAAGAGGTGGCACGGCTCCAGGAGGCCGGCTTCATCCGGGAGGTGCTGCATCCGAAGTGGTTGGCTAACCCGGTGGTCGTCCCGAAGGCCAACCACAAGCTGCGCATGTGCATCGACTACACCGACCTCAACAAGGCATGTCCCAAAGACCCTTATCCTCTGCCTCGAATAGACCAGATAGTCGACTCCACTGCGGGGTGCGATCTGTTATGTTTCCTAGATGCATACTTAGGTTATCATCAGTTCCGCATGGCTGTAGAGGATGAGGAAAAAACTGCATTTATCACCCCTGTGGATACCTTTTGCTACATGTCTATGCCTTTTGGTTTAAAAAATATCATGTCTACTTTCCAACGCGGTGTCCGCATCACGTTGAAAGACCAAATAGGACGCAATGTTGAGGCGTATGTCGATGACCTTGTGGTCAAGTCCCGGGACCAAAAGACCTTGCTCCCGGACCTAGCCGAGACATTTAATAACCTCCGGTCCTCCCGCATGAAGCTGAACCCAGAAAAATATGTGTTCGGGGTACCGGCAGGCAAGCTCTTGGGGTTTTTGGTCTCTGCCCGAGGCATCGAGGCCAACCCCGCAAAAATAAAGGCAATAGAGGAGATGCGCCCCCCTAGGAAGCTCAGGGACGTGCAGAAAATCACTGGTTGTGTAGCTGCCCTGAGCCGTTTTATATCAAGGCTGGGAGAGCGGGCGCTCCCTTTATTCAGGTTGCTAAAGCGAACTGGTCCCTTCACTTGGACGGACGAGGCAGAGAAAGCCCTGAGCGAGCTCAAGCGTTATCTCTCCTCGTCGCCCATATTGGTGGCACCTCAAGAAGGAGAACCCCTCCTTTTATATTTGGCGGCAACTGCCCAAGTGATCAGTGCGGCGTTGGTTGTGGAGCGCGATGACGAGCCAGTCTCTCAGACGCCCCCAGCCTCACCACGCCCGGAGGTAGGAGACCTTGGAACGGTGTTGGCTGAGGAAGCACCCGGAGCCGGAGGTGGCCTTTGGCCCCCCGAGTTTCAGGGAGCCACCCAGCCCCCTAGTCCGGGGGCTCCCGAGGCCTTTCACCCAGTGCGGCCCTGAGGGCCCCAGGGAAGGCGATGGCCCGACAGCCCCGGATGCTGAGGTAACCCGCCCCGATGCACCCGAGCCTGTTGCCCCTGGTAAAGTAGTAAAGGCCCGCACCAAGGGGCAGCGGCCAGTCTACTTTATCAGTGAGGCGCTACGGGACGCAAAGACACGTTACCCGCAAGCCCAAATAATGCTCTACGTCGTGCTCGTGGCTTCCAGGAAGCTGCGCCACTACTTCCAGGCACATCGGGTAACGGTGGTCACGTCTTATCCTCTTGGGCAGATCTTGCATAACTGAGAGGGCACAGGACGGGTGGTCAAGTGGGCTATCGAATTGTCAGAGTTCGACCTGCATTTCGAAGCCCGTCACGCGATCAAGAGCCAGGCCTTGGCCGATTTCGTGGCAGAATGGACCCCAGTGGCCGATAACGATCAACCCCCGGGTGAACCCGAGAGTGTGGAGGACCGCGACCAATGGACCATGCATTGGGTGATGAACTTTGACGATTCACTCACCTTACAGGAGGCCGGGGCAGGCGTTGCGTTAACCTCCCCGAGAGGCGACGTATTCCGGTACATCGTTCGGCTCGACTTTCGGGCAACCAACAACATGGCTGAGTATGAAGGACTCCTAGCGGGGTTGCGAGCGGCGGCAGGCATGGGCATCCACCGTCTACTAGTCCTCGGTGACTCCCAACTAGTCGTGAACCAAGTTTCCAAGGAGTACCAATGCACCGACCCCCAGATGGAAGCATATGTCAAGGAAGTACGGCGTATGGAGCGCCATTTCGATGGCCTCGAATTGCGCCATATTCCCAGAAGAGACAATGCCTTGGCGGACGAGCTATCTAGGATCGCGTCCGTGCGAGCCCCAGCCCCGCCAGGCACATTTGAAGAAAGACTTACCGAGCCATCGGCGTGCCCCGAACCGCCCAGGGCGGAGTCGCCAGCCCCGATGCGCCGGACTTGGCGGGCCAGCCACGGCTGGTCCCGCGGGACCGACATTACGCACCAGGTGGCCTGGATTTTGGAAATCCAGGTGTATCCACGAGACGCATCATTGCCCGAGCAACGCGAGGAAAGCGAGCGCATTGCCCGCACCTCCAAAAGGTTCGTGTTGGTGGAAGGGACACTCTACCGACGCGGTGCCAATGAAGTGCTCATGAAATGCATCGCTCGGGAACAGGGTCTCGAACTCCTAGCCGAGATCCACGAGGGAGAATGTGGAGCGTACTCAGCCTCCCGAACCTTGGTGGGAAGGGCATCCGCCAAGGTTTTTACTGGCCCACCACGCTAGAGGATGCAGCAGACCTCGTGCGGCGGTGCCAGGCATGCCAATTCCACGCCAAGCAGACGCACCTGCCAGCCCAGGCCCTTCAGACCATCCCGCTCTCGTGGCCGTTCGCGGACTGGGGGCTGGACATCCTGGGCCCGTTCAAGCAGGCACGTGGCGGCTGCAAATTTCTATATGTCGCCATCGACAAATTCACCAAGTGGCCCGAGGCCTATCTAGTCAGCGTCATCGACAAGCATTCGGCTGTGCGGTTCATGAGAGGCATCATGGCAAGGTTCGGGGTCCCCAACAGGCTCATCACCGATAACGGCACCGGTTCACGAGTGAGTGTTTGACGAGTATTGCGATGATATGGGCATCAAGCTCGCTTCGCCTCGCCCGCCCACCCCAAAGCAACGGCCAAGCCGAGCGTGCAAACGCGGAAATATTGAAAGGCCTCAAGACAAAGACCTACAACGTCCTCAAGAAGCATGGGGACTCGTGGATTGACGAGCCGCCGCAGCCTTTGGGCCAACCGGACCACACCAAGCCGTGCCACCGGGGAAACACCATTCTTCTTGGTGTATGGAGCTGAGGCAGTCTTGCCTTCCGAGCTCACCCTGGGATCGCCCGAGCCACATTATACACTGAAGCAGATCAAGAACAGCTACGATGCGACGACCTGGAATGCCTAGAAGAAAGATGGTGAAGGGTTACGCGGAGGCTACGCTAGCCGAAAACAAAAACTTTTAACCGCGCAAACTAGGAACACTTGCAAGTAAGGGCCGATAGATCGTTACCGATTGGAGTAGAGTGCGGCGGAATAGCCAATCGGGGCAATCCGATCCGAACAGTAGCCGATTCCCGGAGACAGCCGATTCGCCAATCAGCCGATTCGAGTCGTCCGGCCACGTTCTCATGCCTCGCTCCGATGCGCCCGACCGCAGCCGATTCCACCACAGCCGATCGCTCCGATTGTAGCCGATCAACAGCGCGCAACGTAGCAGCGCCTCTACTGGTATCCACACGTCCGGGGACAGAACGCCGAGCACCCGTGTGCTAGCACGCGATGCAAGGCTAGGGTTTGGCTCGAAAGTGGGGAGGGTTTCGTGGAGATTGATCTCGGTGACTTCGTTGCACGCGATGCAATTGACATGTCCCAGCTCTCCACCCCTCCCTCCTTTATATAGAGTTGGCCGACTAGAACTAGTGGCCGATTAGGACTCTATTTTGAATCGGATCTCATCCGTATCTCAAAGAGTTGGCCGCCCACACGTCGTAAGCCCATAGGACTCTATCCGATCGGATCCCTATCCGATCGAGCCGTATCCGAGTCCAACTCGAATATCTATTCTATCCCCTTAAGCGTGCGACCTTGTAGGTTCAGTATACTCGGTTTCGGCTATAGTCTAACTTAGCCGATCGTCGGCTCGAGTCCAACTCGCCGACCGTCAACAAGCGGTGCCTAGCAGCACATATTGACACCATAGTATACAAGAATAATATCGGCTCGAACTGTAATGTGTACACAAATCCCTTTGCCTCACAATACCGCTTAAGCTATAGGCAAGATGTGTGTCATCTCTTCAATAGCTTAACCATTTACTCGAACCGTATTGGATTATCTCGTCTTGATTGACTCCTTAATCAACATAGCATGGCCATGCATTTCCATAATCCATTACCTCGAGGGCCGAGATATCTCTCCAAAGGAGGGGCAAATTCCATCTTGATCACTCACATCCCACTCCATGTTTCATAGCAAACCCGAAAACTACTTTTATAACTACCCAGCACGGAATAGCGTTTGGTAGTCCCAAAGTAGGCTACTACACATGTTGGAATCCATGGTGATCTCGGTCTAAGGACTTTGTACCAACACTACCCGAGACCAACTAATGGCACATTAATTCTTGTAGTGTCTCATGGTGGGTCTATCCAACAATGTGTTCTCCAACACATATGTCCATGTTTATTGATTTGGTATCTCCATACCCATGATCTATGAGACATGATCATCAATCAATAAACATGTCGGTCTTAGAATCATATTTGTTCCAACAATATGACATATGATCGGGATCGTTTAGAAATAGATTCATACATATCGAGTCTCATAAATAAGTCACGTACTTATTGATCAATACAAGATGTCTATTTCATGGAACTGGATAACACTTTATTCATAAATACATAAACATTGACATGATATCCAACATCTCCATGTTGCCTCTAGGGCATATCACTAACAATCTCCCACTTGCACTAGAGTCAATCATGTAAGTATCTAATACCCATTGCTCTTGTGTGCGCCTCATGCTTCGGTGAGGAGAGGTTTTGTCGGCGGATCGGCTATGTTGAGATCCGTGTGCACTTTGCATATCTTGACATCACCTCTGTCCACTATCTCGCGGATGAGATGATATCGCCGAAGTATGTGTTTGGACTTCGATGTGACCTCGGCTCCTTGGCTTGCGCAATGGCTCCACTATTGTCACAATAGAGAGACATTGGACCAGATCGTACTAGTCATCACACCAAGCTCGAAACGAATTTCTTGATCCAAACAGCCTCCTTTGCGCCTTCGCAAGAAGAATGTACTCGGCCTCCATTGTAGAATCAGCAACGTATCCCGCTTGGAACTCTTCCACGATCGCGCCTCCGTTCGTGCGAACACGAACCCGCATTGCGATCTATAATCATCCTTGTCTGCTTTTGAAGCTAGCATTGGTGTAACCACTTACAACGAGCTCTTCTTCACCTCCATAGACTAGGAACATATCCTTAGTTCTTCTCAAGTACTTAAGGATATTCTTTACTACAGATCCAGTGACCTTCACCGGATCTCGATCGGTATCTCGCTCGTAGCACTCAAAGCGTACGAGACATCTCGGGCGTGTACAAAGCATGGCATACATGATGGATCCAATTGCCGAAGCATATGGAACCATACCCATCTTATTCCGCTCATCATGTGTCCGAGGACACCGATTCTTGCTAAGATTAATGCCATGTGACATGGGCAAGAAACCTTTCTTGGAATCATGCATGTTGAACCTTTTCAACACCTTGTCAATGTATGTACTTTGGCTTAATCCAATTAGCCTCTTGGATCTATCTCTATAGATCCGAATGCCTAATATGTATGCTGCCTCCCCTAAGTCTTTCATGGAAAAACTATTTTTCAATGAAGACTTGACGGATTCTAGCATAGGGATATCATTTCCAATCGCAATATGTCATCCACATATAAGATTAGAAATACAATTGCGCTCCCACCGACCTTTTGTAAACACAGGCCTCCTCTTCGTTTTTGATGAAACCAAACCCTTTGATTACTTCATCAAAACGAATATTTCAACTCCGAGATGCTTGCTTCAATCCATAAATGGATTTACTTGCTTGCATATCTTTCCAGCGATTCGGATCGACAAAACCCCGAGGTTGTATCATGTATACATCCTCGCTTAGGTTTCCATTTAGGAAAGCCGTTTTGACATCCATCTCGCCATATCTCATAATCGAAATATGCAGCAATCGCTAGGATAATCCGAATAGATTTAAGCATTGTGACGGGCGAGAAGGTTTCATCATAATCAACTCCTTGAATCTGTTTAAAACCTTTCGCCACCAATCGCGCCTTATAGATGTGAACATTTCCATCCATATCGACCTTTTCTTAAAAACCCATTTACACTCAATGGTTTTGACACCATCAGTGGATCAACCAAGTTCCAAACTTGATTGTCGTACATGGATTCTATTTCGGATTTCATGGCTCCAAGCCACTTGTTGAAATCGGGTCCCACCATCGCTTCCTCATAGGTCTTAGGCTCATCGTTGTCCAACAATAATATATCATGTTGTTCCGCACTGTGTACTGTGGCGCACGACGTGATCTTTCGGACCTCCGTGGGGCTGGTGTATCTACAACTGGTGGCGCAACACTTTGCTCCTCCCGTTGTGGTTCTCGTGGTCGCCGAAACATTTTCCTGTTCCTTGAACTTCTTCAAGATGCACCATGCTCCCACTAACCCTTCTTGAAAGAAACTCTTTCTCCAAGAAGACACCGTGTCGGGCGACAAACACTTTGCCTTGTTCCCGATTATAAAAGTAATATCCCTTAGTTTCCTTAGGATATCCCACGAAGAAGCACTTGTTAGATTTGGGTGTGAGCTTGTCAGACTGTAAACGTTTTACATAAGCTTCGCATCCCCAAATTTTGAGAAAAGACAAACTAGGGGGTTGCCCTGTCCATATCTCATATGGTGTCTTTTTAACTGACTTAGATGGAACTCTATTTAGTGTGAGCGCAATGTTTCAAGAGCATATCCCCGAAGGATAACGGAAGATCACTTTGGCTCATCATCGACCGCACCATGTCCAACAAGGTGCGATTTCTTCGTTCGGACACCCCATTCCATTGGGAGTTCCCGGCGGGAGTCAACTGTGGAACAATTCCACAATCTTTCGATGATTATCAAACTCTTGGCTCAAGTATTCTCCTCCACGATCCGATCGTAGAAACTTGATTGTTTTCCCTAAATGATTCTGTACTTCATTCTGAATTCTTTGAACTTTTCAAAGGATTCGGACTTATGCCTCATTAAGTAGATATAACCATATCTACTAAAGTCATCGGTAAAGGTAATGAAGTACGATAACCACCTCGGCCGTTGAGCTCATTGGTCCACATACATCGCATGTATGAGTGCCAATAAGTTACTTGCTCTCTCACTATGTCCCGTGAAAGGTGCCTTTGTCATCTTACCAAGTAAACAAGACTCACATGTCTCAAATGATTCAAAATCAAAAGAGTGAAGCAATCCATCCTTATGGAGCTTCTCCATGCGTTTCTTATTTATATGGCCTAAGCGACAATGCCGGATAAACGTGGGGTTTATATCATTAGAGAGTTGCCTTTCGTATTAATGTTATAGATGGGAGACGCTTCAAGATTCAAAACGTATAATCCATTCACCAATGGAGCATGAAAATAGAACATATCTCTAAGATATATTGAACAACCATTGTCCATTGATCTAAAATCATATCCTTTCGCTTGCAAACATGAAGCGGAAATAACGTTTTGACATAGTGTTGGAACACAATAACAATTATTCAATTCCAAAACTAATCTCGAAGATAGATGAAGTGGTATCGTGCCGACAAGCAATCGTAGCAACGTTTGCTCCATTGCCGACGCGCAGTTCACCTCGCCCTTGTCAATCCTCTACTTCTTCTCATTCCCCGCAACGATTTGCAAATATGAGCTACGATCCGGTATCAAATACCCAAGAGTCGTAGGTAAAGTAGCAAGATTAATGTCTATAACATTAATACCCGGCGTAAGTCGTACTTTTCTTCTTTTTGAGATCCTCCATGTACTTCTTGCAGCCTCTTCCAAGGGCTCGTCTCCTTGCAATAGAAGCAAACGGCATCGATGCCGCCGACCCCTTCTTGCCCTTCTTTGCATTGGAGGCACTCGCGATCTCATCGGGAGTTAACTTCCTCTTGGTGCAAAGTTTCTTGACAGTGGTTTGCGCTTAGCCTTCGCATCATCATCACATGATGACCATTCTTCGGATACTCTCCTCACTGTCTTTAGCATCCCATGCAATTCAGCCAAGGTTCTATCCATATTGTTCATGTGATAATTCAATATGAATGGCTCGAAGCTCGGAGGGAGCGACCGGAGAATCACATCGCAGCCAACTCTTGGCTAAGGGGAAAACCTAGTTTTTCCGGACTCTCAATGTAGCCAATCATTTTTATCACATGCGGACCGACGGGATTCCCTTAACAAGCTCGCACGCAAACAAGGACTTTGAGGTGTTAAACCTCTTGGCCCGAGCTTGGTTCTCAAACATGCCACGCAGTCCTTGAATAATAGTGTGAGCATCGCCGCTCTCATATTGCTTCGAAGCTCGGGGACATTGTAGCTAGCATGAGACAGCTTATGTCTAGGGCATCATTAGTGTGCTTCTCGTAAGCTCTCCGTGCGGTTGCGGTGGCATTATTAGGCAAATCCTCCGGATAAGGTACTTCAAGAACGTACTCCTTACGCTCTTGCTTGAGAACAATTCTCAAGTTGCGATACCAATCCATAAAGTTTGTTCCATTTAATTTTTCCTTTTCGAGAATAGATCGCAAATTAAAGGTACGGGTGTAGTATTAGCCGCCATTTATTCTATAACGAAAAAGCAAAGTTTAGCATAATGTTTATGCTATGTCTATTGTTAAACAATTTAACATTAGACTCCCATTACGTATTTTACATCCTCCTCTAGGTTACATACTCGGGTCAAGATCCACATGTTAGTTAATTTTCTAGTGAGCTTTGGCATCACCGCTAGAAAATTAGTAACATCGGTAAACAACTCCTTGCTAATCACATCTCTATGTGACTCTTGTTGTTGGTGTGGCATCTCCATGCCCCGGCCCCAACCTATGCCCCAAGGCCCAAAACTGTTTTGATAGCCTTGTTAAGTAAACCAAATGCTCCCGCATGTATATGTCGACATATACCCCCTCGTGTTATGATAGAGAATGGCACTCGCTTTGGCGACCCACCATTGACGAGCATAACGGTGACGGTGCAACATTTGGAAGGGCATCATTACTACTTAATTTTGCGAGGGATGCTATCCTATCAAACAAACATATCACATATGAAAGCAAGAAGAATAGCATATAGTGAAATAGTATGGCCCCCTTCACATGGTGATCTCCATCTCCATGCCTGTACAGATCTCCATCTTCATCACCGTTCTTTCGAGTGCCGAATGCTTGATTTCTTCAAACTAAGCTACTACTATAGAATCTCTAATTGAAGATTACATCGACTCGCAGGTCGTGAAAGAATATTACAAGCATTGCACGTATGAAAGAATGACACTCGCTTTGGCGACCCACCATTGCGAGCATAATGGTGACACTCGCTTTGGCGGACCCACCATTGCCGAGCATAACGGTGACGGGTGCAACATTTGGAAGGGCATCATTACTACTTAATTTTGCGAGGGATGCTATCCTATCAAATAAACATATCACATATATGAAAGTAGGTAGAATAGCATGAAATAGTATGGCCCCCTTCACATGGTGATCTCTATCTCCATGCCGGCGCTGAGGATCTCCATCTTCGGCAGCATCTTCCAATGTGCATGATGCTTGATTTCTTCAAACTAAGCTACTACTATAAAAGCTCTAATTGAAGATTACATCGACTCGTAGGTCGTGAAAGAATATTACAAGCATTGCACGTATGAAAGAATATTACAGGGATTGCACATATGAAAGAATATTACATGCATCACATGCATCTCATACATACAATAGGGCCATACCATCTCAAAGCATTCTCTGCAAAAACAAGTTAGGCGTAGAAACGTTCTCTACCTATCGCAGAGATACGGCACTGAGACGACCTATAAGGGGGTACGCACACGGCGGTCCCACTACACTTACGGAAATCGCTTACGGAAACCATATCGGCATAATCTCATCATGCCGTCCCGATACACTATCAAGGGAGATGGTTTGCGTAGGCACGAGGCAGCTAACAAGATCGGACTACGAGATAGCTTCGGCATAATCATATTATACCGTTCCAATACACTATCAAGGAACGCTTATCTCGAAGCCAACTCAAACCGAGTTCTATGGATATTGCTTCGACGTAATCACATTACGCCGTTCCGATACACTATCAAGGAACGCAATTACCATGAACTCTCCTCAACAAATCCCGTAAGACCGATTGATCTAATCAACCCGTGCACAAAACTTGTTCAAGATCCAATCTAAAACCCGAACTAAGCAAGATTATCTCTGATACCACTGAAGGGTTACGCGGAGGCTACGCTAGCCGAAAACAAAAACTTCTAACCGCGCAAACCAGGAACACTTGCAAGTAAGGGCCGATAGATCGTTACCGATTGGAGTAGAGTGCAATGCGGAATAGCCAATCGTGGCAATCCGATCCGAACAGTGTAGCCGATTCCCGGAGACACCGATTCGCCAATCGCCCGATTCGAGTCATCCGGCCGTGTTCTCACGCCTCGCTCCGATGCGCCCGACCGCGCCGATTCCACCACGCCGATCGCTCGATTGCCGATCCGAAGCCGATCAACAGAGCGCAACGTAGCAGCGCCTCTACCGGTATCCACACGTCCGGGGACAGAACGCCGAGCACCCGTGTGCTAGCACGCGATGCAAGGCTAGGGTTTGGCTCGAAAGTGGGGAGGGTTTCCGTGGAGATTGATCTCGGTGACTTCTGTTGCACGCGATACAATTGACATGCCGCAGCTCACCACCCCTCCCTCCTTTATATAGAGTTGGCCGACTAGGACTAGTGGCCGATTAGGACTCTATTTTGAATCGGATCTCATCCGTATCTCATAGAGTTGGCCGCCCACACGTCGTAAGCCCATAGGACTCTATCCGATCGGATCCCTATCCGATCGAGCCGTATCCGAGTCCAACTCGAATATCTATTCTATCCCCTTAAGCGTGCGACCACGTAGGTTCAGGTATACTCGGTTTTGGCTATAGTCTAACTTAGCCGATCGTCGGCTCGAGTCCAACTCAACCGACCCGTCAACGCGGCGCCTAGCAGCACATATTGACACCATAGTATACAAGAATAATATCGGCTCGAACCGTAATGTGTACACAAATCCCTTTGCCTCACAATACCGCTTAAGCTATAGGCAAGATGTGTGCCATCTCTTCAATAGCTTAACCATTCACTCGAACCGTATTGGATTATCCGTCTCGTTGATTGACTCCTTAATCAACATAGCATGGCCATGCATTTCCATAATCCATTACCTCGAGGGCCCGAGATATCTCTCCAAAGGAGGGGTAAATTCCATCTTGATCACTCACATCCCACTCCATGTTTCATAGCAAACCCGAAAACTACTTTTATAACTACCCAGTTACGGAATAGCGTTTCGTAGTCCCAAAGTAGGCTACTACACATGTTGGAATCCATGGTGATCTCAGGTCTAAGGACTTTGTACCAACACTACCCGAGACCAACTAATGGCACATTAATTCTTGTAGTGTCTCATGGTGGGTCTATCCAACAATGTGTTCTCCAACACATATGTCCATGTTTATTGATTTGGTATCTCCATACCCATGATCTATGAGACATGATCATCAATCAATAAACATGCCGGTCTTAGAATCATATTTGTTTCAACAATATGACATATGATCAGGGATCGTTTAGAAATAGATTCATACATATCGAGTCTCATAAATAAGTCACGTACTTATTGATCAATACAAGATGTCTATTTCATGGAACTGAATAACACTTTATTCATAAATACATAAACATTGACGTGATATCCAACATCTCCATGTTGCCTCTAGGGCATATCACTAACAGATGGCACCGTGTAGCTCTTCGCACAGCCCGTTATCAGCAGAGCCTCCACCGCTATCATCAACACAAAGTCAGCCCCCGAGCGCTGCAAATCAATGATCTCGTTCTGCGACGCGTGAAAACGCGTGCAGGGCTGAGCAAATTATCTCCGATGTGGGAAGGGCCATATAAAGTTACGGCACCCCGTCCAGAGCGGCCCGCCTAGCCACGAGGACGGCACTCCGCCGCCGAACCCGTGGAACATTTCCCACCGCGCAAGTTCTACCCATAAGCCGCATGGTGTGCTGAATCCCCAACATATATGAAAGCATGTTCACTGCCCCCAGTGGCATGAACAATGAGTTCGCCCATTTATACTCTCTTTGCTTTTCCCTTACAAATATCTACATTGCAGTATGTTTTTCCCCTCCATGGTCCGGGACATGTATTGCGGATGCTGGCTTCCGGGGGTCTTCTGGCCCTGCCCACCCTAGCCTGAGAGCCCTAAGGGTGTCGAGGGTAGAGCGACGCTGCATACAAGTGCCCCGGGGTAGTCAACGCCTGGGGGCTCGGGAGCGTATTGTCACGCCTGTCCCGAACCCCCCGTTGTTGCTGCCCCCGCTGGCCCTTGATGCCCTCGCTTCTACCCGGAGCCCCGAAAAAGGCACCAGCCGTCTGCCGATGCACGCTGCCTAAACCCGGACCAGCTCCCAATTACATGGGATGAATCATGGCAGGAAACCATACTGTCCATATTCCTACAATGGCTAAACTAACTAAAGAGTGGACTGCCGTTGTAGGAAAACGAACAAGCAAGGGCTTGGGCCAACTAACCGCCACTGTGTGTGCGCCAAGTTGGCCGGGGGCTCCCAATATATGTACATACATATATGAATCATCGTTTGCAGAGATGGCCACGATGGGCTGCTACAATATGAGTCCAGTATGAGAAAGGCAAGTGCACTGATATTATAAACAGTATTACAATGTTTTTTTACAAGTACAGATAGAAGCAAAAAACGGGGGAGTCCTAGGCGGCCGGCGGGTCACTGGGGGCGTTCTCCGGGTCGTCCTCGTCCGGGGGGTCCTCGCGGTAGGCGAGCTGGAATGCCGCCGGAGTGCCGTCAAAGCCAATCATAATGGAGTCGACGGCATCCTTGACGCGACGCCGAGCAGCCTCCTCGGTGCCCTCGGGGAAGTCCTCGGTGGGGATGTATGGGTTGAAGCGGGGTCGCGGGCCTGGTAGCTTGCCAGGATGAGCATCGCGACCTGGCGGGACAAGTCGTACGACGACTCCTTCGCCGCCTCGTCGACCTCCTCCGGCACCCTTTTGATCCCCTCGGCTAGCTCATCTATTTGGGTGGCCAATCCCCCCAAGGTAGGGACGGCGGCGTGGGGGCGAACGACCCCCACCTCACGGGCCGCCTCTCGAAGGCGCGCGACGGACGAGGCCACGGTTCGGAGCCCTAAACCCAGGGCGTGCTCCAGCTCCACGATCCGGCGGCGTGCCTCCTCCAAGTCTGGCACCGTTTTGCTGGAGCGAGGGGCCGGCTGGGGCTACCGCACCCGCGCCTCCATGTCGCCAACCGCCTGCTCCCGGGCGGTGAGGTCCCGCTCCCACCGCTCCAGCTCATCCTGCCGGTGGCACGAGGCGGCTGTGAGCTGCTGCTTGCGCTCCCATATGGCCTTTAGGCACCGGGAGACCTCCTCCTGGGCTTGTAGCACGGCCACCTCGCGCCCCTCCACCATGGCGTCACGCTCGGCGATGGCCTTCTCCTGGGCCACCATGTTCTCCTCTCGCGCGGCGGAGTCCTCCTCGGCCTTGGCCACGGCGGCCTCCCGGTCCCCGACCGCTTGCCGCGCCGCCTCCAGAACCTTCTCGCGCTCCGCCAGGCCATCCTCGCGGGCCTGGAGCTCGATGTCGGTGCTGGCAGCGGCGGCCTCGGCATCGCGCAGGACGCACTCACGCCGGTTGAGCTCCTGGGCGCGCTCGTTGAGGTCGCGGATGAACTCCCCGGCGGTGGTGAGGACCCTCTCCTCTGTGGCGGCGGCGGCGATCAGCTTGCGGAAGTCGGTGGTGTGCCGCTCAACGACGATGTCCTCGAACACCTGGTTGAGTTCCCCCGGCGCCGCTCGATATCCGCCACCTCCTGCTTCCGGACGTGGCGCTCCACCCTCGTCGTGGCCACCAGCTCGCGGCGGCCTTCCTCGACCTCGGCCTCCCGCCGCGCCACCGCGACCTCCCTGGCGGCCAAGGCCTGAACCTGGGCCCGAAGCCCCTCCAGGGAGACCGTGTTGGCCTCCTCCAGCGCCCGGGACACAATCATCCTCGCCCGCTCCTGCGACCGCACGAGGGGCTCAGTGTCCAGGGCGACCATAAACCCTGACCGAGCGTCCCCGAGTTCGGAGTCGGAGCTCGAGTCAAGGTCCACCACCTGCACCAGGCGGGAAGATGAAGGTGCCCCATGGCCGAGCCGCCGCCGCCGCTTCACCCGCCGGCGTTGTCTTGACCTCCGATGAGGCTGCTCGTGGCGTCGGCGGATCGCGGTGGATTGGCGCCAATGGTGTTGGAGTCGGCCAGCAGGGCGACGGTGTCGAGTGGCGTGGTGCGGGTGACGGCTGGCGTGGTGGCGACGATTGTTGCCGTGGTGGGGACCCCTGGGGTTGCTCTTCGCTGCCCGCCGCCGCCTCCACCTCCACATCGGGGCCAGCCCGCCCCGAATCTGCTGCCGGCCGAGGGCCCCCAGCTTGCTCCTAGTAGGCGGTCGACGCCCCGGCATCTGGGTGGGCCCCCTCCTCAGGCCACACCTGACCCGAGCCCGAACACGCAGGGGGTGACCCAGACCCGGTGGGCTCCACCACCCCGGGCCTCTCCTGCGCCTCCCCCGCTGAGCTGGAGGCAGAACCGCCCTTGGGTATAACCCTGGGGCGAAAATATTGATGCTTGCGGCTGGGAACAGAAATAAACACAACAAAAGATCAAAACAACAATAGCCCGAAATAAGACACAGGGCTCATAAGAAGTGTATGCATCGGCAAGGCGTTACCTGCGGGCGGCGTTGAAGCTCCATGAGACCCGGGAGATGGCCTGCTTCTTCTTCGCGGGGCCACCGGAGGGGCTCGCTGAGCTACGACCCGCGGGCTCCATCGCCGCAGAGGCGCCACGGTGGGCCTCCTCCGATGGTGTGCTCGCCGTGGGTGCGCCCCCGGCCACCGCCATGGTCGTCGTCGTTGTGGCCGCTCCGGCCCTCGACGGGGTGGCCCCCGGGCAGCCCCGCCGCCCGTGGGCCTCCGGACTGCGGGGAGCGGTGCACTCCGCGCCGTCGCCACGTGGTGGTGATGGGGAGGTGGCGGTCGTGCTCCTCTTCCTCTCGGTCCGGGCCCCGCCGCCTCCGCCTGGGCCCCGGCGCCCGGCCGCCCGATCGGCACCGGTCGTCGACGTCGTCGTAGTCGTCGTCCCCACCCCCTGCGGCAGCGCTTGGCGCTGCTGACGACGAACCCACGCCATCGCCCACCACCCGCAGGGCATGCAGGATCTCCGGGCGCGCCGGGTCTTGGCACAGCGGGACCAGCCCCGGAGGGAGTTGCGTCAGGTCCATCGTCGTGACGCCGAGGGTGCGGCGGACTAGGATCGTGAGGTCGTTCTCGTTCCAGTCGAAGGCGGCACCCACATGAGTGTGCATGTTGTCGTTGAAGTTCGTGTACATGTGGGTGGGGCACGGCCTCTCCTGCAGCGGCGAGATGCGCCGTGTCTGAAAGTCCCGGAAGACGGCGTGGCTGGACAGGCCCCCCTCCGGAGGTAGCTGATCCGCTCCAGCACTCCATCCAGCTCCCTCTCGGCTCGCGGCTACGCCCCCAGTTCCTCTGGTTTACCGGAATCCCCGTCGGAAGGGAAAGGCGGGGGTGGTCGCCCAAGCTGGTGTAGAACCAGTATGCCCTCCAGTTCTCCCACCTGGAGCGGGGGTGGATGTCGATGAAGGCGGTGCCGACGGTCCTGTCGTTGCGCGGCTGGATCGCCACGTATCCGACCGCACCAGAGGAGCCCGCCCGGCACACACGGAATAACTGCTGGAAGAGATGCAGTGAGGGCTTCACCCCCACGAACATCTCGCAGGTGTAGGCAAAGATGGCAAGGTAGAAGACGGCGTTGGGGGTGAGGTGGTGCAGCTAAAGGTCGTAGAACTCTAGTACATCGAAGAAAAACTGAGAGAAGGGCGGCGCCAGCCCGACCATCGCAAAAGAGGCGAAGAACACCATCTTCGTGGAGGGCCGCTCCTCCGGAATGTCGCCGCTGCTGCGCGTGCCGCTCGACAGGTACTTGTTGAACAAGCTTCGAGCCTTCGCGGTGCGAACCAAGGACTTGGGGAGCATGCTCCCGGGCTCCAGGGGCGAGTCGCGAGCCATCTTCGAGGAAGGCGCCGGAATGCAAAGAGGAAAGCTGGTGGCGGAAAGGAAGGAGTCGAAAGGACAAGGGCACTGGAAGAATAAGAGGCGATGGCAGTGGAATGCATAGAAACTGATCCCCCCTCTTGCGGATCCGTTTTTATAGGCAACCATAGCCCCCTCGAATTCTACGGCATTGATTTCTCCCCACTACCGCGCAACACGCCTCTTCGGCTCCGCGCCCCTTCGTTTTTCACGTATCTTCGGCCTTCGCGCCGCTTCGGCTTTCGCGCCGCCTGGGATTTCGCGCTCGCCAGGCGCACTACATAGGACGGAGAGAGCTAGGCGGTTTGATGGCCCCCATGTACGCGGCCCAAATAACGCGCCCCCCGTCTGGAAAGGCTTACTCAAAGCGCGGCGTCAGTTGCCGCGTGCCTATCTCCTGCTGCGGCGCGGCACATACAGTACCCGGGCCCATCCACTCAAGAATATGGCATTAACCGCGCCCGAACCCGACTTCGGTCCCGGTCAACACCGGGGGCTACGTCGGTAATATGGGCCTGGGGGTATAACGAGAATGCGATATCTGAAGAAGAAAGATGCCTTCGCTTACCAGGGCGCCCCAAAGACATGCCCTGAACGGCTCATGCGGGTCCGAGCCAGGTGCGGCCACGTAGCCATCCCAAAGGGGACTTGGCTCGGGGGCTGCCCGGAGGCCACCGCTCTCCCAGATGGCAGGGTTCGGGATCACCCGGACCCCCCGTCCGTCACCCCGCACCTCTCTGAGAGAGGAGCGAGTTCAACTGCCAGCTGCCAACCACCGCATTTAATGCCTAGAGAGAGGCCAGACGCCTGCCCTATCGCATTTATTGCGATGTGAGGCACGTCTGACTGCCACTCATCATCACCCTTTTTTGCTCGTCACGAGGGAAAGAGGGTATAAAGTCTTTTGACGGCGACCGCGGTATGGCCGCACGGTCATTCCACGCACGCCTCCCCCCACGCCCCGTCCAGTCGCATTAAATGCGACTAGGCGGCCGCGTGGGAGAGAGAATACGGGCACTGGGGATGTCACGTCCACCCCTCTCCTGGCGGCGGGCCACTGACCGGTAGGCCCCACTGGAGTAGGTAGGTTAACCCTTCATCACGTCAGCAGCATGGCGGCCACGACGCCCGTTTTTCTCCACCAACTCCTGTGACGCGGCAACAGGAACATGAATTGGGGTAGCTTCCCCGACAAGACAGAACAAGAGCCGCTCCATCACGTGGAGAGGAGTAGAGAAAGCTAGGACTGCTGTGGTGTCCCCTTGCACTATAAAAGGAGGCCCAAGTCCATGATAGAGGGGGTTCTGTGATCTTGGGGTTAGGTTCCTGGATTGGTCTTTTGCTCAGCCTCTTCAACCTTGGGCTTTGAGTGTTCTTCACCTCAGTCATCAGTTCCAGCTTCCCCAGGGAAGAACAACCACACTCATCCTTGTAATTTACCCTCCACATAACAAAAAAAACAGAAATAGGGTATTACGTCCTCCCGATGGTCCGAACCTGTATAATTCTTCTGTGTCCTTTGTGATTGAGATTTTCCTCCATCTTCCTACCTTCCCTCCATCTCATCTCGAGTTTGAACCCTAATTCATCGCTCCCCTGTGCCGAACCAAAAAAGGGGTCCCCTGGGTCCCCGCGTGTCGAGCACACGCATCGACAATCTCCATGAAGCTTTTATTTAGGCACCGCATGTATATTGAGATTACAACGTTTTTAGAACATTTTTTCTTGTTATACATCTGTAGGTCTTTTATTATCAATCGAATCAAGTTGAGAAATAAACAATCAAAATGAAATGCAAGTTGAAAATGCGAGTTGATGACTTTATCCACCCACCTTTTCTTATCCAATACAGAGCTTTTTCTCTCAACAACGGCTAGGGCATAAACTCTACGAGTAGATATCCATAGATTTCATACAACGACCGTGAAGATAATAATACTATTATGGGGCAATAATATTAATATATATAATTAAAATATTATTTTTGAAATCATCCGTCGTAATGCACGGACATTTTTATATATGTGCAAAAGTACAAGGCCATTCTTGGATTACTTTAATCTGGCATCCTTAGGACATTCCTAATGAACAGTGTCTAACGCAATTTCTATCTTCATTTATGTCGCTAGGATGTAACCATAGAAACGATAATGTCTATCTTCGTTTATGGAACAATTTATATTCTCTAATTTGTTTTATCCTTTTTCACTTCCTCTTACTTCTCACAATCGATCATGTTTGTTTACAAAGTGTGTTGAAGACATTCTTCTCTAATTCCTTTTTTATTTTCTCTTATTTCTCATAATATATCATATTTGTCTAGAACTCTAATAACTTTTTTATTTCCTCTTACTTCTCACAATCGATCATATTTGTTTAGAAAGTGTGTTGAAGATTTTTTTTCTCACTACTGGAGAAACCATCATTGGTTGAAGTGGTAAAAACCACAGTAGTCCCGGTTTGAGTTGCACCCGGGACTAGAGATCATCTATAGAGATCATCTCTAGTCCCGATTTAAAAAGTCTACGGATTTCTAAAAACATTAGTCCCGGTTCGTGTCATGAACCAAGACTAAAGATCACCTCTAGTCCCGTTCAAATGTTGTCGAGTCTGTCGAGCGCCGGACATTTTTAGTCCCGGTTGGTAACATCAACCGGGACTAAAGAGGCTATTTTTTGTCCTGGTTAGTAATACCAACCGGGACTAAAGGGCGCGAGGGATATTTAGTCCCGGTTCTTCACCTTAACCGGGACAAAAGAGAAAAAAATCTTTATCTTCTCGTATCCCATGCACAAACAACAATAAGTGCATGCGCCTAGCTCCCTCTCTCCTGCGCACTTAGCTTCTCCTCCACTTCTTCTCTCCCTTATCTTCTCCTCTTCTTCTCCTTCCTCTCCGATCTCTCTCTCCCTCTCCATCTCTCCCTTTTAGATCTCCCTCTCCCCTGTTCGGTGGCGGCGCGGCGGCGGCGCCCGTGCGCGGCGGGGGGGGCGGCGGCCCGGCGCGGGCGGCGGACGGCGGCGGCCCGGCGCGGCGGCGGCGCGAGGCCCTGCGCCGGCGGAGGCGGGGCGGCGCCCAGCGCGGGCGGGGCGGGGCGGCAGCTCGGCGTGCGCGCGGCGATGGCCCGCGCGGCGCGGCGGGCGCGGCGAAGACCCGCGCGCGGGTGGCGGCGGCCGGGCGACGCGGCGGGACGCACGGCGGCCGCCATGGCGGGCGGCGGGCGGGTCCGGGAGGCCGAGGCGGCTCGGAGGCGACCGGAGGCGGCCGCGGCGAGCGGCGCCGGCCGGGGAGGCCGGAGGCGGCCGGCGGGCGGCCGGGCAGCGTCCGCCGGCCGAGGCGGCCGGTGCCGGCCGCGGCGTCCGCGGCCCGCGCGGCGGCCCGTTCGATCTTATTTTTTTTGTTATTTTTGATTGTTTTGATGTTTGATGAGAGGAGATTTTAATTTGTGAGGTATACATATTGTATTTGATCTGTATTTTGTGATTTTATTGTTGTATTTGATATGTGATTTGAACATGTATTTAATCTGTGGTATGTTTTGTGATATGTTTGGTGATGTTTGATTTTATCGTTTGTGATATATATAGGTAGCGATCTTGTGAAAGGACAAGTTAAAAAAATAAAAAATCTTTAGTCTGGTTGGAGCCACTAACCGGGACTAAAGATGGCAGCCGCCACGTGGCTTCGTCATCTTTAGTCCCGTTGGTGGCTCCAACCGGACTATATGTATCTCTAGTCCCGGTTATTTAACCGGGACTAGAGATAGCCCATCTCTAGTCCCGGATTCGTAGTCCCGGTTTGACAACCGAAACTACTGAAGGTCACGAACCGGGATTAGTGTGGCTTTCTCCAGTAGTGTCTCTATCTCAATGCAGTGTCTTCCTTCTTAGGTTTTGTGTTTAAACTATGAAAACGTTTCCGTCGAAGCGCGCCATATCAGATACTCACATTAATCTTAGAAGATTGTTCTATTCCTTTCTTCCAAAATTACAAAAGCATATATGATTCAACAAAATTAGCTCAAATCTGCAACAGCATTCAAAGTATGGTTATCCCCATGTATACTACTCCTACCACATAGATAATTCAAATGCAAAGATGAGACCGAGTCTGAATTCAAGTCTGGCATATAAAACATCCTGCCAAGTTGACCTATGGCATCCACAGATGAGCATGTCACAACTCACAACATCAAGCATGAGTCCAATTCATTATGGCCATTCAAGCATTCATCCTAAGATGAAGAATCGTACTACTGGAGAAAGCCACACTAGTCCCAGTTCGTAACCTTCAGTAGTCCCGGTTGTCAAACCGGGACTACGAATCCGGGACTAGAGGTGGACTATCTCTGTCCCGGTTAAATAACCGGGACTAAAGATGCATCCTTAGTCCCGGTTTAAGCCACGAACCGGGACTAAAGGTGGCGGAGCCACGTGGCCGGCTCCGCAATCTTTAGTCCCGGTTGGTGACGGAGCCATTTCTACAGCAGTACTGCTATATATATATATATTACACATATATTATAATACACATAAATATATAATTTACACACATTTAAACAAACTTAAGAAAAGAAATATACATATATTACCAAAATATATACAATATTCATACATGTTTCCTAGCTAGCTTATAAAAAATTGTCTCTAATCTACTTTGCTGTGGTTTAGCGACTAAAACTAATGAAGAACTCCCCGCGGGATCAACGACCTGCTCGTTAATAAATCCCATCAAATCTTCCCGAGCGGCTTGTATGAAAGTCTCGTGGGGAGGTCGTCTCTTACTCACGTAAGCTGTCATTAATTACAATAAATGAGAAATAAATATATGAAGTGAATAAGAAATCGAGACCTAATGTATGAATTGGTGTTATACGTACATCTAGATCATCGACAGTTTTAACTTTGGTCACAAAGCGGTGAATGTAGTCGCAGACGTAATATCCACATTGGTTGGTGCCCTGCGACTGTTTTGCACACTAAAAGAGAAACGACGACATATTTAACATGCATATCATATTTTCGAACATAATAATGATTCAACTCAAATTAGGAGGAGGCATGTTACTCACTGGAAACTTCATCCGCACAGAGAGCTTATCTTTCCAATTTTCGTGAACATTACCCCAGAATCGTTCCCATGCCCTACGTGCAGTTGAAAGTTAGCACGTAATTATCCGAGAACCGCATATATGCAATAGAAAGTAAGATGACATTACCTGTTAAACAGTTCAAATATATGGGAGTGCGTGGACTCGGTTTATCCATTGAGTCAAAGACATGGATCTTTGACCGACCCATGTCAAGTACTAATAGAATCCAAGTGGAATCGTAAATTGGTTTAGATGACACATATGAAACTTTATGTATGCACGGGATTGAAATTGGTTCAGAAAGAAAGAAAAAACTTACGCAGTATTATAGGGCACAAGGATGAAGGACCGGAAGGGTTGCTTCACAAGCGCGTTGTATATGTTGTCCACTGTGTCATTAGGAAATTGATCAACCAATGGGCCATTGATTTTCCGTGGATCCATGAATCCATGCTTGGTGCATTCGTGCTTGTTGCAGTATTGGATCGCCATTCTACAACGGTTAAAAAGAATTTTAGTCACTAAATTCAAGGAGGTAAGAAACGAAATAACCGGGCGATACTTACAAAACCTGCGCGGTTAGAAGTGAGACGTCAAGGGCATCACGTTGGTACAGGTCGAATATATCTTCGAATCGGATATAAAGGTAGTCATCTCCATCGAAGAAGTAGTCAGTTGAATATTTGCATGTTATCATGTCTTCACCCTTGCTGGATTGTTGCATGTACCACTGATGGAAGCGGTACATCTGAGTTGGAAGCCTTTTCACGAGATCCGGCTTGACGAGAGGCTTTCCAAGGTTGAACTTGTATTTAAGCGGAACCTTCGCCAGGGGTGCACGCCCGTGTAATTGATCCATATTAATTTCAGCTTCTTGAATGAATTGTCTTAAATCAGGTCTATTATTTGGGATCGTGCTGAACTCCATAGGCTTCGTGGCTGCATGCCAAGCGGGGTACATCTTTGCCCGCTTTCTTCCCCGCTTGAGGCCGACCGCTTTGGTGCGGGTGGCGGCGTCTTCTCAATTCTCTGAGTCTTTCTTGGACGACCGCTTGATATTGACGGTGTGCTCTTGGATGATGACCGTTTAGGAGTCGGTGCTCGTTGTGGCGACGGAGGAGGGTTGGAAGGCGGTGGAGTTGGAGACGACCGTTTAGGAGTCGGTGCTCGTGGAGGCGACGCAGAGGCGGAGGAGGCGGAGGCGGCGAAGGAGGCGGAGGAGACGGCCCACGTGGAGGCGAGGGCGGTGGAACGATAGGAGACGCTGTTCGTCCGAGGAATTTTATGTAGATCTTCCTCCAGAGAAATATTCCATGAGCCGTTTCTCCTAGCGTCGTCTCCCCGTCTCCTCCGGGGATATCCAGCTCCAGATCTTCATAGCCGCGTTCCACCTGTTCAATTTCAACCTTCGAGTACGAAGGTGGAACGGGCCGGGAGTGGTAGGTGCCGTCTCGGGCTACTGGAATAGCCATGCCCGACGCGACCTGTTGAGAAGATTGCTTATTAGTCAATAATAATCGTTGATTGACAAGTTATTCAAGAAAATATACGTACAACATAAAAGTACGAACATACCTTTATTGTTATGTTTTTCATGGGATGTGCAGATCACACGGGTCCGCGTGTGATGTCATCCACGGGCATGGCGGACCCGGTTGAGCTTGTGGGGCCAGCTCGCCTTCATTTCCAGTAGACGCGCAGCTGCTGCGCTGTTGTTGGAGTTGTGCGGTTGTTGCTGGATCCGGCTGTTGGCTAACCCACTGGCTCCACTCCTCAGCCAACCTTACGGCCACCCTTTCATCGACAATCGATCGATCCGTGAGAGCTTCATTTCCATCTCTGCGAATCTAGCATCATTCTCTCGCTTTGACCTCATTCGGCTCATGTATGTGGCGATGTCGGCTTGGAACCCGTATTTCCGGGGACGACGCCTTTTACGCGTACGCCCCGGTGCTCGGGTTTTGGAGGCCGAGCGTTAGCTCGTCCTTCTCTCTATCTCGGCCTGAAGGAGCCCGAGGAACTGGCCTGCACCGCCTCCTCTAACCTCCATCCGGCTTCTAGAATTTCATCACCAAAGATCATTGTGCCATCGACGGGATTTAGTGAGCCGCCGTGAGCATAGAACCAGTTCTTTGATCATTCGCCAGCGCTTGTCGTGCTCGAACGATATCCCGTGCTTCTAGGTCAGCTTCCATTTTTTCCCATTTCTCCATTGCGTTTTTATAGCCGCCGACCCAAGCCCGTGATGGTATTTCTTTTTGCTGCGTTGGCCTTGTTCTTTTCTATGATTGATTGCGCTTCTTCACGGTCTTGTGCTCAACAAAAGCATCCCAATGATCTCTCGAGCTTTGGGAACTTGTTGAAGTCTAGTGTCCGGCCCTTCAGGATATATTTCTTGTGTAATGTTTCTTGTAGTTCTGAAGAGCTCGCCATTTTCTTCAACGTCCATTCTTTGACCCTTGCCTCGATCTCGAGTGCGGGATGGTGAACGTCTGCAGCATTGTCGTCCACGCATCTCTTTCTCTCGAGTCCGGGAGATAGCTCGCTCCTCTCCTCCTTTGGTAGAACGCCTCCGGTTGGCAACGCTTATGGGCACGTCATCCCTCACCCACCCATCCGGTGCGCCACAAACTTCCTTGCGGCGTCCTCTCGGGGCAATTGGTCGACCGTCGGTGCCACCTCCGTTATGACATGTCGACCCTCTATTTTCTTGCTCGGCCACGTGGCCTCTTCTCCGGCGGAGGCGGAGGCGGAGCCCTCATTCCTCTCCTTGTTCCTCTGCTCGTCTCGCCCTCGTTCCCCTCCTCGTTCCGTGTACCGATCTAGATCTTCGTATCCCTCCTCGTTGTAAAACTCGTTCCTCGTGCGATCTCATCAAGGAGAAACTGTTCCTCGTCACGATCCGCCATTTGATTGATGTGGGTTTAGGACTTAATCAAAGAATTCTGAAAAAATTATTGTCGGTTAATACATTTACCAATTATTTACGAATATCATGTATGTCTACGTAAAAAACATAGTCGAAAAGAAGAAGATGGAAAAAATAGATGAAATCCGATAGACACGATCCAATTGTGCACATCCACAATGGTGATATTTTTTAGAAGTCACTTCTGGATTACATCTACACCGAACGACCGAACGAACGACCGAACGACCAAACGACCGACCGAACCCTAACCTATCGTTCGTTCACGTCCATTCGTTCACGTTCGTGAGTACGATCATCTGGAGGAGAGGACAGAAAGAGATGATCATGTATGTGAGGGAGATAAGGTCGAGAGGAGAGGAAGTGGAGAGGAGAGGACGAGAGGACGTTGCATGCCTATGTACGTTGTAACGACCGAACGACGCCGACCGACCGACCGACCGAACGAACGACCGAACGAACGACCGACCGACCGAACGAGTGTTCGTTCGTGCGTCCGTCCGTTCGTCAACGTCCGTACGGCTGTCCGTCCGTTCGTCCGTCCACATCCGTTTGTTGATTTTATCGTTCTCGTTCGTTGAAAAATACAAACTTCACAAGTCACATACACATTCAAATTTAAATCTATTCATGCATTTAAATTGAAATACACATTCAAAATTCTAAATTCACAATCTTCATGCATTAAAATTTAAATAAATAGTCCATTTACATATAAAGTCCATACTAATTTACACATACACATGCATCGAAATCAGATTCACAAATTTACACATACACATCGAAATCATATTCAAAACATCCTCATTCATTCACATTCACAAAATTCAGAAAATCCACAAAATTCATTCACATTCATATTCATTAAACATATAGCACGACAGCGGCAGTGGCGGCGGCGGCGGCGACGGTGGCGACGACGGTGGAGATGACAATGGTGGCGATGGCGATGGCATCGACGGCGGCGGCTAACCCTAGCGCGCATCACGGAGAAAAAAGGGGGCGGCGGCGGCTAACCTCCGGCAGCGGCGGCGACGGCGACAAAGACCTTGGCGCGGCGGTCCCTCGGCGACGACGACGGCGACGAAGACGGCGGAGACGGCGTGCTGCAGCGGCGCCCTTGTGCTCGGCGACGGCGAAGAAGATGATGGAGTTGTGCGAAAACGGCTAACTGTTTGGATCCCGTGAAGCCCTTGCTATATATAGGTACTTGCTCTATTATCCCGGTTGAAGCCACCAACCGGGACTAGAGATGATATAGTCCCGGTTGGTGGCTTCAACCAGACAATAGAGCATACCTTTTGTCCCTGTTGAAGCCACTGACCGGACTAGAGATGTCGGGCAGCCACGTGTCCCGGTAGGTGGGCATCTCTAGTCCCGCTTAAGCCACCAACGGGACTAGAGATGTTTTCCGCCGCTGAAATTCACCTCTAGTCCTGGTGGTTTCAAAACCGGACTAATTATTACCGTGCAAAATTATATTGTGTTATATTCATATATAATTATAATTAATATATGTTCATATATTCATATATGATTAAGATATGTTCATATAATTAACATAAAATATTATAAATTAAAATAATAACATATGTCATATTCCAAACTATTTAAAATTTAAATAATAATATATATTTAACGTATGGCCTATTTGAAAAAATTAAATTAAAATAAAACATATAATTAACATTTGTCGTATTTAAAACTATTTTAAACCATAAACCTAAACCTAAACCTTAAACCTAAACCTTTTACCATTAACCCTCAACCTAAACCTAAACCCTATTTTAAACGTAAGCCCTAAACCTCGTGCGGCTGCGTGATTGGCATGTAGAAGGGCTGCGACACGAGCTGGAGCGTCAATGCCTTCTCCTCGATCTAACATCGTCTCTCATGCTCTTGGAGAGTGCTCCGTTCTCATCAACGTAATAGAGCGGTGGCAATCTCTTCTCACTTTGTTCTACCTTGTTCTCCGGTTGCTTCATCTCATCCCAATACTTGACACATCATCTTCAAAGATGACACCAAGCTCGTCTGCATGGCAAGAAACAAGTGTCTAAGCAACACAAATCCAGAAAGCATCATTCCTTTTCGATTAGAAAAAAGAGCATCATTCTTGCGTTGATACGAGTAGAAAGAAAAGAATCATACATTGTAAACGTTGCTTTGCATAACGGTAGAAGCGAGAATGGTGGGGATGGAAGCTCGAGAAGGAGAATCTTGGAAAAGAGAGCTTCCTCCTCAAGCGAGGTAACTATCGGTCAAAGGCTAGTGCAATAAGGCCACCGGCTAGTTCATGAAAAAAGGTTAGATCAATAACGATAAACGAGATAAACAAAGCAGTCTTACAAAAAGAAGCTCTTTGCTATAACATTTTCTCACATGAGCATGGTTAACCATATGCATGATGCAAGGCAAAGCGCATTTACCTATGTTTTGGTGGGCTCCATTATTCGAGAGACATGAATCAAATCTCACACTCCAATGACTCGGGATCAATGAAATAGCTTATCTTAGTCGTCTCGTCACATCAGTATCCAGTTGCTCGATGATCGTGAAGAGGCCCAGACGTTTTTCTGTCTTCTTCACCGATCTTGGTCTCTTCAACATGTCATGATCCATCGTAGTAGCCTTCTTCACCGATCTTGGTCTCTTCAATATTTAATGATCGGATCACGGTCTTTTGTCTTGCTTTTCTCCCTTTGCTTCATAATCTTTCTGTCTTGCTATTTCTTCGAGTACGATGTAGCGGTACTCGTGTATCTCCATCAAACTTTGAATAGCGAGAGATATGGCAATGATTGGATAGTGCGGCTATATATGCCAATGATGGCTTGCCTCCCTGTTCCCGTCTCAATGTCTCGGCGGTGCCATGGAAGCCGCCGGTGGCGCGCACGACGGCGGACTACCTCTATCGCTTTGCCGTGATCGATGGGTACTACGCCGCCACGCCCGCTTGGCTGCGCCACGCTGCCGCCGGTCTCCTGATTTAGATGTGTGCTTTCTCATGTTTTGGCAATATTAAAGTTCTCTTTGCTAATGTCTTACCTGCTTATTCTCGTGAATTGCCACATAAGCATTAGCCGTTAGAGCATTATTGTTCGACCACAAGTTAGGATCTTACGTGAGTATGGAGCATGTCGCGCGTCCTCCTCCTCCTCTTGTAATTCTCCATGAGGACTTTTCGTCGACTTCGGTCTCACCCTTTTATCATTTTTATTCATAGCTCCACAATTGTAATATGATCTAGGGAATTGACTATGAATTCGGTGGATGGTGTTGGTGCCTCCTCCAACGTGGTTCCCCTTGTTCACCGTCCGAGGGACCGTCCGAGCGTTGGAGGAGGAGGAGGAGGCACCAACACCATCCACCGAATTCATAGTCAATTCCCTAGATCATATTACAATTGCAGGGAGCTATGAATAAAAACGGTAAAAGGGTGAGACCGAGGTCGACGAAAAGTCCTCGTGGAGAATTACAAGAGGAGGAGGAGGACTGGCCGCCGACATGCTCCATACTCACGTAAGATCCTAACTTGTGGTCGTGACAATAATGCTCTAACGGCTAATGCTTATGTGGCAATTCACGAGAATAAGGCGTAAGACATTAGCAACGAGAACTTTAATATTGCCGCCAAACACGAGAAAGCACACTCTAAATCGTGAGACCGCGGCAGCGGCGGCGCCGCAGCCAAGATCGGGCGGTGGCGGCGTAGTACCCATCGATCACGGCAGCGGATAGAGGTAGTCCGCCGCCGTGTGAGGCCACCGGCGGCTTCCATGGCGCCGCCGAGACATTGAGACGGAACAGGGGAGGCAAGCCGTCATTGGCATATATAGCCGCACTATCCAATCATTGCCATATCTCTCGCTATTCAAAGTTTGATGGAGATACACGAGTACCGCTACATCGTACTCAAGAAATAGCAAGACGAAAGATTATGAAGCAAAGGGAGAAAAGCAAGACAAAAGACCGTGATCCGGATCATTAAATATTGAAGAGACCAAGATCGGTGAAGAAGGCTACTACGATGGATCATGACATGTTGAAGAGACCAAGATCGTGAAGAAGACAGAAAAAACGTCTGGGCCTCTTCACGATCATCGAGCAACTGGATACTGATGTGGACGAGACGACTAAGATAAGCTATTTCATTGATCCCGAGTCATTGGAGTGTGAGATTTGATTCATGTCTCTCGAAATAATGGAGCCCACCAAAAACATAGGTAAATGCGCTTTGCCTTGCATCATGCATATGGTTAACCATGCTCATCTGTGAGAAAATGTTATAGCATAGCTTCTTTTGGCCGTAAGACTGCCTTTGTTTATCTGTTTATCTCGTTATTGATCTAACCTTTTTCATGAACTAGCCGGTGGCCTTATTGCACTAGCCTTTGACCGATAGTTACCCGCTTGAGGAGGAAGCTCTCTTTTCCAAGATCTCCTTCCCGAGCTTCCATCCCCACATTCTCGCTCTACCGTTATGCAAAGCAACGTTTTACAATGTATGATTCTTTTCTTTCTACTCGATCAACGCAAGAATGATGCTCTCTTTTTCTAATCGAAAAGGAATGATGCTTTCTCGGATTTGTGTTGCTTAGACACTTGTTTCTTGCCATGCAGACGAGCTTGGTGTCATCTTTGAAGATGATGTGTCAAGTATTGGGATGAGATGAAGCAATCGGAGAACAAGGTAGAACAAAGTGAGAAGAGATTGCCACCGCTCTATTACGTTGATGAGAACGGAGCACTCCAAGAGCATGAGAGACGATGTTAGATCGAGGAGAAGGCATTGACGTTCCAGCTCGTGTCGCACCTTCTACATGCCAATCACGCGGGCCGCACGAGGGTTTAGGGTTTACGCTTAAAATAGGGTTTAGGTTTAGGTTGAGGGTTAATGGTAAAAGGGTTTAGGTTTAAGGTTTAGGGTTTAGGTTTAGGTTTATGGTTTAAAATAGTTTTAAATATGACAAATGTTAATTATATGTTTTATTTTAATTTAATTTTTTTTCAAATAGGCCATATGTTAAATATATATTATTATTTAAATTTTAAATAGTTTGGAATATGACATATGTTAATTATATGTTATTATTTTAATTTATAATATTTTATGTTAATTATATGAACATATCTTAATTATATATGAATATATGAACATATGTTAATTATAATTATATATGAATATAACACAATATAATTGGGCACGGTAATAATTAGTCTCGGTTTTTGAAACCACGCGAGACTAGAGGTGAATTTCAGCGGGCGGGAAAACATCTTCTCATGTTTGCAAACAAATCTAGAGATGAAAATGTATATACAATAACCGTAAAATACGAAGTGCTAAGATTGTAGATAGCACATGACATGTAGATAGCACAATGTATAAAAAACATCCGCAAATAAGAGTAAGAAGTTGCTAACCTTATAGAGCAAATATTTGTGTATTATCACCAAAGAAGGTGCTAACCTCGGCAAAGACCTACCTCTAGGAGAAAAATTTTGAAGATGTACAAGTGTGGCTGGCTTGGGATGAAGGAGGAAGGAGTATATAAAGAAAATCTCTAGTCCCGGT
This sequence comes from Oryza australiensis, assembly GCA_019925245.2. NCBI lineage: Eukaryota > Viridiplantae > Streptophyta > Magnoliopsida > Poales > Poaceae > Oryza > Oryza australiensis. The sequence goes on along the minus strand of JAIFGZ020000584.1, from coordinate 4,617,315 downwards.
TGGTAATACCAACCGGGAGTAGAGATGTCATCTCTAGTTCCGAGGCAACGGTATAAAAATTTCAACGGCTCTCTAGGACCTTTAGTTCCGGTTCGTTTCAAGAACCGGGACTAGAGATGACGGTTCAAATGTTGTCGGCGCGTGTCGAGCGCCGGGACCTTTAGTCCCGGTTGGTAACACGAACCGGGACTAGAGGTAGCATATCTAGTCCCGGTTGGTGTTACCAACCGGACTAAGGTCCCCGCCGCTTTGACACGCGCCGACAACATTTGAACCTGGACTAGAGGTGATCTTTAGTCCCGGTTCGTGATACGAACCGGGACTAATGTTCCTAGAGGACCGTTGAATTTTTTAACCGGGACTAGAGATCATCTCTAATCCCGGGTGCAACTCAAACCGGGACTACTGTGCTTTTTGTCACTTCAACCAATGATGGTTTCTCTAGTAGTGTCGATCTACCTCTTCCGCCATTTTTCTATGATTACAACAAATATACTTCTCTTCTGGTCCATTTGCCAAGATGAAACAATATGAAATTTGAGTGATAAAAATCTTTCGTGCAGCTTTGTCAGAAAGCATGAACCAGGGTCTACAAAAATGTTATTCTGTCTTGGGACTCCAGCTTACAATATCAGATCATTGCATCACCAAAAGATTACCACCCTCGTCTCGAGCAGGCAACCATCAAAGACTAAGAGACCTACGAGTTTCCAGAAACAAAACACAAAGCAAGGAAGCAGACTTGAGAGTTACAGAAATGCGAAGCAAATGTCCTTCCAGTTTCTTCAGCAGTTTTATTCACCCTGTTCCAACAATAACATGCAATGGTCTTCTGATTTGTCCACTTCTGAGGCCACTTCGCCGGAGTGAGAGGTCTTCTTCACTGTTGCAGGAGGAACATCTTGTAAGTAAAAAAAGATTGAGTGATAAAAACATAAAATCATTGTTGAGTAATCTGAATTCTCAAGTCATCATAGAGACAGGAACAGCTATGCATGCATGCATGCATGCATGCATATGCATCCTTCCTCAAGTCATTACAGAAACAATAGCATATAGCTGCTACCCTAGAACAACCAAGTTCACTACCTACATATCATGTGAGGCTGGCAGGTTGTAAAACAGTTGTACATAAACTTTTCAAATTCAAGGATAAGAACCAAGTTCACCGTGAACTTCTGATGTGTTCTTTGATGTGTGCACTTGTAACATCCTGAAAATCGGAGAACCGAAATCGGAACGTAAAAATCGGGACTTTCAAAAACCTTGGTTGGTTGCTTCTTCTCGGGTTTGTTGCTTCTTATTTGCCAGCTCAGTTGCATAAATTTAGTCGGGGTCAATTCCCCTTTTCGGTGTTTTTGGATGATTCGGAGTTGTCAAAACGGAGGTGCGAAAGCCGCATCAGGGTTTTAAAAAGGGAAATCGAGAAAAGTGCGGATTTATGAAAACGCGTTCTGGGAAATCTAAAATAAAATTTTTGGTTGGGAAAAGATAAATTAAGACACAAAATATATAATAAAATTCTCAGAATCGTATTCGAAATCCGGGAAGTTTTGGGAAAAATAACGGGAGAATATTGAATTTTGAAAAGAGGAATTTTAAATAAATAAAAATATATATAAAAATATATATAAATATATTGTGAGAAAATAAAAGTGGGGAAAGTTGAAAATATTGTGTTAAAAATTATTTTTGAATTAGAGGAATTTATTTTGGAATTTTCAAGGAAGGAAATAGAAAATAGGAAATTAAAATAGGAAATCACGAAAATTAAAAATTAGCACTGTTCATCGGTCACAACCCGTTCGACGCCGTCCCCGGCCCCGGCCTCGCGCCCGCCGCGCGCGCGCCGCCGTACCGCGCCGCACCCGCGTGCGCCACGCGCGCGTGAGCGCGCACGCGCCCGCGCCCGGCCCCGGATCGCCACGCGCGCGCGCCCCGCCCCGCCACGCCGAGCGCCGCAGCCGCCACGCGCCCGCCCGTCGTACCGCCCGCGCCCGCGCGCCATCCGTCGCCGCCACACCCCGGCCCCGCGCCCGCGCCGCCATCCGTCGCCGCCACACCCCCGGCCCCGTCCGCGACTTCACCACGTGCCGCCGCCCCGCCCGGCCCCGTGCGCGCCGCACTCGCGCGCGCCGGCCCCGTGCGCGCCGCACTCCGCGCGCTCGGCCGCCACTCAAGCGCCAAGGTGCGCGCCGCACCGTCGCCGCGCTGGTCCCCCACCCCGTTTCCTCCGTGCCTCGCCCGGTTGCGCCTATAAAAGGGGGCAAACCCCATTTCTCCCCCACATCGCCGCCCCTAGCATCCCCTCTCTCTCTCCGGTCCCTTTCGCCTAGCGCCCTAGCCGCCGTGCGCCGGAGCTCCGCCACCCTCCCCTTGCCGTCGCCATCACCGGTAAGCCGAGCCGCCACCCCTCCTATTGTGTTTGCGCGCCGCCGCCGTAACAGAGAAGGCAGAGGGAGAGGTGTTCGGCCGAACACCTTGGGGCCGATGAATAGTGCACCGGGAAAAGAGAAAAGAAAAAGAAAAGGAAAAGGAAAAGAAAAGGAAAAAGAAAAATAGGGAAAAATTTGGGAAAAATTTTGGAAAATTTGGAAAATATTTTGGGATGACTTGAGTAAAATTTTGGGCAAAAATAAATTATTTTCTCGCATGTTTTCTCGGTGCAAAGTTTGAAAAATCAGAATCGGACGTTTTCCGGGATTCCGTTTCACGTCGTTTTTAAATCCGGACTCCGATTAATTCTTTCTCGCCATTTAAATAGGCTTCTCTTTTGTGCTCAAACCCTCAAACCTCGAGCACGAATTTTCTCCGCTGATATCTTCAAATTTAATTTCCCAAATTATTACGATCGCCGTCTTTGCGAAAACCCTAGGTCATCAACTCGATTCCAAAACACGGATTTTCCTAGCGACCCTTGTTCTAACACGAGTAGAATTTTTGGCAAAACTTTTGGAGTTGTTTTCATGGCTTTTATGGTTCTTTTCGATCTCTCGGTATTTTATTGAATTCTAATTGAATTCAATTGATCTTTCGCACGTACGGATAGCACCCGAAGAAACCGGCATCGACCCCGCCGAAGATACCACCCTCAAGTGTGCGAGCAAGGCAAGTCATCACACTCTTTGAACATATTGATCCTACTTTGTGAAATGATGTTGATTTCAAATTACAAATTGCATGCTTTACACAAACAGATCCTATGCTTGATATACCCTCCTTTGATATTGATCACCATTAGAATTTATCCTTTGTAACCTTCGATGTGATATGACCGGAGGATAACTTAAAATGCTTAGCCCCGCTTACACTAGATCCTTGCATACTCATGATTTTGCAAGAAAGCTTTGTGCTTGGGCAACTACCTTAGGGAGGTAGTTGAAATACGGCCTGTGGAGACATGAGCGCCACATGGCCATGAGAATGTTGAGCTAAGCTTGATGAAAATTGAAAACGCCACACAAATGTTTTAGACTGGGGCGGCCGGATGATTTGGGTGGATTCCGGAAAAGGCAAGTGCCGACCCGGTCAATTAAGGACCGAGCCATGAGATAGCCGGAAACGAGCCGCACAACCGTACTTCTCGAATGGGTATAGACCTAGCCGACTAGATAGCCGAGCGGAGGCGTATCCTTGCATAGATGGTTCTCTATGATGTGGTTACGGGATGAGAATGAGGCTGCGGCCTTTGTTATGAATGGTGGAATTAAACTGATGTTAATTAAACTTAAAGATTGAGAAAGTTTCCCTTACCCCGGGTGCGCTAGAACTCCTCTCACTGCTAGAAAAGGACGGCTAGAGTGCATGAGGGCTTAAGTTCATGGAGCGGGTACTGCCAAAGCAAGGTTATCGAAAGGCTTTGCCGTGACCGTCTCATGTGTTGAGGCGTAGGCTCATTTGTTGGGCTGTCGCGGAGTACGGGTAAAGTGTACATCCACCGCAAGGTGAGTGAATCAATCTATTCGAATAGCCGTGCTCGCGGATATTGAGCATCGTGACAAGACTTTCGCTTGGCTAGATTTTAAACTTAAAACTGCTGGGATGGGTTTGCATGATGATTTCATTCGCTGGTGGATCAACTTCTCGAGATGCGAGAAGGGGTAGATTCCCCAGAAAATCATGACGAATCGGAGGCGGGAAGCCATCCTTGGAATCACGATGGATGGTAGACAGAACCGTCACCGGACTAATGAACTATGAAACTAAAACTTGATTTGGCTAGTTGATAGGCTTGTGAAAAGGATTGTGAAAATTGGCTTTATGCAAAAGAACTCCAGCCATCCTCTGAATAACCCTATCATATGCATCAATTCCGTGTTGGCTTGCTGAGTACGGTTGGTACTCACCCTTGCTATACGCACAACCTTCACCGACGGAAATGAAGAGCCGAAGACCCGTATGCGTACTACCGGGAGGGTGAAGGAACTGACGGCGCATACTAGATCTTAGCTCCGGCCGTTGCTGTGGCAAATGACAAGCCGCCGCCTCTATTCCGCCGCCGTATCTAAATTCGTTTTTGTGTTGTACTCGGACCATAAGGTCCTGTGGGTTGAACATTGCCTTCGGGCCTATTGATGTAATAATATTGATGTAAGACTATTCGTGCATGTGCACTGATTATCCAAGATCTGTATTCGTGGGTACCAACTACTCGATCCAGGAAATGGTACTATGAACACGAAAGATTTCCGTCTCAAAACGGGGTCCACAGAGCCGGTATCGAGCCATGCGACCGTAGGCTAAGACCAAATGGCGCCCTACCCCAAACTACTTGGCTAAAGGGAAATATCCCTACATAGGATCATTTTTAAAACATTATTTCCGAAAATACAAATATACCTTTTCTACATCTCGTATCTCCTTTTTCCAAATGATTATAATAGCTCTCTCCCTCTAACCCTAAGTTGCCTACAAAAGCGGATGTCGAACCACGACGGAGCTCGGGAGGTCACTATCCCACGGGACGAGGGGTTTGTGGCACAGCCTTCCCCCGCGTGGTGTTTGAGGTACCCTAACCACCCACCTATCACACCAAAAGGCATGGCTCCGAAGTATATCCAGCTGGGAGGCAGCCGTATCCATAGAAGCCCGCATGGGAAGTGAAACATCTTTCGCTTCCACACCCGCTACCACCGGGACTTAGCGAAGCGCCATTCAAGATGCGGCCCGCGAAGCATTTCTTCGCCTTAATGCGATACATCGTGCCGAACTCACGGTGACAGAGTTCGTGCATCATCCCTATCACGAAGAGGGCAACCCAGTCTGCACCGTGGAGGCCACCTCCTGCTGCTACAACCCGATGGTCACACGTCTATCACGTTGGCGGAGACGGCAGATGACTCGCACGAGGAGGCCTTGCTTGAGATCAACGACCGCAGCCACGCCTCAATGATCTCGGTCGAGAGCCACCAAGGCCGTGGGGACCAGATAAACATGCCGCAAACTCACCGCAAGCCAATGGTGCCCAATATGAGCAACTCTCGGACCGCTACATGGCCCGTGGGGAAGCTCGGTAGAGCTGGAGGAGCAGCTCAGAAGAGCAAGCAAGTCGAGTCGACCACTGGAGGAGCAGCTGCGCACTCGCCCGTCTACGCCGCATGTACTTCCACCGAGGTTGTACCAACACCTCCTGCTCCTGTGCCCGACCACTATTACCTTATGACTCCAGCATGCTTGGATACCTTTCAAGCCATGATGGAGCAAGCTTTTATGTTGAGCACGAGCCCGCACTGCACCGGTAGACCCCGCCGCCGCCACGTCCATGGGACCCACCTCGAGCTCCGTAGCAAGCTGCCATCGAGCCTCGGATCGGGAGAGGAGAACCCCATCCGCATCCACACCGACACGGAGTCCGAGGCGTAACCTATGGAGGTCAAATGGGAGTCCAAACACACCGACCCAATGGAGGAGGAAGCTCCCACTCGTCGCCTAACTCACACCGGAGGCCCTCACCCGCCGCACCGCCGCAAGAGTACGCGGCCACCGAGTCGGAAGATTCGGCATGACTCGAGGCCACCACCTCCGAGCCATGGGGACTCCGGTTTGCTTCAGAAGCGGACCACCCACTTCCCGCGCCCGGCTCTTGCGGATGGTTGGACGACTAGGCGGGAGGACCTCCCCGCCTTGATCTCGCTTCGGGACGGCTCGGCAAGCACGAACCACACTCTATTCCCCTTAATTGGTTGATGCGCTTAGACGATGCAGCTTGTTGTTGCTATCATGGCATGAAGGACTGTGTATGTACATCGTGTACCCTCTTATGTAATATGATGGACCCGAGCATCGCTTTGCGATGTCTTAATTCGTGAGCTTATTATTATTTCACCCTGCTTGTTGATTGAAGATCATTTAAAAGAACTTGAAGAAAAATCCCCCTAGGAACCATGACCTAAACTAGTCTCGATCTCTTAATTCATCTATCTTCTTCGATGGCACATCGCCGCAGAGCGCAAAGAACCAACGAGAACCCGCCGGAACCCAACCCTCCACTCGGCGGAGGTTATGGCTTTGCGACCCATACTCCAAGCAATTGCTAACAACCAGGAAGTCGAGGAGGATCAAGTCTAGGAGAGTTCATGAGAGCTAAGCCACCAACCTTCTCCGCGCCGAAGAACCCATGGATGCCGAAGACCGGCCGAGGGTGATCGAGAAAAGCTAACTCTCGTCGAGTCCGAGAAGCCGATAGAGTTGTCTTCGCTACTAACCACCTGGAGGGTCCCGCAAGTGACTGGTGGGACACCTACAAGGAAACGCGAGCTGAAGACGCCAGAGAACCGACATGGGAAGAGTTCACGGCTGCGTTCCGTGAGAATTTCGTGCCACAGCAATTATGAGGATGAAGAAAACGAGTTTCGCAGCTACGTCAAGGAAACACCTCGCACAAGAGTATCTGAACAAGTTTACCCAGCTTGCCCGTTACGCCACAAGTGACCCGACGACGAGGAAGAGAAGATGGATAAATTCATTGAGGGACTAAATGACGAGCTGAGAGGACCAATGATCGGGCAGGACCACACCAGTTTCCAAAGCCTCATCAACAAGGTCGTCCGGCTTGAACACGACCAAAAGATGGTAGAAAATAACCGCAAAAGGAGGCTCGCTATGGCTCGCCCATTTCGGGGAGCGCCACAACGCCCCAAGGGAGCCACCCCGTCCGGATGGAAGCCAAACGTTCCGCCGTTCCCCGCTTCCGACCATGTCAATAGGCCGCTACACCTCGCTCGTACACCCACACCAACCCTAGCCGCTCCAGAAGAAAGAATGTGAGCCGCTTCAATTGTGGAGAATTCGGGCACTACTCCAATAGCTGCCCAAAACCACGCAACACCCCCGTGCGCACCGGCGCCAATGCAACGCCCGTCCGAGGAACCCCACCCCGCGGCAGACGAGGTCCGCTCGGACCCCCGCTACCCAACGAGGCCGCCACCGGGTTTCGACGTGGCCGTGAATCATGTGCGGGCGAAGAAGCTCAGAGGACCAGAGCGTATTGATGGGTATGTTCTCTATCAACTCTACACCGCTTAAAGTTTTATTCGATTCGGAGCTTCGCATTCATTCATATCTTCCCAAGTAAGCAAACAACACCACCTACACCAAGTAGCACTTAAGAGGCCTATGTTGGTACACTCACCGGGGAGACATAACCGTACCCCATGCTTGCATCAATGTGCCCATACGGATTAGGGACGTGGTGTTTCTCTCAAACCTTATGGTGCTATCACCCCAAACCATAGATGTCATACTCGGAATGGATTGGTTGACCAAGAATAATGGAATTATAGATCTGCAATAAGGGAAGTCACGGTATCCACCCCATGGGGATCACCGATGAGCATAACGATGGATCAAAATCCGGCTATGCGAACAAGCCGCGGAGTGTTCACCATGCTACCTCTAGGCGGAATGCCGAGTACAAGAATACCCGGACGTGTTTCCCAAGGAATTGCCCGGAATGCCCCCGGATCGCGACATAGAGTTTATCATTGTCCTAATGCCTGGCAGTGCCCCCATATCCAAGAGGCCTTATCGAATGCCGGCCAACGAGTTAGAGGAACTCAAGAAGCAAATAAGAAAACTACAAGAGAAGGGATTCGTACGCCCCAGTTCTTCTCCCTGGGGAGCCCCAGTACTCTTCGTCAAGAAGAAGGATGGGAGTATGAGGATGTGTGTGGACTACCGATCGCTGAATGAAGTGACTATCAAAAACAAGTACCCGTTACCTCGAATCGATAACCTATTCGATCAACTTAAGGGTGCGCAAGTGTTCTCAAAGATTGATCTTCGGTCAGGATTCATCAGTTGAAGATTAGAGCTGGAGATATACCTAAGACGGCGTTCTCTACACGTTACGGCTTATACGAGTTTACGTAATGTCCTTTGATTGACCAATGCCCGGCATATTTTATGAACCCGATGAACAAGGTATTCATGGAGTACCTGGACAAATTCGTAGTGGTATTCATCGACGATATACTTATCTACTCCAAGGACGATGAGGAACACGCTGAGCATCTACTACTGGTACTAGAAAAACTACGAGAGCACCAATGTATGCAAAGTTCAAGCAAATGCGAGTTCGCTCAAGGAAGTTGCTTTTCTTGGCCACGTGGTTTCATGAGGAGTAGCAGTAGACCCCGCCAAGGTCGAAGCCGTCATGGAATGGAAGGCACCCAAGTCGTGACGGAAGTTCGGAGTTTCTTGGGCTTGGCCGGGTATTATCGACGGTTTATCGAAGGGTTTTCCACCGTAGCCCGACCTATGACTCAACTTCAAGAAGGAAAAGAAGTTTGAGTGGAACGAGAAGTGTCAAAAAGCCTTCGACCAACTAAAAGAAAAGTTAACCACCGCCCCAATCTTAACCTTACCCGACAACCTAAGGATTTCGTGATGTACCGTGATGCATCTCGGCAAGGATTAGGAGGCGTGTTAATGCAGGATGGGAAGGTCGTAGCGTATGCCTCGCGACGCTACGACCCCACGAGGAGAATTATCCCACACACGACTGGAATTAGCCGCGGTTGTTCACGCATTGAAGATCCGGAGACACTATCTCGATCGGGAACCACCGTGATGTGTAATCACAAGAGCTTAAAATATTTCTTTACTCAGCTGATCTCAACCTACGACGAGGCGATGGTTGGAGTTGATCAAGGATTACGATCTAGGAATCCATTACCATCCCGGCAAGGCAAATGTAGTGGCCGATGCGCTGAGCCGCAAAGCCCAATGCAACCACATGGGATTGGGAGGTATGGCCAATGAGCTCCAAGAAGAAATGGCTCGACTTAATCTCGCACCCGATTCCTCACTGAGAAGTACACTCGCGGAAATCCAACCCCTTCGAGGACTCAAATAGAAGAAGCCCAAAAAGGGAATGAGAAAACCCAGGAAATCAAGGAACGCATGGCCGCTGGACGCGCTAAGGAGTTTTCAGTAGATGACAAGGGAATCCTGTGGTACAGGAAAAGAATCCGCGTGCTCGAATGAGGTGGTTTGAGAGGATTGATCTTAAAAGAAGCCCACGAATCGGCATATTCGTTACATCCCTAAGCACGAAAATGTACCAGATTTGAAAGGAGAATACCGTGGCCCAATATGAAGAGAGATGTAGCCGAATACGTGGCCGTGTGCGATGTGTGCCAAAGGGTGAAAGCCGAGCATCAACGACCAGCTTGCTGCCGCCGCTCAAGATTCCCGAATGGAAATGGGACGAGATAGGCATGGATTTCATAGTAGGACTACCCAAAACTACGATCGGTTACGATTCCATTTGGGTAATAGTGGATAGGCTCACTAAGACTCGCGATTTATTCCCGTAAAACTAACTACAACAAGCCAAGCTAGCGGAACTATACATGAGTAGGATTGTATGTCTTCACGGTGTACCAAAGAGGATTATATCGGATCGTGGTACCCAATTCACGTCTCATTTTTGGAGCAAAGTCCATGAGGCACTCGACACCACCTCGCCTTCGCACCGCTTACCACCCACGATCGACGGACGACCGAGAGGACGAATCAAGTGCTAGAAGATATGCCGAGAGCTCCGTGCGTTGGATTTCACCAAGGATTGGGAGAAATGTTTGCCGTACGCCGAGTTCTCCTACAACAATAGCTATCAAGCCGCCCGAAGATGTCACCAAACGAAGCTCTATTTGGTCGCCGATGCCGAACCCAATTAATGTGGTCAGAGACCGGTGAACGAACCGTATTCGGGCCTGACATAATCAAAGAGGCCGAGGAAAAAGTTCGCCTGATTCGGGACCGATTACAAACAGCTCAGTCACGACAAAAGAGCTACGCGGACACCCGCCGAAGAGAATTAGAATTTAAAGAAGGTGACTACGTGTATCTAAAGGTCCCACCACTACGGGGGACTCAGAGGTTCAAAGTCAAAGGGAAACTCGCACCAAGATACGTGGGCCCATTCTTGATAAGCGCTAGGAGAGGAGAAGTGGCTTACCAATTGGAACTGCCCGAGAACCTCTCTGATGTCCACCCAGTGTTCCACGTGTCGCAAGCTCCTTTAGAAACCATCCATGTCCACAGTGATCTTACCTACCCGGAGCATCCAATCAAGATACTAGACGAGGCAGAAAAGAAGACACGGACCAAGTCATCGCGCATGTACAAGGTACAATGGAGCAATCACACGGAAGAAGAGGCTACCTGGGAGAGCGAAGAGTTCCTGAGGACAGAATACCCACACCTACTCAAGAATCAAGAAGAAATCTCGGGACGAGATTTATTGTTAGGGGGTAGGTTTGTAACATCCCGAAAATCGAGAACCGAAATCGGAACGTAAAAATCGGGACTTTCAAAACCTTGGTTGGTTGCTTCTTCTCGGGTTTGTTGCTTCTTATTTGCCGCTCGCTTGCATAAATTTAGTCGGGTCAATTCCCTTTTCGGTGTTTTTGGATGATTCGGAGTTGTCAAAACGGAGGTGCGAAAGCCGCATCGTGGTTTTAAAAAGGGAAATCGAGAAAAGCACGGATTTATGAAAACGCGTTCGGGAAATCTAAAATAAAATTTTTGGTTGAAAAAGATAAATTAAGACACAAAATATATAATAAAATTCTCGGAATCGTATTCAAATCCGGGAAGTTTTGGGAAAAATAACGGGAGAATATTGAATTTTGAAAAGAGGAATTTTAAATAAATAAAAACATATATAAAAATATATATAAATATATTGTGAGAAAATAAAAGTGGGGAAAGTTGAAAATATTGTGTTAAAAACTATTTTTGAATTAGAGGAATTTATTTTGGAATTTTTAGAAGGAAGGAAATAGAAAATGGGAAATTAAAATAGGAAATCGGGAAAATTAAAAATTAGCACTGTTCATCGGTCACAACCCGTTCGACGCCGCCCCGCCCCGGCCTCGCGCCCGCCGCGCGTCGCCCGCCGTATCAGCGCCGCACCCGCGTGCGCCACGCGCCGCGTGAGCGCGCACGCGCCCGCGCCCGGCCCCGGACGCCCGCGCGCTGCGCCCGCCCCGCCCGCGCGAGCGCCGCAGCCGCCACGCGCCCGCCCGTCGCACGGCCCCGCGCCCGCGCCGCCATCCGTCGCCGCCACACCCCGGCCCCGCGCCCGCGCGCCATCCGTCGCCGCCACACCCCGCCCCGTCCGCGACTTCACCACGTGCCGCCGCCCGCGCCGGCCCCGTGCGCGCCCGCACTCCGCGCGCCCGCCCCGTGCGCGCCCGCACTCCGCGCGCCCGCCCCGGCCACCCGCGCCAGCGCGTGCGCTCGCCGCACCATCGCCGCGCCAGCCCCCACCCCGTTTCCTCCGTGCCTCGCCCGGTTGCGCCTATAAAAGGGGCAAACCCCATTTCTCCCCCACATCGCGCCCTAGCGTCCCCTCTCTCTCCGGTCCCTTTCCTCTCCCGAGCGCCGCCACCACCGCAAATCGCCGCGAGTCGCCTAGCGCCCTAGCCGCCGTGCGCCGAGCTCCGCCACCCTCCCTTGCCGTCGCCATCACCGGTAAGCCGAGCCGCCACCCCTCCTCTTGTGTTTGCGCGCCGCCGTAACAGAGAGGCAGAGGGAGAGGTGTTCGGTCGAACACCTTGGGGGCCGATGAATAGTGCACTCGGGAAAAGAGAAAAAGAAAAGAAAAAGAAAAGGAAAAGAAAAAGAAAAAGAAAAATAGGGAAAATTTGGGAAAAATTTTGGAAAATTTGGAAAATATTTTGGGATGACTTGAGTAAAATTTTGGGCAAAAATAAATTATTTTCTCGCATGTTTTCTCGGTGCAAAGTTTAAAAAATCGAATCGGATGTTTTCCGGATTCCGTTTCGCGTCGTTTTTAAATCCGGACTCCGATTAATTCTTTCTCGCCATTTAAATAGGCTTCTATTTTGTGCTCAAACCCTCAAACCTCGAGCACGAATTTTCTCCGCTGATATCTTCAAATTTAATTTCCCAAATTATTACGATCGCCGTCTTTGCGAAAACCCTAGGTCATCAACTCGATTCCAAAACACGGATTTTCCTAGCGACCCTTGTTCTAACACGAGTAGAATTTTTGGCAAAACTTTTGGAGTTGTTTTCATGGCTTTTATGGTTCTTTTCGATCTCTCGGTATTTTATTGAATTCTAATTGAATTCAATTGATCTTTCGCACGTACGGTAGCACCGAAGAAACCGGCATCGACCCCGCCGAAGATACCACCCCTCAAGTGTGCGAGCAAGGCAAGTCATCACACTCTTTGAACATATTGATCCTACTTTGTGAAATGATGTTGATTTCAAATTACAAATTGCATGCTTTACACAAACGTATCCTATGCTTGATATACCCCGCTTTGATATTGATCACCATTAGAATTTATCCTTTGTAACCTTCGATGTGATATGACCGGAGGATAACTTCGGTAAAAATGCTTAGCCCTGCTTACACTAGATCCCTGCATACTCATGATTTTGCAAGAAAGCTTTGTGCTCGGGCAACTACCTTAGGGGAGGTAGTTGAAATACGGCCTCGTGGAGACATGAGCGCCACATGGCCATGAGAATGTTGAGCTAAGCTTGATGAAAATTGAAAACGCCACACAAATGTTTTAGACTGGGGCGGCCGGATGATTTGGGTGGATTCCGGAAAAGGCAAGTGCCGACCCTGGTCAATTAAGGACCGAGCCATGAGATAGCCGGAAACGAGCCAGCACAACCGTATTTCTCGAATGGGTATAGACCTAGCGACTAGATAGCCGAGCGGAGGCGATCCTTGTATAGATGGTTCTCTATGATGTGGTTACGGGATGAGAATGAGGCTGCGGCCTTTGTTATGAATGGTGGAATTAAACCGATGTTAATTAAACTTAAAGATTGAGAAAGTTTCCCTTACCCCGGTGCGCTGTAACTCCTCTCACCGCTAGAAAAGGACGGCTAGAGTGCATGAGGGCTTAAGTTCATGGAGCGGGTACGCCAAAGCAAGGTTATCGAAAGGCTTTGCCGTGACCGTCTCATGTGTTGAGGCGTAGGCTCATTTGTTGGGCTCGCGGAGTACGGGTAAAGTGTACATCCACCGCAGGTGAGTGAATCAATCTATTCGAATAGCCGTGCTCGCGGATATTGAGCATCGTGACAAGACTTTCGCTTGGCTAGATTTTAAACTTAAAACGCGGGATGGGTTTGCATGATGATTTCATTCGGTGGATCAACTTCTCGAGATGCGAGAAGGGGTAGATTCCCGAAAATCATGACGAATCGGAGGCGGGAAGCCATCCTTGGAATCACGATGGATGGTAGACGAACCGTCACCGGACTAATGAACTATGAAACTAAAACTTGATTTGGCTAGTTGATAGGCTTGTGAAAAGGATTGTGAAAATTGGCTTTATGCAAAAGAACTCCAGCCATCCTCCGAATAACCCTATCATATGCATCAATTCCGTGTTGGCTTGCCGAGTACGGTTGGTACTCACCCTTGCTATACGCACAACCTTCATGACGGAAATGAAGAGCCGAAGACCCGTATGCGTACTACCAGAGGGTGAAGGAACCGACGGCGCATACTAGATCTTAGCTCCGGTCGTTGCCTGTGGCAAATGACAAGCCGCTGCCTCTATTCCGCTGCCGTATCTAAATTCTGTTTTTGTGTTGTACTCGGACCATAAGGTCCTGTGGGTTGAACATTGCCTTCGGGCCTATTGATGTAATAATATTGATGTAAGACTATTCGTGCATGTGCACCTGATTATCCAGTACTGTATTCGTGGGTACCAACTACTCGATCCAGGGAAATGGTACTATGAACACGAAAGATTTCCGTCTCAAAAACGGGGGTCCACAGAGCTGGTATCAGAGCCATGCGACCGTAGGCTAAGACCAAATGGCGCCCTACCCCAAACTACTTGGCTAAAGGGAAATATCCCTACATAGGATCATTTTTAAAACATTATTTCCGAAAATACAAATATACCTTTTCTACATCTGTATCTCCTTTTTCCAAATGATTATAATAGCTCTCTCCCTCTAACCCTAAGTTGCCTACAAAAGCAGATGTCGAACCACGACGGAGCCTGGGAGGTCACTATCCCACGGGACGAGGGGTTTGTGGCACGCCTTCCCCTGCGCGTGGTGTTTGAGGTACCCGGAACCACCCACCTATCACACCAAAAGGCATGGCTCCGAAGTATATCCAGCTGGGAGGCAGCCGTATCCATAGAAGCCCGCATGGGAAGTGAAACATCTTTCGCTTCCACACCCGCTACCACCGGGACTTAGCGAAGCGCCATTCAAGATGCGGCCCGCGAAGCATTTCTTCGCCTTAATGCGATACATCGTGCCGACGAGTTCGTGCATCATCCCTATCGCGAAGAGGGCAACCCGCCCGCACCGTGGAGGCCACCTCCTGCTGCTACAACCCGATGGTCACACGTCTATCACGTTGGGCGGAGACGGCAGATGACTGTTACGAGGAGGCCTTGCTTGAGATCAACGACCAGCAGTCACGCCTCAATGATCTGGTCGAGAGCCACCAAGGCCGTGGGGACCGATAAACATGCCGCAAACTCACCGCAAGCCAATGGTGCCCAATATGAGCAACTCTCGACCGCTACATGGCCCGTGGGGAAGCTCGGTAGAGCCGGAGGAGCAGCTCAGAAGAGCAAGCAAGCAAGTCGACCACTGGAGGAGCAGCTTGCGCACTCGCCCGTCTACGCCGCAGTACTTCCACCGAGGTTGTACCAACACCTCCCGCTCCCGTGCCCGACCACTATTACCTTATGACTCCAGCATGCTTGGATACCTTTCAAGCCATGATGGAGCAAGCTTTTATGTTGAGCACAGAGCCTGCACTGTACCTGGTAGACCCCGCTGCTGCCACGTCCATGGGACCCACCTCGAGCTCCGTAGCAGTGCCATCCGAGCGTCGGATCGTGAGAGGAGAACCCCATCCAGATCCACACCGACACGGAGTCTGAGGCAGAACCTATGGAGGTCAAATGGGAGTCCAGCGACACCGACCCAATGGAGGAGGAAGCTCCCACTCGTCGCCTAACTCACACCGGAGGCCCCCTCACCCGCCGGACCGCTCGCAAGAGTACGCGGCCACCGAGCGGAAGATTCGGCATGACTCCGAGGCCACCACCTCCGAGCCATGGGGACTCCGGTTTGCTTCAGCAGCGACCACCCACTTCCCGCGCCCGGCTCTTGCGGATGGTTGGACGACTAGGCGGGAGGACCTCCCGCCTTGATCTCGTTCGGACGGCTCGGCGACGAACCACACTCTATTCCCCTTAATTGGTTGATGCGTTAGACGATGCAGCTTTGTTGTTGCTATCATGGCATGAAGGACTGTGTATGTACGTCGTGTACCCTCTTATGTAATATGATGGACTGAGCATCGCTTTGCGATGTCTTAATTCGTGAGCTTATTATTATTTCACCCCGCTTGTTGATTGAAGATCATTTAAAAGAACTTGAAGAAAAATCCCCTAGGAACCATGACCTAAACTAGTCCGATCTCTTAATTCATCTATCTTCTTCGGATGGCACATCGCCGCAGAGCCGCAGAAGAACCAACGAGAACCCGCCGAACCCAACCCCTCCACTCGGCGGAGGTTATGGCTTTGCACCCGCTACTCCAAGCAATTGCTAACAACCAGGGAAGTCGAGGAGGATCAAGTCTAGGAGAGTTCATGAGAGCTAAGCCACCAACCTTCTCCGCGGCCGAAGAACCCATGGATGCCGAAGACTGGCCGAGGGTGATCGAGAAAAAGCTAACTCTCGTCGAGTCCGAGAAGCCGATAGAGTTGTCTTCGCTACTAACCACCGGAGGGTCCCGCAAGTGACTCGGTGGGACACCTACAAGGAAACGCGAGCTGAAGACGCCGGAGAACCGACATGGGAAGAGTTCACCGGCTCCGTGAGAATTTCGTGCCAAAGAAGCAGTTATGAGGATGAAGAAAACGAGTTTCGCAGCTACGTCAAGGAAACACCTCGCACAAGAGTATCTCGAACAAGTTTACCCAGCTTGCCCGTTACGCCACAAGTGACTCGACGACGAGGAAGAGAAGATGGATAAATTCATTGAGGGACTAAATGACGAGCCGAGAGGACCAATGATCGGGCAGACCACACCAGCTTCCAAAGCCTCATCAACAAGGTCATCCGGCTTGAACACGACCAAAAGATGGTAGAAAATAACCGCAAAGGAGGCTCGCTATGGCTCGCCCATTTCGGGAGCGCCACAACGCCCCAAGGGAGCCACCCCGTCTGGATGGAAGCCAAACGTTCCGGCAGCCGGCCGTTCCCCCGCTTCCGACCATGTCAATAGGCCAGCTACACCTCGCCTTCGTACACCCACACCAACCCTAGCCGCTCCAGAAGAAAGAATGTGAGTCGCTTCAATTGTGGAGAATTCGGGCACTACTCCAATAGCCGCCTCTATTCCGCCGCCGTATCTAAATTCCGTTTTTGTGTTGTACTCGGACCATAAGGTCCCGTGGGTTGAACATTGCCTTCGGGCCTATTGATGTAATAATATTGATGTAAGACTATTCGTGCATGTGCACCTGATTATCCAGTACTGTATTCGTGGGTACCAACTACTCGATCCAGGGAAATGGTACTATGAACACAAAAGATTTCTGTCTCAAAAACGGGGGTCCACAGCACTACCTATATTCATAGCATTAGAAATTCTCTAATGTGTTCACTACTTATATTCATGTCATTAGCATATCTCACGTAAGAGGGTTCAGAACACATTAGAGATTTTCTGTATCTTACAAGGTAGGTCTCTGAAACTTTTTGAAGGCTAAAGGTGATTACAAAAGGATGTACAACATAAAGGAAAGACACATTTCTGAATTTATTGAAAGGGTCACTTAGGCTTTAGGGGGTGAATAGGTAATTTAAAACGAAAAGCGGAAGCTAAAACTGAAAATAAGTCAGATTGTCTTATCTCTAGTCGGATAGTCCGATATAAATCAGATTGTTCGAAATGAGATCATATTGTTTGACTTGTAGAGATGCACAGCAAGCGAGCAAATAAGTTAACTCTAGATCCACTACACAAGCAATAATGTATGCACAAACAACGACTAAACTATAGCGGCACAATATAGGACAACAAGTAAAAGAAGAGGGAGAATGAATATCACCAAGATTTCGTGCCGAAGTATTTTCCTGAGTTCAAATCCATTTTAGATCAGAGTATCCATATTGTTGAGATCACGCGCGACATGACATTTGATGAGACTAATGGCTCTCAAGTAGAGCAAGTTGACTCACATGTATTAGGTGAAGAGTAGGATCCTAGCTAAACTATCAAGAGGTTGGCTCTAGGAGATGTTCGTCCTAGAGAGCAACAACTTAGGACACTCTTCCTCAACACAAGCGGAGTCATCTAGATCTACCCAAGGCAATGATCTCTCACCCTCAAGCTTGGATCATGATGAAGGAGATGTGCACATGTCATCTTCACCAATCAACCTTGCACACCCAAGGATACACCAAAGCATTCAACAAGATCATCCCACCGACAACATTCTAGGTGATATCAATAAGGGAGTATCCACTATATCTCGAGCTGCAAATTTTTGTGAATATTACTCTTTTGTGTCTTCTCTTGAACCACTAAGGGTAGACGAAGTACTCGGTGATCTAGATTGGGTGATGGCCATGCAAGAAGGATTGAACAATTTCACTTGGAACCAAGTGTGGTCATTGGTGAAGAGACCAAGGAATAACGTGATAGGAACTAAATGGATCTTCCGCAACAAGCAAGATGAGAACGGTGTGGTGGTAAGAAACAATGCAAGGTTAGTGGCTCAAGGGTTCACCTAAATCGAAGGTTTGGATTTTGGTGAGACCTTTGCGCCGATTGCTAGGGTTGAGTCAATTCGTATTTTATTAGCCTATGCTACTAACCTTGATTTCAAGCTCTACCAAATGGACGTGAAGAGTGCATTCCTCAACAGTCCAATCAATGAGTTGGTGTACGTAGAGCAACCGTCGGGCTTTGAAGATCCAAAGTATCCTAATCACGTTAATAAGTTTCACAAGGTGTTCTAAGCAAGCTCCAAGAGTATGATATGAATACCTTCATGATTTTCTTGTCAAAAATGGCTTTGAGATAGCCAAAGCCGATTCTACTCTCTTTACTATAAGACATTATCGTGATTAGGGGTGAAAATGGATCGAAAATGGTCGAAAACTGGCTATACCATATCTGTTTTCGTATTTTTTTGGAATCAAATTCGGAATCGAAAACCCCGCATATGGAAACATAATCGAATACTATCAAAAACAAATACATAGTGAATACGAATCGGAACAAATACAGTAACGGAAATTGATCGAAATATAAAAACCCCTCAAACTAAACTTTATAAAATAATGAAGATAGATAGTTTCATATTTTCTCAAAACATATCAATATTTTTAATTTTTTAGGTAAACAATACATGTAACAAATTTCATACATCCATATCAACTTACTAATTTTATAAAATATACAACAATATCACAATCTTCCATATCATTACAAATCTTAGACATATTGAATTTAGCCATCAATAATAACAAAAATAGTTCATTCACATGATCACATACAATAAACCAAACAATTTATCACTCATGGGCTCATGGGCTACTGGTTTTTGGGCCCTGGCCCATGGTCATATATCCGCTAATTTTTTGACTTAGATGAGGTTTAACTACTATCTACATCAGTTAAGTTGTCAGGAGGCTAAAACCACATAGATCGAGAGCAGCACAAATTAATGACCCTTAGGGCTGGGCATTTGGTAAAAAACGCACATTCGGTTTGGTTTTTTTATGCAAATTTCGGTTTTCCATACACTAAGAACCGATTGGTTCTCGCTAAAACTAGAAACCGCACAGCTTTGGTTCATTTTTTACTTTGGTTTTTTGGCAAAAACCGAAAAACCTATGAGAATCCAACAACTAGGACCGGACGCGGACCACGGCGTCCGCCGCGATCCACAAGGGCTAGCTCCGCCGCCCGTGGCCAGCATGGCGTCAGGCCGTCCAGCCGAGGCCCTATGGCGACGGTGGCGTAGGTCCTCCCGCCATAGATCCCGCAGAGCCGCCGGCGGCCACGGATCCTCCCGCCGCCGCCGTCGTGGAGGGGAGCCGTCGTGGAGCCATGGTGGAGGAAAGCCGCCATGACGAAGGATGGCGACAGAGGGGTCGGGGACTCAGGGACGGGCGAGGCAGAGGAGGAGCACCTGAGGTGAGTAGGGTCTGAGGATGGGAGTGGCGACGTCGGATAGGAATAGGAGGGCGGCGAGGCGGGGTCCACGGAGGCGAAGGGGTCGGCCGTTGTAAAAGCCCGATTTTCGTTCAGATTAAAAATCATTAAATAAATTATTTTTTAGAAATTAAATTAAAAAACAAATTAACCAAGAAAGAGTATTAAGGAAATTAAATTTTCCTTTTAAAACCATGGTCTGCAAATATTTCAAATATTCTCCATGCCCTAAAATACTCTCTAAAATTTTCCGTGAATTTTGGAGCTCCGTAAATAATTTTCATAATACAACGAACAATTCAATAATTATTTAAATAAACAAATTAATCTTTAAATGACCTGGAGATATTTTTATTAAATACTTTGAGTGTCCATGTATTTTCAGAAAAATTTTTTAAAATTATTTGAGCACTGGAAGTATTTATAGAAAGTCAAAGATCATTTATGGATTAATTTAAAAGGAAAAACAAATTAAAATTTCCTTTTGTTCGGGCCGGAAATGGCCCAAAAAGTCTGCCTTTGCTCCCTTGTGGCCCGCCCCGCCAACGCGGCCTCTCTCTCTCCTCCCTCGACTCAGCCCAGTTGCGGCTCGACACCCTCCCGCGCGCGCTAAAGTCCATTTTGCATCCCTCCCCGACACTCTCTCCCAAGCCGCCGACAGTGGGGCCCAACCCGTCGGGTCGCCCCTTCCTCTCGCCCTTCATTTCTCGGCCGTCGCCGCCGATCTCACACCCGCGCCGCCGTTTCCCGGCCGCTCCCGTGCCGCCCCAAGCCACACAACCGTCGCCCGCTTTCCCCCGCACTCCATGCGCACTCCCGCCCATCGCCCGCATGTGCAAATCGGCCGAACGACCAATCCAATTTTCCCGACCACTAGCCTAACCGCTCCGCCGCTTTTTCCGTCGCATCCCGAGCCGGACTTCGCCTCCGCGAGCTATAAAAACCCTCCTAGAGCCCTAATCTCCATTTCCCCTCCGTCACCCGAGCTTCCCGTGCCCCCTAACACGCTCGGTGCGCATGGCCTAGCTCCGCCGCTCGCCGCCAAGCTCTGATCGCGCGCCGCCGCTGTTCCGTGCGTCGTCGTTGCACACCGAGGCCACCGTCGCCTTCCCTGCAGCACCCCGCACCTCGATCATCGCTCCTCGCCCATCGCTAGTAGCCGGAACACCCTCCCCACCATGCATCCTGAACCCCGCCGCTGTTTGCCGCCTCCGGTCGGTAATCGTCGTCGCCTCGTTGCTTCTCGAGCCAAATTGCCCCTTTCCTCTGGCTCCGCCGTACCTCACCGCCCCTCGGCACCCCCTCTGCCGCCTCTTGCAGCCGCCGGTGCACTGTGCCGTCACAATCCCGTGCGCTGGCCGTCGTCCCACTCGTCCCCGCTCGCCGCGCCGCCTCTTCTCGCCGTTGCGCGCTCGGTAAGGCATCTCTCCCTTTGTCCCACCCTCCGCCGCGCTCCGCGCCTATGGCCACCGCCGCAACCATCGGGCATGCGCTCTATCGCTGCGCTTACCCGCCGGCCGGGCCGACGGCTGCCACCGCCCCCAAGTCACCTCGCCGTCCGATCCGTCCCGTGGCGCATCGGTGCCGTCCGTTCCCCTTGGCCGCCCGATCCCCTTTGCGGTGATCCGGGCCATCCACGTGGTGGCCGTGTGGACCGGCCCCGTGGACCGAGACCACCGTGGACCCCGTGCGCGCGCCGCACTGACGCCCGGCCGACATCACCCTAGCCACGACGTCAACGTTCGGTTTGCTGACGTCATCCCGAGCCTTTTCCTTTGTAAAAATAATTAAAAACTGCACAATAAATCATTTTAATTTCCAGAATTCATTTAAATGATCCAAAACTTCTAAAATTCATATCTAATCCATATGAACTCCAAATTGGACCATTCAAATTGCAAAATTCATCTAAAATTCAGATCTACATGTTTATTCACTTTTCATGTCCTGTTATTGGTTTTTATTAGGTTTTTCCTTGTTTTGCGTGTCAGCGTGTAGATTCTGTCGTTTCTGGAGTTTGCGCTCGTGAGGAAAAGAGTCCAGAAGTCTGTTTGAAGAAGCAACACAAGTCGCACTTCCCTTGAAGCATATTTATCCTATTTTTACCAATGTTTTATTGTTTGCAAATAAAATTGCATTGCTTTGTTAATTACATGAAATGATGAGATTACCTATCTGCTTGTTTGTGCCTTATTTACTTGTTATCCTTTGTTAACCTTGGGTGTTAATTTGACTAGCTTAGTCACTGATGTTGATTTTAGCTAGAATTATATGCTTTGCCATGCTTAATTACTATTAGCTCACTAAATGAGATAATTACACTATTTATTCTAGTTTTTGATGAGCTACAAGCTCGATAAACCTGGTCATGTCTCATTGGTCTTAATTATCTCGATTAAAATATGACTTAATGGTGGGCTGTGGGTGCATGGTTTTGGATTGTCGCACCCATGACAATTAAGGATCGGTTCATGGGAAACCCTGAAAGAATTACAACGCTTACCACAAGTAAGAATGGGCAACTGCTTGACTCGTAGTATAGCTTTCCTCTAGCCGACGTACCCTAGTGAGGGTGGTCATGATAGAGTTGAGTTGGCCCCGGTTTTAAGGGTTGATCGACTTCCGGATTCACCGCGGCACATGGGCGACTGTGCATTACCCTTAGGGGAGTGGGGGCGAAACCTTGGTGTGCTATCGCTTGGTTAGGGGGAGTTATGCGAAAGGTCTTGTCACGATTTCCCCCTTTGCAATATTATGGTGGTACTTGGGACATGGTAACATGTGTGGAATCGTGTTTTGTGGGTAAAGTTGCGCACCTCTGATCAGAGTAAAACTATTCGAATAGCGGTCCCCGTGGTTATGGGCGATCAACCAGATTCACTATGATTAGTCTCACACTACTTAATAATTGGAATTAATGAAAGTGGTTAGTTCAAGTGGAATGGATGAGCCTATTCAACGTGGGACAGCGTTGTTCAATGGAGGATAAAACATGACTCAACTTAATCAACTGTTTTACTGTTTTTAAACATTAAGTGTTTATAACTGCATTTATACAAAATAGCCCAAACCACTCTTGTCTCCCTTGCATGACTGCATTTCTCGATGTGGCTTGTTGAGTATGGTGGTTGTACTCAGCCTTGCGATTTTCCCTCTTTCAGAAGTGTAGTGCTTCTGGACTGAAGAAGGTGTTAGAAGACCAAGGCTCAGACCCCAGTTGAGTTTGCTTGTGGAGTAAAGCAGGAGTCGTTAGGATCGTCTTTTTCGCTGTTGTTTTTGGGTATGAGGACTAAGTGCCTTGTCAGTAAGTATTTTTATTTTACGCTTTATTTTACGTTTGGATATGTGTATTAATTTTATCGTTTTGTGTACCCTGGTTGATTCCTGGACAGAGATTTAATACGTGAAATAGTCTGGAAATTTGGGATGAATTTGTTAGTGATATGCCCTAGAGGCAACATGGAGATGTTGGATATCACGTCAATGTTTATGTATTAATGAATAAAGTGTTATTCAGTTCCATGAAATAGACATCTTGTATTGATCAATAAGTACGTGACTTATTTATGAGACTTTTTATGTATGAATCTATTTCTAAACGATCCCTGATCATATGTCATATTGTTGGAACAAATATGATTCTAAGATCGGCATGTTTATTGATTGATGATCATGTCTCATAGATCATGGGTATGGAGATACCAAATCAATAAACATGGACATATGTGTTATAGGACACATTGTTGGATAGACCCACCATGAGACACTACAGGAATTAATGTGTCATTAGTTGGTCTCAGGTAGTGTTGCTACAAAGTCCTTAGACCTGAGATCACCATGGATTCCAACATGTGTAGTAGCCTACTTTGGGACTACCAAACGCTATTCCGTAACTGGATAGTTATAAAGGTAGTTTTTGGGTTTGCTATGAAACATGGAGTGGGATGTGAGTGATCAAGATGGAATTTGCCCCTCCTTTGGAGAGATATCTCTGGGCCCCTCGAGGTAATGGATTATGGAAATGCACGGCCATGCTAAGTTGATTGAGGAGTCAATCAACAGACAGATAATCCAATACGGTTCAAGTGAATGGTTAAGCTATTGAAGGGATGGCACACTTCTTGCCTATAGCTTAATTGGTATCGTGAGGCAAAAGGATTTGTGTACACATTACAGGTTCAGAGCCGATATTATATTCTTGTATACTATGGTGTCAATATGTGCCGCTAGGCGTCGTCAGTGTGCGCGGCGAGTTGGACTCGAGCCGACGGTCGGCTAAGTTAGACTATAGCCGAAACCGAGTATACCCGAACCTACAGTGGTCGCACGCTTAAGGGGATAGAATAGATATTCGAGTTGGACTCGGATACGGCTCGATCGGATAGGGATCCGATTGGATAGAGTCCTATGGGCTTACGACGTATGGGCGGCCAACTCTGTGAGATTCGGATAGGATCCGATTCAAAATAGAGTCCTAATCGACCACTAGTCCCAGTCGGCCAACTCTATATAAAGGGGCGAGGGGTGGAGAGTTGCAAGATGGCTTTGAACCGAATCCGCAACAGAAGTCGCCGAGATCAATCTCCACAGAAACCCTTCCCACTTTCGAGCCAAACCCTAGCCTTGCATCGCGTGCTAGCACACGGGTGTTCGGCGTTTTGTCCCTGGACGTGTGGATACCGGTAGAGGCGCTGCTACGTTGCGCGCTGTTGATCGGCTACGGATCGGCTGTGGTGGAATCGGCTACGGTCGAGCGCATCGGAGCGAGGCGCGAGAACGCGGTCAGACGACTCGGCAAATCAGCTACATCGGCGAATCGGCTGATTGGTGAATCGGCTGTCCCCGGGAATCGGCTGTCATCGGCCAGCACAGTTCCAGATCGGATAGCCCTGATTGGCTATTTTCGCTGCATACTCCAATCGGTAACGATCTATCGGCCCTTACTTGCAAGTGTTCCTGGTTTGCGCGGTACAAAAGTTTTTGTTTTCGGCTAGCATAGCCTCCGCGTAACCCTTCAGAATTTTCGGGCGTGACAGCCGTCGGTATCGGCCCTCGGCCATGCGCTCGTGCCGACGTGCGCTAGGGTTCACGGGGGTCGGGGTGACAGCTGTGTGGGAGACGGGGTCGGGGGTGTGCGGGTGAGGATGCATTACCGAGTTATGCGATGCAGATGTGTCGAAACTTGGTTTCGGCAATAGAAATTTGGGGGTACAGTCAAGATCGTTAAACACGATGGGTTAAGTGGAAAACAAGGTTTAGACAGGTTCAGGCCCTCTCGTGAGGTAATACCCTACTCCTGTTTCGGGGATTCGATCCGCCGAGTGTTTATTGATCTCAAGATCTTGTGTGTCTAGTAGCTTGTATGTGCTTCGCATACATCTCATATTCCTCAAGGGACGCCCCTTACCCCCCTTATATAGTCTTAAGGGGCAGGCTTACAAGTCGGAAACCCTATCTTACTCTAAGTCGGTTTCCTCAATCTTACCAAGTTATGACTATGAGTCGTTGCCTTATCTAATCGGCAACGTAACACCCAAGTCATAGCCGGTTTACATAATTAGCAGGCGTAACCTATCCCTATTACCAGTCGGATAAGCTTGCCATGTGGGTATCTGATTGCCATAATCTCCACAGTAGCCCCCGAGTCCTTCACAGTCGACGAGATAACTTTGCCTCAAACCAAGATAACTCACAGCCAAACAACTCTTTGGCCGAGTGCTTCTAGTGCCGAGTGGTTCCGTCATCTCTGCCTGAAACTCCCGAGTGGCTCCAAAGACTGTGAAGGGCTGGAAAATATCCCAAAAAATTCTCAAAAAATAAATATCTAGGTGCATCTCTTGATGCACCTAATTAGGTGTAGCCCCCGACTATGTGGTTAGTCAAAAACAGACTAAGCATATAGTCAAGAACTATAAAAAATCATTCTCATATAAATGCTTAGCTTAAGCTAAAGCAATTATAAAAAATCTCATCACTCGGCAAGCTCATGCTTATCCGAGTAAATTTGCCCGAGTCATCTCAGAACAAATAGCTCAATCAACCCTCGTGGGTAAAAAACACCCACTCGGCAAACTTATGCTTATCCGAGTGGATCTGCCCGAGTCATCTCGGATCAAATAATTTAATCGACCCTCATGGGTAAACAAATTTTTCAGTCATCCGAAAAATACGACCAAAATATTAGATAGCTCCTGCCATAATATTGGTCTTAATCTAAAAAGATCTTCACCAAGGTGGAAAAATATCATTGATATAATCATTTAATCAAATGCTCAAAAACCAAACAGTTCCTGTCATCAGGACAGTCATGTAAAACTTAACTGTTTGTCACCTTTCAATTTGCATCGTGCCAACCTCTCATGAAGTTGCGCAAACCGCGGCATGAAAGGATTTTAAAGGTATTGGGCTATGTGACACGTGCATATTCCCACGGCAAATTTGCTTAAGTCCATCCACTTAAGTCCCTAAGGACACGCGTCAAGCCACACCTTAGCTAGACCGCAAGTTTCTCATGGGCTCGGCCCAATTGCGAGATGACTTAGCAAAATCCTCAACTCTTTATATGAAGCCTCAAGGTCAGCCCCACCACTTCGTCTTCCCAAAAATTTTCTCTTTTCGCAGTATTGTTCACCAGCTCCCTGCGGAAAACCCTAGGCTCGCGCGCGCCCAAATCCATCGATCTAGGAGCTCGCATTTCACCGCAAGCTAGCCTCCGCATCCAGCTCCCAAGATCCCCCTCTCAAATCCCCATTCCCCGAGCTAGATCCACTTCCCCCAAACCGCATCCATGGCGGGAGAGAAGGAAATCCCTTTCGAGCAATGGGCGACTTCAGATGTTAAGGAGTCAACCCTTCGGGAAATGGTGAAGAACGGAGTTCTTCCACATAAAGAGATCGTCGGCTGGCGCCCGGCGCCCGGCGAGGAGTTCCCCACTCCGAACACCGGTGAGATCGTCGTCTTCACCTCCTTTTTCTACTGTGGCTTCGGCCTTCCCACTTCCGAGTTCTTTAGGGGTCTTCTCGATTATTACGGTCTTCAGCTTTACCATCTGAATCCCAACTCCATGCTTCACATCGCACTCTTCATCCATGTCTACGAAGCTTTTCTTGGCATCCTTCCCTACTTCAAGCTCTTCCGTCGCATGTTCTATCTCAAGCCACATCCAAACAAGGATGAGCCCTGCGTCGTTGGTGGGGCCGGCTTTCAACTCCGCGGATCCCTCCGCAGAGATTATTTCTCTCTTCCCTTGAAATCCTCCAACAAAGGTTGGCATGCGAACTGGTTCTACATCGCAAACCTTGAACCCAGCCTGCCCAACTTCGTCGGCCTTCCTCCGATTCCAAGGCCTAACTGGAGCACCGTGCCGGTAGCCCAAGATTGGGATGAAGCCAACAAGCTTTTGGCAAATATCTTGGAGATGAAGAAGAAGGGCCTTCGGGGAGAACATATCACTCGACACTTCATCAAGAACCGACTGGCGCCTATCAAAGAGAGGTCCAAGCCCGCATTCGAGTACGAGGGCAAAAGGGATCCCAATCGGGAGGACCGCGACTCTCTGAGCTACGAGACCTTGAACACTCGCATGTACAAGATCTTTTCCTCTGGGATCGCAGTCGAGCGCAGTCTGATGTTGCCTGTCCTCCCATTCAGCTTGTATCGTCCTCCTCCGGTAAGCCGACTTAACTTCTTTAATGCCTTTCAATCTGGATATTGCATCTCTCAGTGTACATAAAATCTTCCTTGCAGGAAAACACTTTCATCATCTCGAAGCCGTACAGAATACACCATGACGATGCGCCAGCTCGGCCTGCCAAGAAACCAGCCGGCGGCGTCAAGATCCAGAGCGATCCAATCGGCAAAAGGGCCGCTTCCGGCGTGGATATCAGCAAGCGGGCAAGTAAAAGGAGGCTGGTGATTGATGACTCGGATGACGATGTCCCAGCCCCTCAAGCTGAAGTGACCCCTCCGAGGCCATCTCCCAAATCCGCACCCAAGATTCGCCGATCGACCAGGTATGTCTCATGACTGAAATTGTGTCTTTGTTGAAAACCTTTCTGCCTTTGTCCCGATTGCTCCCATCCTTCTCTTTGCAGGAGGCCTCAGAACATAGACCCCACTGGGCAGAGTGAGGGCCCAAAGACATCTGCAGTGGCTGAGGCGACAAGGCCTGCAGAACAAGAATCCCGGAGCCCTCTCCCGAGTGAGAGCGCTCCGAGTGAAAAGCCCCCACCTCCCAGAGAGGATGTCCCGAGGGAGGAGCCCCCGACTGCCAGCCAGGAAGCCCCAACTGGAAACCGGGCCAAGAAGAGACCTCGGCTGCCACTCAAGGGACCCCGACTGAGAACCAATCGGGTGCGAGCCAAGAAAAGAAAAACAGCCGGGAAGTACCAGTCAAGGACTCGGCCATCGAAGCTGGTAAGCCCTGAAGCGATCTTCTGGCTTTAATCTTCAATCTATTTTTTCTTTGCCTTCATTCGCCCTCTTTAAATTGATTAGCCAAAGTGGAGGAGATCCCCAGGCTGCAGTCTTCTGAGATCTGGGTCCCGCCAATCAAAATAGAGTGGCGCGACTCTGAGGGCTTGAAGCAGGGCATCATCCTAAACAAGCGAAGGAGAATGAAGAAAGGGACATGCTCGTCGACGCTGAATGAAGCTACCCTACTGCTAAACGTAAGCTTTGCTCTTCTCTGTCATATCCTTATGATTGCTTTTAGTCGACTAACTCCAAACTTGCGTTGCAGAGAGTATTGCCGATCGATAGCTAAATCTGATGCACTCGAGAAGCTGGTCCCACATCTGAATTCCCTGGAGAACATCCAGCAGGAGTTGAAGACCACCTGAGAAGAGGATGCATCAAGAGAAGCTGCTCTACGGTGGGAAATAGCCGCGCTCCGGAGGAAAACCTCGACCTCCGGGGTTCGGTCGGGAGTAAGCTTAATCCTCTCGGTCTCTTTATGGCTTTATTTGCAGTCTGTTTTGATTTTGGCATCAGCAAATTTTGTTGTTGCAGAGAACTCGTCGGAAGTCCACACGCTCCAGACCCAGCTGGAAGAAGCTAACGCCAACAAAGCAGAGTTGGAGTCTCAGTTTGAAGGTAAATTCTTTTAAGATAGCATTCCTCATTTGCTTCATCTTCGAATGTTTATGTGATCATATGTCTTTGGTAGCTTATAAGGTCAAAACCCGAGCCCAGTTTGATGTCTTTGTTGAAAGGGTCCGAAGGGCCGAAAGCATAAGGGACGACGTTGCCAATGCGGCCACGCCGATTCTCTTCCATCATGGGCTCGGGACCGGTTCATTGGATGCTGTCGAGGTCTTCGACAAGCTCAGGAAGGCTCCGGATCAATACATTGCCAACATCTCAGAAGCAGCCACCATGGGAGCAGGCTTTGCCCTTGCACAGGCCAAGTTACTCTATCCTCGGATAGATGTTGACTCAGTCGGGGAGGGTTTCGCTGACGGTACTTCGAACGAGCAGGCTTTAGAATTGATCAGTGAAGCGTAGGAGCCGGCTAAGAAAGTAGCCGCTGATGTAGTCAACAACTTTCGATCCTGATTATTTTGTAGATGTTGTTTATAAACTGTGATGTGAACTTGTAGATATCTGGCTTATTTATGTTAACGCTTTGACCCAAGTCTTCCTAGAAAATTTCTTAAGTAATTTTCGTCCAACCGTCACCAAGCCTAAGCTTGATTGGGTCATCAAAAATTCTCGATCCTTATCTATTGAACTCGAATCAAAACATTAATCAATGATAAACCAAATGTGAACAAGTTGCCAAAGAGAACCATGCTTTATTGATACATGTGAGCCCCAACTGTCAACTCAAGAAGTCATCTTGCTTGAGGTTGGCAGTCAAGAATAACATGAAACTTGAGACAAATTA
The DNA here is from genome assembly GCA_019925245.2 of Oryza australiensis. Lineage (NCBI taxonomy): Eukaryota > Viridiplantae > Streptophyta > Magnoliopsida > Poales > Poaceae > Oryza > Oryza australiensis. Next base: position 4,587,709 of record JAIFGZ020000584.1, on the reverse strand, counting down.
AGCATAGTATCGTCGAAGATGTTCGATGTTCCAAGAATTCTCCACCATGGATCCATCTTCACGTTTTAGTCGATATGCTCCTGGCCGAGTCACCTCAGCGATTGTATATGGCCCTTCCCATAGTGGAGATAATTTGTGATGGTCCTTGGTGGTTTGAATCTTGCGTAGAACCAAATCACCGACAATGAAAGCTCGCGCCCGAACATTGCCACTATGGTATCGTCTAAGTCCTTGAAGATATCTTGCCGACTGGATCAGGGCTGCCTCACGGGCCTCCTCCAGTCGGGTCAGGTCGTCCACTCGGTCTTGATCATAGCGTTCGTCGTTGAATCTGCGGACTTGAAGAGACTCGTACTCCATTTCATTCGGCAACATGGCTTCTGCCCCGTAAACCAGGAAGAAAGGAGTTTGGCCGGTGGCCCGACTGGGCGTAGTCCGTAGATACCATAGAACCGAGGGCAGCTCTTGAACCCATTTGCCGGCATAAGGATTTAGCCGGTCAAACACTCGGGCCTTGATGCCTTGAAGTACCATGTCATTGGCACGTTTAACTGTCCATTGCTTTTGGGGTGCGCGACTGATGCATAGCAGATTTTGATGTCGAAGTCTTCACAGAATTCCTTAAAAACGCCTCCAGTGAATTGAGTCCCATCATTGGTTATTATTCTGTTTGGGACGCCAAACCGGTACACGATATTGAGGATAAAGTCTCGTGCCTTGTCGGCGGTGATCGTAGCAACCGGCTTAGCCTCGATCCACTTGAAAAACTTGTCGATTGCGACGAACAGATGTGTGAATCCTCCTGGAGCCTTTTTGAAGGGGCCGATCATATCCAAGCCCCATACCGCAAACGGCCAAGATGATGGAATCGTTTGTAGCTCTTGGGCTGGAACATGGCTCTGCCGAGCGAAGAACTGGCAACCTTCACACGTTCGGACCACTTTGTCAGCATCGGAGACCGCCGTAAGCCAAAAAAATCTTGTCTGTAGGCTTTGCCTACCAAGGTGCGTGCTGCCGCGTGGCTTCTGCATATACCCGAGTGGATATCTTGGAGTAGTTGTCGTCCTTCCTCAGGCGTGATACATCTCATTAGGACTCCAGAAGGGCTCCTCTTGTATAAATCACAGTCGACCATGACATAAGCTTGACAACGGCGTCGGACTCGTTCCGCCTCATCCCGGTCTTCCGGCAGCTCTTGCTGAGTTAAAAATTTGATGAGCGGTGTCCTCCAGTCGGCGTCGAGCATCGCGACTTGGTTTGCAGCTTGCTCGTTGGGAGTTGGTTTTGCTGCAACAGTCGGCTCATAGAGATGCTCTACGAAAACGTTTGTTGGAGCAGCTTCTCGCTTGGACCCGAACTACGCCAACTCGTCAGCTGCCTCATTGTTATGTCTCAAGACATGGGATAGCTCCAATCCGTCAAACTTGTCTTCAAGTTTGCGAACTTCTTGTCGATAGGCCTCCATGGTGTCGTTTAAACAGGACCAGTCTTTCATCACTTGGTTGACAACTAGCTAGGAATCTCCTTTTACAACCAACCATCGTATCCCGAGTGAAACAGCAAGACGTAGGCCATGCAGCAGGGCTTCGTACTCGGCGACGTTGTGTGAGGCAGAGAAATGAATGTGAAGAACATATCGTAGCCTTTCTCTAGTCAGGGAGATCAGCACGACTCCCGCTCCCAAGCCGGTGATCCTCTTGGATCCGTCAAAGTGCATGGTCCAGTATTGTAGGTCTTCTCTAGGTACATCTCCTTGTTGTTCGGTCCACTCGGCCAGGAAATCCGCTAGGGCTTGTGACTTTACAGACGTCCTCGCCTTGAAGGTTAAGTCCAGCGGCATCAGTTCTAGGGCCCACTTTGCGATGCGTCCAGTCGCCTCCCGATTATGGATGACATCGCCAAGTGGAAAAGAAGTGACGACGGTGACCGAGTGACCCTGAAAGTAGTGCGCCAATTTTCTCGCGGTTATCAGAACACCATATAGCAATTTTTATACCTGAGGATAGCGAATTTTGGCTCCTGCCAACACTTCGCTAACAAAGTAGATTGGCCTCTGAATCTTCTAGACTCGTCCTTCTTCCTCACGCTCAAAGACGAGAACCGTGCTGACCACTTGGTGGGTTGTTGAGACATATAGTAGCGAGGTTCCCGAGGTGGGGTGAGGCTAGGACGGGCGGCGTTGTGAGAAATTCTTTAAAATCTTCAAAGGCCTTGTGGGCTTCTGTAGTCCATTGGAAGTCGTCGGTTTTCTTCAGTAACCTGAAGAAAGGCATGCCTCGCTCGCCGAGTCGGGAGATGAATCTGCTTAGTGCCGCCATGCAGCCGGTGAGCTTCTGGATATCTTTCTGGTTACTCGGGGGTTTCATATTTAAAATAGAGTTGATTTTCTCTGGGTTAGCTTCAATGCCGCGATGGGACACCATGAAGCCGAGCAGTTTGCCTGATGGCACGCTGAACGTGCACTTCTCCAGGTTCAACTTCATTCTGAAGGACCGAATGTTTGCAAAGGTTTCTTCTAAGTCGGCAATCAGATCTTTTTTCTGCTTGGTCTTGATGACGACATCGTCGACATAAGCTTCCATGTTTTTCCCGATCTGCGTCTGAAAGCATCTTTGGATCATGCGCCGGTACGTGGCTCCGGCGTTCTTCAGACCGAAGGGCATCGTGATGTAGCAGTAAGCTCCAAATGGCGTGATGAAAGATGTTTTCAGGCAGTCGGATTCCTTCAAGCTGATCTGGTGGTAGCCCGAGTAACAGTCCAGGAAACTCAGAAGCTGGCAGCCGGCTATTGAGTCCACGGCTTGGTCGATTCGAGGCAATCCGAATGGATCTTTGGGGCAGGCTTTGTTGAGGTCGATGTAGTCAACGCACATGCGCCATTGCCCTGTCTTCTTCCGGACCAGGACCGGGTTAGCCAGCCAGTCGGGATGGAGGACTTCTTTGATGAAACCGGCGGCTAAGAGTTTTGTGAGTTCTTCCTTGATGGCATCTTTTCGATCCTGGGCAAAATGGCGTAATCGTTGTTTGATAGGTTTCGCGTCATCTTTGACGTGTAAAGAGTGCTCGATCACCTCCCTAGGAATTCCAGGCATATCAGATGGTTTCCAAGCAAAAACATCTTTATTGTTTTGGAGGAAGGTGACGAGCGCGCTTTCCTATTTAGGATCTAGCTCAGCGCCGATTACAGCGGTTTTGGAAGGATCTGATAGATCAAGGGAGATTTTTTTGTTTTGGCGTCGCCTTGTCTCGACTTGGCTATCTTCTTTGCGGGGATTTCACCCTCTGCAGATGTAGATGCAGCCAGTCGGATTTCTTCCTGGCCACGTGATCTCTCACGAGATTGGGCCATGTCGCAGCTTTCCTTGTCGCAGGTAAAGGCTTGTTTGATGTCACTGTGTAGGGTGATGACGCCGTTGGGGCCAGGCATCTTCATGCAGAGGTAGGTGTAGTGTGGTATCGCCATGAACTTGGCGAGCGCAGGCCTTCCAATGATTGCGTGGTAGGCCGTCTCAAAGTCGGCCACCTCGAAGGTGATGTTCTCCGTCCAGAAGTTCTCCCGAACTCCGAAGGTGACTAGAAGGACGATGTGCCCGAGTGGCGCAGATGACAGCCCTGGGATAACTCCATGGAAGGGGGCTGAGCTTGCTTTCAACTCGGCTATCGGGATCTGCATCTCGTCCAGGGTCTTGACGAACAGGATATTAAGGGCGCTGCCCCCATCAATGAGGACGCGCTTCAGCTTTATGTTCTGAACCACCGGGTCTAGTACCAGGGGATACCGCCCCGGGTGAAGCACTCGGTCTGGGTGATCCGAGCGGTTGAACGTGATGGCCACCTCCGACCACCGTAGGTATTGTGGGACTTCGGGTTGCGCCGCATTGACCTCGCGGTCAATCAGCTTTTGCTTCCTCTTGGACTCATAGGCTTGCGCCTCCCCAAAGATGTGATTCAGCTCGTCCACGGGGTCTTGAAAAGGTTCTGAATTTCCAGTCGGATCTTTCTTCTTGGTTCCCGATGGGCCGGCTTCGTCAGTCGACTTCTTGTTTAGCTGTGCCGCATATTGTTCGGCAAACTGCTTGTAGATGAAGCAGTTCTTGGCCGCATGCTTGTGATTTGGGTGATGCGTGCACTGGCGTTCATGATCGTGTCGTAGGCCGCGACTCGGGGACGGCGTTGGAGGTTGGACGTCGTGGCAACCAGGTCCTCGGGCCGACGCTTGCGATCTTTCCGGCCCTGATTGTTGTTGCCATTATCCTTCTTAGGATGACGACTTCCTCCCGACTACTTGTCGTCCCTTTTGTCGCCGATCTTGTCGCGCCGCCTTGATTGCGTTGTTCGATTTGGCGTAGGAGTTCATTGTCTCGAACATTTGCTTCACCGTCTTCGGTGGCTTACGCCCAAACTTCCCGATCAACAACTCATCACGGACTCCCTTCTGGAAGGCGGCGATGATGATGTCGTCGGTGATGTTGGGGACCTTGTTGCGTTTTTCCGAGAAGAGCCGGATGTAGTCCTTCAGCGGCTCGTCTGGCTTCTGGATGACGTTGTAGAGATCGAAGTGGGTCCCAGGCCTTTCAAAAGTGCCCTGGAAGTTGGCGATGAAGTTGTCATGTGGGTATCCGATTATCATAATCTCCACAGGATGCGAAGAGGCTAGGGTTTCTGGACTCCATCGGGATTTCGGTTTTTACCAAAAAACCGCATCGAATCGCAGGTGCGGTTTTTGCTGGACCGTAAACCGAAACCGAACCGAATTAAAAAAAAACCGCAAAATTCAGTTCGGTTTGGTGTGGTTTTCGGTTTTCGGTGTTATTTTGCCCAGCCCGCCGACACCCTACTCCCCATCCTTATCCTCGGTTCCTCCACCCCTTTATCGAAGGTAAAACTAATTTCTTCTTCTTCCCCCTGTTTTCCTTGAGTGTGTGATCTCAATTCTCAAATATTTAGAACGGCATGGAAACATTGTGTTTCCGTGATGTGTGCAGATGAATTTTCTTTTTACTTCATTCCCTTGAGTGTGCGACGTCAAATATTGAGAATTGAATGGAGACATCGTGGTCAGTGATGTGTACAGATGGATTTTATTTTACTTCAGTGCGGTGTACGGTGCACAGCTCCATGTCAGATGAATTTTCTTATTACATTACCGAGTTTAGTTGGTTGTCCATCTGAGAATGAGATCTTCCCAATCCCAGGAAGAGTGACAAAATTTCATGAGGTATTTGCTTCTTCTGTAAGTTTCGCGTCCTTGCAAGTACATTGGATGCAGCTGCTTCTCAATTTCTCATCTAAATTCTCGATTATACAGTTTAATACTTTCGATATTCAACTGTGCTTCTCAAATTGAACTGAATACATAGCTTAACAAATTGATCTGTTAATGTGTCTCAATTATACTACGTATCAAATGAGCAGCAAAATCCATTCATGAATTGTTTTTCTTGCACAACTGACACAGTACTTACTTCCAATGTTTCATGGAAAAATACGAGTTACATAAAGTGCTTCTCATCCGGCCAGTTCCGAGAGAAGTAGGTAGCAATATCCCAATGTTAGAATTGATCTCCTCCCGTTGGGCCGTTGGGCCCAACGAGGATCCTTGACCGCGCCTGATCGGGGCGCCCAGCCTCCTATGGTTGGTGGGCCCCTGTCGCCTGCGCCATATAAAGGGGTGAGGGTCGGGGCGGCACACGGCACGAGGATCGCTGCCGCCGCCAAACCTCACCCACAAAACCTAGCCGATCCACAGCGGGGGCGCAGTAGCGACGGGAAACGTCACCACCGCGCCCCACGACCTCCATGGCCGACGGACAAGCATCGGGTTCTCACTCCACCGGTAACCCTATTTCTCCCTCTCTCTCTCTCATCCGATTGCGCTCTATTGATCTATCCGTACAAACCCTAAATGCATCGGTGCCTAGTGATCTACCGGGTCTTAACACCCAAAACTGCAAACTGTATTTTATTGTATATACTTTCCTTTTTACCATGTTCTGTAACTCCTGGTTCTATATTGCAGTTGGGCATGGTTGTGTTCAGGGATATGCCAAAATTTATAGTCCGGATCCTTGGGCAACAGGTAGTAATCACATCTCTCCCAAATTTCTGATGATATCTTGGCAACTTATTCAAGTTCTTATTCGTCTGCTTGCGCCGCACGCAAATTTGTGACAGATTTCACCACATATTTGCTGCACGCAGAAAGTGCAAACCTTGGTGATCAAAGCCAACTTGAACCCCTGTCTGGAACAAGGAACTCAAACTCTGTTCTCTCAGCAGTACGTTCCTCTCAGGCAGGTAACCAACACACCAGAATCCCAATCTTTGATAATTTCCTAATATGTTTCATCCAGCAGATAATTAAAATTTCTGATGTGTTCATCTGATAACTAAATATTTTTTATGTGATCGTCCATCTGAGAATGGGATCTTGCTTTCTTTGCATGCAGCAGCCAATGTGTTTCATCCAGCAGAGAGGTTTAGATCGAGGACTACACCTGCATCATCGCCTGGGGTCCCAACCCCAATATGACCCATATACAGTTTCTTACCACTTGACATGTGGTTTGGGTGCCTTAAATTAGATCCAAGTAACTACTGTCAGAGATAATGCAAATGCTTTGAAGTATTATATAAGATCAAGTCAAGCTGCGTCTTTATCTGCAATTTGGCGTGCCTGGTCTGTTCTTTTTCTCGAAAACGTAGGAGAGCTGCGCTTCATTATGTTAAGAAGAAAATACGGGATAAGAACTCAAACACCCACATACAAACACACTCTACACATGCCAAACTAAAGATTTAGATTACATTCTCGCCTGCTAACACATAAAAAGACGACCACAAAAACCAAACAACCATACCACTCTAAGGCAAAGGTGCCGGTGTAGCCAAGGAAGAGAGGCTTCGTGCGCCTGCTATATCCCAAAGACACCGTTAGCATTAAGAGCCCTTGCAATGTTAGGAGCATCTCCGTCAAAAACACAAGAATTACGGTGAGTCCAAAGAACACAAGCACCTAGTGCAGCTAGAGAATTGTGACCTTTCTTTTGCTGTTTCGGAGCAGCATGCCATAAATCTGTTCCACCAATCATCAAACACCACATCAGTTGCTTGATCTGTTAGATCAAAGTATTTGATCTAATCTTAACTTACATAAAACTAACCAGGATCATCTAGTCTAAATACATCTACTAATGCGGAAAAGATTAACAGTTCGGTGAATACCGGCGGCCGTGGCGTCCATGGTCGTCGGTGATCCCGTAACGAAGTTGATTGCTTGATCTGCGTCAGGAAAGTAGCGCAGACGTTCCTTGAGGGTGCGCTCGGGGTAGCAGCGTCCTTCGGGGCGCCACCTACACTGTCCTGGGCGAGGAACTCGAACTTCCGAGCCTTCCAGTGCGCTAATAGATCGGAGGGTGGATTAGGGTTTGGAAAAACACGGGACTCGTGATTTTCACGTTCGGGTTTAACTCGGGGTTAATCCCTTCTTATAGGGTCACACTGTAGTCAAGGGGCTGAGCCCATAAGGCTAAGAATCGCCAACCGATCACGGCGAAATCGGACTCGAGATAAGTTTCCTAGTCCGGTAAGATATGTATCTATATCTTCCTTATACGAGTTGGTTATTATTGACCGAAATCAAAACCTAACTTAAATAAAATATCTAACATTCTCCCCCTTGACCGAAGGTCAATAACTTAACTCAAACTAACGACTATTCGGTCACTGACTTAAACTAAACTTAAGTTCCTCCTTAGTCAAACAGCAAGTACCAGACCAATGCGTTATCAGCAGCATAGCAGCATACTGGGACAACATTACCCATAGTCTCACTGAGAAACCTTGTAAGAACTCTTACTCTTATTTGGAGAAATTAATGGCCCTAAACCAGAACTTGATCCAGACTACTCACCAGACCCATGCCTAGGACATGCTTCTGAAAAAGATGAGGTGGTAGACCTTTTGTGAGCGGATCCGCGATATTCTCCTTAGTGCTTATATGCTTAATCTTGAGTGTATTGTCCTGGTTTCTTTCTTTTACGATACGATACTTAAGGTCTATATGCTTAGACGCACCACTTAGTTTATCGTTTCCGCAAAAGAAAACTGCAGATTGGTTATCGCAGTACATTGTGATAGGTCTCGAGATACTATCCACAATTCTTAACGCCGGTATAAAACTCTTAAGCCACACTGCCTGTCCCGTGGCATGGTAACATGCCACAAACTCGGCTTGCATCGTGGATGCAGCCGTTACACTTTGCTTACTGCTTCTCCACGATATCGCTCCCCCTGCCAATGTGAAAATATAACCGGAAGTAGACTTTCGGTCATCTTCATCACCAGAAAGTCGCGTCGTGTAACATTCAATTTCAAGCTTATCGACCTTTTATATGTGAGCATGTAATGCTTGGTGCCTTGGCAATATCTTAATGCTTTCTTGACACCTACCCAGTGAGCCCATCCTGGATTAGACTGAAATCTACTAAGTACTCCGGCTGTAAATGCCAAGTCCGGACGCGTGCAGACTTGAGCATACATCAAGCTACCAACAGCTGATGCATATGGGACGTCCTCCATCTTACTTCTTTCTAAATCGTTCTTAGGGCACTGACTTCCATTTAACTTATCGCCCTTTTGTAACGGAACAGGTGATGTGTTGCACTTATCAAGCTTATATCTCTTAAGCATTTTCTCAATATAGGCTTTCTGAGATAATCCTAGCACTCCTCGGGCTCTGTCTCGGTCTATCTCAATGCCAAGTACGTACGAGGCTTCACCGAGATCTTTCATGTCAAAATGAGATGAGAGAAAATTCTTAGTCTCATATAACATGTTCTTATCGTTGCAAGCTAACAGTATGTCATCCACATACAGTACTAGAATCATTAGTTTTCCACCCTTTGTCTTAATGTAGATGCACTTATCTGCATCGTTCTTCATAAATCCGAATCTCTTAATGACTTCATCGAATTTACGGTTCCACTGTCTGGATGCTTGCTTAAGTCCATAAATAGACTTCCTTAACCTGCATCCCATATGTTCCTTGCCCTTAATGGCAAAACCTTCCGGTTGAGCCATGTAAATGGTCTCATCTAAATCACCATTTAGGAATGCAGTCTTAACATCCATCTGATGTAACTCTAAATCGAAATGAGCCACAAGAGCCATTACTATTCTAAAAGAATCTTTGGTAGACACAGGAGAGAAGGTTTCATTGTAGTCGATCCCTTCCTTCTGTGTAAACCCCTTAGCTACAAGCCTCGCTTTGAACCTTTCGATCTTCCCTTTGGAATCACATTTAGTCTTGTAGACCCATTTGCGCCTCTGTTTTGACTCCATCGGGAATTTCTACTAAGTCCCAAACTTGATTTGAGCTCATAGACTTTAACTCATCTTCCATGGCTTCAATCCATTTAGTGGAATTCTCACTTCTCACGCCTCTTTAAATGTGGCAGGGATCACTTATCTTCCCAATATCATACATATCCTCACTTAGGTATGTTTCATATATATCAGGAAGAGCCCGTCTCCTTTCCCGAGTTGATCTCCTTGAAGGCTGAGGATCGGGTTGAGGCTGCTCTAATGGCTCAGTTTGTGCCTGAACCTCTGGAGCTGGCTCCTGATTCGGCGCCTGCACCTCTGGAGATGGTTCAGTAGCTGCCACGGTGCTGCTAATGTGTGGAATCACTGGTGGTACAAACTGATATACCATCGCAGGCTCTGAAACTGCTGAATCTGGAAGTTCGACTCGCAGTTCTTCGAGACTTATCTCCCTCTTTGGAAATTCTCCACTAATACCTGAGTCCTCTAAGAATACAGCATGTCTGGTCTCTACAAACTTAGTGGAGCGACCAGGACAGTAGAATCGGTACCCTTTAGACTTATCAGGATATCCAATAAAGTGACAGCTTACTGTCTTAGAGTCTAGTTTCTTATAATGTGGATCGAATAACTTAGCTTCAGCGGGACAGCCCCACACCTTTAGATAATTCAATGTCGGTTTTCTCCCATTCCACAACTCAAAAGGTGTCTTGGGAACTGACTTAGATGGAACCCGATTAAGTATGTGGGCAGCTGTCTTTAATGCTTCCATCCACAGCTCCACAGGCAAATTGGAATAGCTGAGCATGCTTCGTACCATGTCCATTAGCGTACGATTGCGACGTTCAGCCACTCCATTTTACTGTGGTTCTCCTGGCATGGAGTATTGCGCTCTAATGCCATTTTCTTGTAAGTACTTAGCGAATGGTCCCTTAATTTGACCATATTGACCAAGCTTCCCATAGTATTCTCCACCCCTATCTGATCTTACAACCTTAATGGTGGTGTTGTGCTGTTTCTCAACTTCTTGCTTGTATATCTTAAAAATTTCTAGCGCATCTGATCGCTTACTGATGGGGTAGATGTGTCCATAGCGGGAATAATCGTCGAAAATGTTATAAATGAATCATAACCATCTACCGTAGTCATTAAGAGTGGGCCACGATATCTCGTGTGAATTAATTCTAAGACGCCCGTACTCCTAGTGGCTCCTTTCTTAATTGTCTTAGCGTATTTTCCCATAATGCAGTCAATGCAGCGGTCTGAATCGGAGAAATCTAATTTGTCGATTATGTCGTCTTTAATGAGACGTTCCATTCTCCCCTCGAAATGTGGCCTAAACGGCAATGCCACGGCTTCGAAGATGTCTCATCAAAACGCTTACGCTTGTGCGAAACATTATCGACATTCATTACGTAATCATGAGAGAGCATATAAAGCTTGCCTTGCTCGACGGCAAGACCTATATTAATAGAATTGTACTTAATCTCACATTGATTGTTGCCAAAACCACAATAATATCCTGAATCATCTAAAGCTGAAACCGATATAAGGTTTCTCTTTAAACTAGGGGCATAAAGAACATCATCTAACTTAAGTTGGAAGCCACTTGGCAACTCTAACTCGAAGCTTCCAACGCCTTCGACTTCAACAGGATGTCCATTAGCCACTCTTAGGTTTCGCTCCCCCCTTCTTATAGTTCGGATCGAACGGAATGCCTGTAATGATTTAGAAATGTACACAGTGGCACCTGAGTCAATCCACCAAGTATCAGGGGAAAATTCTGCTAAGAATAACTCATCTATGAATGAAACAACATCACACTTACCATTTTCCTTCAGCCATTCCTTAAACCCAGGGCAAGCCTTCTGAAGATGCTTGGGTGAATCGCAGAAGGAGCACAACATCTTGCCACCCTTAGTCTAGTGGCGCTTGAACTTGTTGTTGTTGTTCCTGGGACCAAATTTCTTGTTTCCATTTCACTTGTTCTTCTTAGGGCCTTTCTTACTGCTACCTGATTCATTCTGATTCTTAGGAGTGCCTGAAATGTTGAGGTTGCCAACCATGTTCACAACATCTTTCATCTTCTCAGTTTTGAGCCTTTCTTCTTCTTCGCCTACTTAGCCGATCAACTCACCGATGGACCAAATGGTCTTGTTGGTGTTATAGTTGATCTTAAAGGCAAGATACCGTGGTGGCAATGATGTCATGATGAAATGCACAAGGAAACCTTCAGAGATCTCCATCTGCATCTCCTTAAGTCTGTTGGCCATGTCACACATGTTGAGAATGTGCTTCCTTATGCCGTTGAGGCCATTATACTGAGAACCCACCAATTTCATGATGAGTGTACTGGCATAGGTTTTGGATGAGCTCTTAAAATTCTCCTCAATCTTGGCCAGGTACTCCTTGGCATTTAGGTCCACCCCTTGAGCATTTTTAGTGGGGATGGCACCCTTGATGCCAGCACTAATAGTCTGCTTCATGACCATGAGAGCCATGCGGTCAGACCTTTCCCATTTCTGATTGGGAGCTGAACTTACTCCAGCAGCGGGTTCAGCAGGCTTATTTTCCCTTAGTGCGACGTCAAGGTCATTCCATGCGAGGCACGTGATGACCTTGCCCTTCCACTCATGGAAGTTCGCTCCATTGAGCGGCTCAATATTGTTCAGGTAGGAGGCCACAACATTAACATTAGTTGCTGAAAATAAATTAAACTAAAATTAAAAGACTTAACTTAATAAGCATATACAATGAAATGCAAATTAGAGCATGATAATAACCCTACGGTGGTCTGATTAAAATCACACAATTAAATTTCAAATTGCATCACCGGTGGGGAAAACAATCGAAATCCATCTTAATACTCATGATTAAACAACGGTGGTCAGAATAATCATAAGTTTTCTCTAAATAAACTTCTCGATGGTTCCATTTATTTAGAGGCATCTCAAAGTATAGTGGTGGATTAAAAACAACACCAACAATATAGTAAATAAAAGTGCTCAAGAAACTTACTAAAATACTGAAAACAAATTACTCTAAAACTTATCTTAAACTTAAAACTTAATGAAAATAATTAAACTTAATTTAAACTGAGCTTAAACTTAACAATAATAATAAAATTAGACTAAAATCTAGCTTAATTGAATGCTTAAAACTTAATAAAACAAAGAAGTTTTTTTTATTATAAGAACTAAACGGTCAACAGCGTGGGCCCCCAGTGTCACGTGTCAACCAAGAGACCATGCGGGCCACTTGAGCCCAAGCGATCAGTACGCGCCATGCATCAGTGCCATGCTATGCATCGCCATGCATCCCGCGCACGCGTGCCGCACCCGCCGCGCCCGGTCGGCGCGGGCTACGTGTGCCCCGGCGGGCGGCCGCTCGGCTCGCTGCGTGCGCTCAGCGCCGGCCGCCGCGCGCGCGTCCGCACGCGGCTCTCGCGCACGCGCCCGTTTGTGTGACGCGCTGCACCGCGCGGTGGCCCTCTCCGCGTGTGACACGCGTGGCGGCTCGGCCGCGCGCCAAAACTGGTCGCCAAAAACGGCCGGCTAATCTCGCCGCTTGGCCGGCTAATCAACGCGCGCGCCGGTTCGCCGCGAATCGGCTCCCGCGCGCATACGCCCGCGTTGGCTTATCATTTGGGTCGCCGCGCCTTTGGCGCCGTTCGCTTTTGCGCGGCACGATTGCATGCGCGCCCGTTGATCCCGCGCGCACGCGTTCGTTTCACGCGCCTCACCGTGTCGACGCCTAACCTCCGCATGCCACGCGTCAGCCGGTGCTCGGTTCTCACGCGCATCGGCTCGGCTGCTGTGCTAAACGGGCCACCAAGTTTGGCCCATTCACATGCGCTAGTTCTGAGCTGAGTAGATCGGCCGGATCGCAGCCGTCCGTCCTGATCCAACGGGCGGGGCTCGATCCGACCGCACTTATAAAAGGCGAAAAACCTGGTGAACCCTAACCCTAATCCCCATTTTTCTCTTCCTCAGCTCCGGCCTTTTCTCCTCTTCCCTTTCTTTCTTAGCTCAAAGAGAGAAGAGAAATCCGAGGCAAGCTCGGGCTTATGCCGATGCCGCGGCTAGAGAGTGGCAGGACTGCCGCGGATGCCCTCGCCGGCGCGCGCGCGCGTTCCCTTGCGGTGAGCGCGCGGCCGTCGAGGGTGTCCACGTCGGCCCGCGAGGCTCTCTCTGAATGGCGACGAAATTGAGCGGCACACGCGCGAGTGCCGGCCGATCTAATGGTCGGATTAACTCGCGCGCGGCCGTGCCGACCGAATCGGTCGGTGGCAAACCCCAGGTTAGGATTTCTAAATTTTGGGGAATCTCGGGTTTGTAACTTAGGGTTCGGGTTTTGCCTAATTTTGTGGTTTTGGATTTCTGATTTCTTTTCTTACTATTCTTAATTTCTTACTTAATCCGAGACCTAACTTAATAGATCTAAAGGGGAAACTTAATCAAAACTTAAGAACTTAAAATAAAATGTGCGGATCTAGTAAACGATAACTTACTGAATTAAACTTGACTGAAATATTTACTAGATCTAGGCAAACGGTTCGGGATTTCTTAGACCGAACTAAAGCAAATGTAATAGACTAGATCTAAGGCTCTGATACCAAATGTTAGATCAAAGTATTTGATCTAATCTTAACTTACATAAAACTAACCAGGATCATCTAGTCTAAATACATCTACTAATGCGGAAAAGATTAACAGTTCGGTGAATACCGGCGGCCGTGGCGTCCATGGTCGTCGGTGATCCTGTAACGAAGTTGATTGCTTGATCTGCGTCAGGAAAGTAGCGCAGACGTTCCTTGAGGATGCGCTCGGGGTAGCGGCGTCCTTCGGGGCGCCACCTACACTGTCCTGGGCGAGGAACTCGAACTTCCGAGCCTTCCAGTGCGCTAATAGATCGGAGGGTGGATTAGGGTTTGGAAAAACACGGGACTCGTGATTTTCACGTTCGGGTTTAACTCGGGGTTAATCCCTTCTTATAGGGTCACACTGTAGGCAAGGGGCCGAGCCCATAAGGCTAAGAATCACCAACCGATCACGGCGAAATCGGACTCGAGATAAGTTTCCTAGTCCGGTAAGATATGTATCTATATCTTTCTTATACGAGTTGGTTATTATTGACCGAAATCAAAACCTAACTTAAATAAAATATCCAACATGATCAGCAGCGTGCCTGGTCTGTTGTTAGCTATTCCAATAAGACCTATTTTTTTGGTTCCGTTTGGATGAATGAAGTATGGTTTTAGTATAGGTAAAGTTGTGGTAATTAGCTTTTAAAGTATTTGATACTGCACTCTGTCATTGTGAGCCAATGAGTGACATCAGTTGATCTCAGGTTGTAGTTACATATTGGCTCTTCTTTTTTTTAGTCAGACATCAGTTGATCTCAGGTTGTAGTTACATATTGGCTCTTCTTTTTTTTAGTCACTAACTCAACATTGATTGATATACAGGCTATAACATCTGGCTCCCAATCTTTGTCAGTCATTACTTGCTGGCCCTCAATTTTTTTAATGAACTGTGACGTTTTCATGTCCTTCAATTCAGGATGCCTGGTGAAAATGAGATGGACAATAGGTGTTTCCCTCCCGCAGTTTGTGCTAGCAACTGAATTCTTGGATACATTGGGCTAATTAGTTGGCTTTTTTATAAAATCCCTTTTAATGAGTCTTTTAGGATAGCGATTTTCGACAACTCATCAACATATAGTACTTATCTGATTGAATCATAATATTCTCTTGTGCCCACCATCATATGTCACACATGTTTATCACATCTTGATAATCATTTCCTGGTTCACCCTTATTTATCTTTCAGATATGAGAAAGCATTCTGCAGCAGCCAATGCCGCTACAGTGAAGTGAGTTTTGGTGAAAAAGATCAATGAAGCATCGAATGTGTTGGTCAAACTGGAAGCATTGAAGCTTTTTTTGCCTAAAGTTTGCTGGCTACCTACTTATGAGTGAAACTAACACTGAATTCTTGTCTTAAACTCTGAATATTTGTATGTTTTGTATGGTAAAAGACTAAACTGTGTTTACTGAGCAGTCTTCCTGCTCCTTCACGAATCTATTGATCCCATGTTGAGAAATGCTCTTGTGTTGAGAATCGATTATAATGGTTAATTACATTGATAGGTTATCCTTCTATTTTTTTTTTCTGCGTCAATAAATATGGATGTTCCTGACTTCATGCAGTTATTATCTTCTGTAGCTTGAATAGTTTGTTTAATGTTTTTTCGTTTGTTCTGACCGAAGAAGCTCAGTGTGGTTCATTATCACTTTTATCCTAATCAATTATGTGATGGATTTTTCAAATTATTGCTTCTCGTCAGCGTGTGTTGTAGCTCAATTCAGGTTTAATAAACCCTGGGGTATACATGACCAAACGGCCCGCCCGGCCCGGCACGGCCCGCCCGGCCCGGCACGGCCCGATCTACTTGTCGGGCTGGGTCGTGCCGGCCCACGTGCTCCACCTATGACCCATGCACGGCCCAATAAGGGTCGGTCGGGCTGGGCCGGCCCGAAGGCACAACAGTCCATCGTGTCCTCTTCGAAATAAGTCTATCCTCCTCCCTCCTCTTTGGGCTGTGACACACACACATATATATATATATATATAATAAGTCTATTTTACGTCTCTATTCTTTGGGTCTTACCTTATATATGGTTAAAAAGAAGTCCGATTAACCTCCCCGAACTTTGTGCCGGCCGTGCCGGCCCACCGTGCCGGCGGGAAGCAGCCTGCACGGCCCGCCTATCGAGCTGGGCCAGCACAAGCACGATCCCGCGGACCGTGTCGTGCCTGGGCCGGGCCAAATTGTCGTGCCTTTGGCCAGGCCGTCGGGCCATATGGCCATCTATACACTGGGGGGTCTTATTTCAAACATAAAAGTAGGTTTATAGTACGTGAATTTGAGTATAGTGTCTTTTTGAACACCATAGAATAGTATCTAAATTCAATAGTAAGTGCTAATGTTAATAGGTTTTACTCAAATAAATTATTGGAAATGAGTGAATGGGAATTGGTTTTTTTATTTTTCAGAGAGTGATGAGAATGGATATAAAAGAAGGCTTAGTATGTTTTTTCTCCTTTTTCTCCATCCATCCATTTGAGTATACAAGACAATGCATCAAGTCATCTGTATAGATGGGGATGTTAGTTGTATAAAAAAATATATGCATTTGTATTGGTGATGATCTACCCTTACTCGATGAATATGGTTGTTTATTTGTTACTCTGGCTACTTTTCCTTGTATTCGTGTGAACTGATTAAGTTGGTTGCCAATTTTTCAATGGAGTTTTACCTTGATAATGCTAGGACTGTTGGTTGTTTGATTTATATTGATATTATCAATATTATCGTAGCGTTAGCATGAACATGCTACTAGTTTTTTTAATATTTCGTAAGATGTCATGGAACATGCATTGCATGTACATGATTATATTAGATATATTTTATTAATATATTTCGTAAGATGTTATGGAACATGCATTGCATGTAGATGATTATATTAGATATATTTTATTAATGTGGACTTAGTCAAGTGACATTTACATTAGCAAAACACATATAAATAGGTTTTTGCACTAGAGAAAACCACCCTCATTTCAATCAAAATCAATATAGGCCGTCATTCGTCCAATTTTAGAAGTTAACGGTGAAAATAATGGATTTTGTAGTTCTTGGTATAAATAAATGGACTTGGGGAAAAGTTAAAAGGGGAAAAAAGAGCTTCGATTCAAACTTGAATTTTACAGCTCGCTTTGCACCTTTGAGTTGTGTCCTGTGAGAAAGGGTCATATATTACACGATAGATTACACTTGTACATCTCTGTTACCTACCTTAAAAGAGAAGTCGTCACCCGCTACGTGTAACTTACATATATGGATCGGACCCGTTACAACGTTAGGATATGTTACTCATATTCTGAAAAGGAATCTGCAGAGACAAACAGGTGAAGAACACAATAGACTACCTAAATCCAAATATCCGAACCAGCTAGAACGTTTTGACTTAGGGTTACATTTCACGTGTCAAAATCATCGTGGTTTTGTGCATCTTAAACCATAATAGATGAGGTTTTAAGAAATTTACTTTTTACTTAATGAGACATCACAATGAACTATCAAAGCATAATATACGAATATACGTATTCAATGTGCTGATCAGTTTGGTATATACTTATCTTTGATACATTCGAATAAACTGTCACTGAAAATCCGAAAAAGGTTTAATTACAGACTTACAGCAACAGGGTTAACAAGGTTAACGCCCTCATCTCATGCAAACAGGAAGGCGATGATATTCTGCCCAGTTGAACAGAACTTAATTGGTAGCTAAAAGTTTATTTCATTGTTTTGTCTTCCCTTGTGACTTGTTCTCCAAAGATTGTTCTTACATGAGAACATGGTTTCCGACAAAGATGACTGCGCAGCACCATGCTTAACTTACGTTTGGTACAGCTAGACTTCCCATCTGAAGTATTCTGGGCAGTATCTGAAGAAGATGGTGGCATCACAGCAAGTGAGAAATGCAGTGAGTCATATGGTGCATTAGAAAAATTAAGTATGAGATGAAAGTACTAACCTCCCCACATCTCGCATTTATTTTCAAGGACAAAATACTATCAGCCCTGGTCTCACCAATGGTGATCGCCGCAATTGGAGCATTCGCTTCATGTGCAAGCCTAGGATTGGATTTATCGTCAATCTTTTGTTCTCGTAAAGAAGGTTCTCAACAGATGATAACTAGGTGTCAATTTATACAAGGGAGTGGCTGAATAATATTTCTGGTGGTACCTTGCGAGCCTAAAAGCAGACATTGTCATTAGTGCTGAACCAACCACCAGAAGAGCATCACAATTTCTTGCAGCCTCCTTAGTGCTTTCAGCTCTCTCTTCAGGAACATTATCACCAAACATCACAACCTTCAAGTATCAGAACACACGTGAACAATCACTTTAAATAGTGATGGAAGAAAGTTTGCTGGTTTTTTTGAAGTGGTGACATGAGCTGCTGCCGAAACGTTCAGGGAAAAAAGGGAGTTTTGTACAGTGTAAGAGAAACAATTGACCGAAAAAAGATATGCTAGAGATGCACACCAATGAAAGACTGCATGCAAACCACGGAAAATTAAGTTTGAAAATGGATAACATATTGGAATGATGGCCTTGTTTGATTATGAAAAATCAATGTTAAAAAAATGTTAACTAATACTAAGCCTATATGGCTAGAAATGGTCTGCTGTCATACTCATTCAAACCGCAATAAACCAATGCCAAATACTTATATGTGAGATTTTTAAAAAATAACTAAAAGTGCTCCCATAAGGTAGGAAAGGAGTATTCTCACATCAGGTTTCAGCACTCCACCACATTGGTTGCAACTAGGAATATCAAAATCTTGCTCCCAGAACTTCTCATCAATCTCAATATCACCATCAGGTCGCTGCTGCATTCCGAAACTTTTGTCTGAGCCTGGTTGTCCTACTTCCAAACTGTCAATAGCTAGAGCCCACTGCATATAAAGCAATATATATTATGATTCGTCGCAGTACTGAAACATAGTCCATATTAGGGGAGTAAGAACTATTGATTCACTTGAAACTTTGATCAGCAAATGACATCATTACCCTATACTCATGTACTGTGAGTCTCTGATTGATTGGACAATAATAGCATCAAATGCACAAGTTCAGCCATCAAATATTTTAATTCTGTCGACATTAACACCTATTTAATTTCTTTTTTTGAATTTCTGTCATATGTACAGCACATACTACTGATATAATGAACATAGCTTAAAGAAAAAAATAAAGCAACTATCAAACAGGCAAACCTTTGGGTTGAGGTCCTTGACCTGCTCCTGGAATGATTCCCGGTCAATGGATGTACCACAGTCTAAACATGCTACCTCATACACACTTCCATGCAATTCAACTGGCTTACTCCCAGCACGATGATGCAACCTTAAATATACGTGAAAAGTGAAGGTGAGAAATAAATAACATTATCATTATCAACTACGCCACAATGACATAGATCCAGCTCATTACCTATCCACGTTTTGAGTAACCATTGAGTGTACGTGGCCAATTCTCTCCAGTGATGCAAGAGCATAATGGGCTGAGTTTGGTTGTGCTCTCCTGAACCTTCTCCATCCGGCATAGCTCCTAGCCCAGTACCGCCTTCGGGCTCGAATAGAACGAACAAACTCCTACAGATAGTAAAGTGGGCAAGGGTGTAATCACTGGTAAGTTGATTTGGAAAAATGAGGAGTGCATTAGGGGTTACTAGCATGATTTCCTACTGAAAATTGGTACATGTCGCAGAAACTAAGTTTACTATCAGAAAATCATATAGTAGTATGATTCTGAAAAAAAATGACAGCTCAAATTAGGGTTCATGCCAGAAAAAATTGAGACCTACATAGATATGATAAGTGTTCCTTAATGGTAAAAGTTTTCTTAGGTTTCTTTACTGTTCTTTAGGTGAATCATAATCCGAACCGACATTTGGTCAAGCTCTGGAGAAGTTGGTACAAGAATTCATGAACGAAATACAACTTAAAATTGCAAAAACCACAAAACAATTGTAAAAAAAATAATTACATTAAAGCTCAAAGCATGCCAGAGGATTTTAAGGTCTAGATAGATCCATCAACATTCCTTAACGATAGATTTTTTTTGTTTTCAATGGTTTCTCCATGCAAATTATTTTTAAATCACCTGCCAAAATCATTTTTAAATCAGCAGTTTAGTAAAGTCTCCAGATAAGTTTTGCTCAGGAAAAATGAATAAAAAGATCACAGTCTAAACCTATTTTAAAATACCCTTGATGTAAAGAAAAAATGCCCAATGTAAGTAGCATTTTTTATGAGCTTTTCACATGGATAATAGATGTCAATAAACAGAGAGTGCACAACTTTGTTAGTCTTAGGATTGAAAATTTTAAAAAAAACTGACTTAGGATATACTTCCTCCGTTTCATATTATAAGTCGTTTGACTTTTTCTAATCAAATTTTTTAAGTTTGACCAAATTTACAGAAAAATATAGTAGTATTTTTAACACAAAACAAACATATTATGAAAATATAATTAATGATAGATTTAATGAAATTAACTGGACATTTTAGATGTGTTAAGTTTTTCTATAAATTTGGTCAAACTTAACGAAGTTTGACTAAGAAAAAAAATCAAACGACTTACAATATGAAACGGAGGGAGTATGACTTTGAAATAGCTCCATAATGAGAGAAAACTCTCCATGCACCTCTGTCAGAGAAGTAAAAGAGCATGATAATAGTTGTCATTTGACAAGCAGAAGTAGGGTCCCACCTGATGAGTAAGTGGTTTAAAACCAGAACTGTAAGCACCATTAGGGCTGTCACCAAACATAAATTCTGCATGTTAGAATAGTATATAGAAAAATGGCAAGTCTGGCAACTGGTAATATGGTTAAATGTACCTCCTGTAATCAGGAATTCCTGATTCAGTGCTCATTCCTGCTCCAGTTAACACCATGAGGTTTTTACTGAAGCAAGTAAAAGATAGTGAAGTTAATTTCACTTCAAACATAGCTAAAAAAATTGAAAAATGTTCAAGGGCAGATTCCTACCTCTGATCAATAAACCGGTAAAGTAGGTCCACATCCTTAGCACTTGGAGGATCTGAATCAGGAACTATCTGTTTATCTCTTAGAAACTGGATGTAAGTCTCGCAATAGTCCTTAGGTGCAACAGCTGACGAATGGTTATATCTTGCTTCTATGGAGCGAAAAGAGCATATAAAATGGAGTTGTCTTTTCCTTCCATGGAGAAGTCCATTATTTACTGATGCATGGAAGTTGCATAACTGAGGAGAAAATCCTGATAAGTGACTGGTTTCAACTAGTTAGTGGAAAATTAGGAACTGTTGAATCATGCCAGAAAAACAGTTCTTCTCAGACAACTTGCCTTTATATGCTGCTCGAAGAGCACCTGTGAGACCTGCAATGATCTGAATTCCATTACACAGGTAAGTTGGTTGTTCCGTAAGCCTCAATAGTGCCAATAAGAAAGATGCATATAAATAGAATAAACTTAATTGCAAGGTCAATGACCAATAAAGCAATCATAATTTGGAAATTATTCCAAGAAACGTGAATTACGACAGTAGCATAATAAAAGAACTAGCCATAATTTGTATTTCCAAACTAACTCATGACCTGTTTAAATGTGATGCAAATTGTTTAGATGGAACAGAAATTCTGGTATAAATCATAATATCGCGAGTAGCACGGTGTTATAGAGGTCCTAAAATTCTTCCGTGTGAGCCAATTGATGAGAAGCAACCGTGAAAGTAAAACTATGTGAAAACCACAAGAAACTGTCTAGGTTGGTTCACAGTTAGTCAGGATTATCATAGAAAAATTACGGAGCTTTGGAACAGGCATACAAATTGTAACAAAATTTACTTGTTAGAGTGAAGCTAGCATGCTAGTTCAGTAGCTCTATCATTAGGAAGGACTAAAATTCCCTTTCCATAACAATGCCATATAGAACATTTCACGCTGAGTTATCAACCTCAGTGATTGCAGCTCAGCTGAACAAAACATCTACAAACAAACCTAATTACACAAAGCAACAGCTATTGGAAATGCCTGCTCCAAGTTCTCAGCTGATTCCTAATTCCTGAACCACCAAATTCCAAACTGCCAATGCCATACCATAAACCATTACTTCCAAAATCGTGCCTGTCCAGAAATCTTGGCCTCTCGGGCACTGTAAATTGACTCAAGACCCATCAAACGTCGATCCACTTAGCCGAAGAACGAGGTAAAAAGAAAAACAAAAGGGACCAGTAACTAGTTCGACCGACGGAGAACGAAAAAAAGGGCGAGGAACTTTTTACCGAAGCCGAAGCGCGCGACGCGTACACCCCTGCCGCCATAGGATCCTTCGCGGCGGGCCTCTCCCTCGCCGGCGGCGTCGCCGCGAGCGTGGAGAGAGGGGTAGTAGCGGCGGCCGCGAGGCGAGGCTGCTCGGCGATTATTTTTTCTGTTTTTTGTAGAGGCGGCGATTTGGTTTTTGTTTGGTGGGAAATAAACAAGGGCGACGTGGAGGGGAAGACGAGACCAACAGGCAACAGACCCACTGCCACGTATGCAGATACGTCACGAGAATGAGGCCCACGCAGCCCGGCCCAGACCCAGCCCAACCGTATACCAGATTTTTTTCCGCCCCATTTTGCTGGGCTTATTTGTCAGTTTTACGGCTGTGGTATGTTTTGTACTATATACGACGTTGACTTTTTATATACATTTTACTATTGATTTTATTCAAAATTTTTATGTAAATATGAAAATATTAAGCTATGTTCGAAAAAGGATAAATCAAGTCACAATAAAATAAATAATAATTAAGACAAATGTGACGTTAAAAAATGAAGGGAGTATAATGTGACTTAAGGGAAAAACTCGTACTCGCTCTATTTTAAAATATAAATATTTTTATATTCAAAATTTATACCATGTATACACCGATTTCAATTAATGGAATCTAAATATTATAAACCGATCGGAAGCTTGGAAGGGAATACATGCTATTCAAAATTCAAATTATGTTCAAATGATGTGATTGAAAAGAAATATTTTCCTCCAATCTTAATCTTCAAAAAACATAGAATGCTTATATTTTTTAACGGATGAAATAGAATAATCTTATCATAGTGCACACTTGCACTTCAAAAGTCACTACTGAGAAATAGGAGTCATGAAAAAATAATTTCAAAATTAAGTTTTAAAATTTTAAACTTGGAGCCCCAACTCAAACAAGCCTGCGGGCCAGACTCATATATTGGCATTGTCCCTCCGTTCTATGAATAAAATATAAGGTGTTTTATGATTCAAATTTTATACCACAAGTCCACAATACAAGGATTTCAATATTGATTACCGTGACTCCCATCACGTCAATAATTCAAAAGCCAATCGCGTGTTTGCAAAAGGAATCTGAACAATTTAAAATTTAAAAATTAACAACTTAAGTGACTAAAAGATGACCTAATCTTAATATTTAATTTTTATATTTGGAAACGAATGGAGAAAAATTTTTTAGGTAATTTTCAGTGGAAGGAAGGATCCTCTCTTTAGCTTAAGCATATCCTTGCACATCCTTTAGCTAAACATTTTTATTAAGTAATTCCTACATCTTAGAAATTTACTATGATATAAACTTAGGGCTCCTTTGAAGTAAATTAATTTTACAAATTTTTTCATAGAAATTAGTTTAATTCCCACCCCATTTTCCTTGTGTGTTTACTGCTCATGTGTTTTGTGATATATTCCTTCAATTAATCCAATTAAGACATTAGAAATGACTGAGACACTTATAAGTACACATATGTCGACAGAAAACATCATGTGCCAAACACCTGCAGCCCCAAGAACCACAAATCGTCGTCTACCTGCAAATTAAAACCCATAATTAACAACATAATCTGTCTTGAAACCACAGCCTAATTTTGGTACCACCAACAGTTAATTAACCAATTAAGCAGGTCATGTGAAGTGAAGGTACGGCTATCTCCAAAGAGACTTAAAAATGATGTCCAATGCATACCTAGAATCCATTTTATTAGGTTAATCAGATAATTATTTAGGCCTTGTTAGGTTAATCTCTCTTACAAATAGATCAAGGAGAGAAAAGAAGATTTATTTCACTTCTATTATGTTGTGAAATTATGAGATTTAGAGAAGATATATTTCACTTCTATTATGTTGTGAAATTATTCCTTTTCAATTTTCTCCGGTCTCTTTCGTTTGAGGATTAACCGAACAATGTTCTCCAAATCTCGCTCTTGGAACCCCAAATCCTCTTCTCTTCCAGAGGAAGAACAAATCACCGACATAGGAACCAGGTCATTAGGTGCGAAATCATTAGCAGCTACTGCTACAGATTTTTCACCAAACTTGCGAATGAGCTACCACCACAAATGGCAGAACAAGTCCACACACCACGTTGGTGCATGTGCATTCTCTTCCCTCTTCACTAGAGGGATGAAAACTGTCGGACCGGTCGGGAAAAAACATTAACTATTTCTGTTCTTATATTTTTTTAGCGAAAACGGAAACAGAAACGGAAAAAATGAATGGAAAAATAAATTTGGTAATACGGGACATCCGAAACGGTTGGAAACGGTCGGGAGCATGTCAATTACGATCGGGAATCGATAAAAAAAATGAGAACATCTACACATATAACCACTTTAAACACATATAACCATTTTAAAGATTTAAAGAGTTAACTAGATGTTAACTAGATGCAACAATTGCAACCATGCATAATTCTACGGTATGAGTGAAGGTTTTATTATGCACATGAGCTTATAATGTTTCAACAATTTTATGAGTGAAGGTTTCATAGACTAGAGTGAAGGTTTTATTATGCACATGAGTTCATAAACGGAAATTTTTCCAGATAAATACGGGATCCGTGAATACGGTCGAAAAACAATCTAACCGTTCTCGTTCCTGTTTCCCATTTTCCAGTTCTTTTTTTTTCGTTTCCGTTTTTTTCGCGAATACGATCTTCGATTGGGATTTTTGGTATTCGATGACAGTCGCTACGGGATCCCCGCTTTCATCCCTACTCTTCACTCGCCATGGAAAAGAAAAATAATATTATTACTTAAAAAAAGAAAAGAGCAGCAAAATATATACGAGCAGAAGTTGACCTCTCCCTTTCGAGTTTTCCGCTCCCCCTGGCGCCAGTAGTACTAGTGTAGCAGCACAGCACAGCAGCAGTAGCAGGGGAGGAGAGGAGAGGAGACCGGGAGGAGGGAGGAAGCGCTGCCGACCACGAGCAGATCCCCGCTCCTCCTCCGGCCCCGCTCGCCGCCTGGGACGGCGTGCAGGCCACAGGATCACCTCGGTCGCCCGGGTCCGGGTTTACCGCCGGCGGCGGCGGGCGCCAAGAAGCCGGGATCTTGAGGTGATTCCCTGTCCAGCTCCCAGCTTTTGTTGGGATTTCTGTTGTTCATGTCGGTATTGGGGGTAACTCGTCCGCGAAATCTTTTGTGGTGTTACGCTTTCTGAATCTATGTGCCGGTGCTATTGTGGGTGTAGGAGTGTCTGATTTGGCGAATCGTGACCAAATTTTGCGACTTGTTGTGTTGGAGTATCAGTTTGGTGTGGTGATCTAATCCAATGTGGAGTTTTGAGGTGAATGGGTTGGGGTTTTTTGCCCGAGATCTTGTGAGCTGGGTACAAAGTTCAGGTGTTTAGGTGCAGATCTTTCTTGATCTGGGAACGTTTCTGGCCGAGATTTTTCTTCTACTCTGACCCCTGATGACTTGAATCTGTGGAGCTGGAGCTAGTGCAACGCGTTAGCACCGTTTTGCTTTGCTTGCCAAATTAATTTGGAATCGCAGGATTAACTTAGTTTATTGGAGCTTAATGCGGCGCTCTAAGCTTCGTTTTTGTACTGTTTAACTGATGAAAAGATTAGCGCAATTTTATCTTTTTTTGGATACGCTCAGGATCTACCTTACATGTTATTCGTCGATCGGCTTGTTTAGTCGTACTTCCTTCTGGAAGCTAAACCCAATAATATTTGTTCTTGTTCAGGTGTCCCTTTTTCTGCTTGGAATGTAGTTTTGGTGATAGTCTGAAGTCAAAACCATATGGTTTCAACTTACAGTTTGTAAATCTGTTTACCCCCTCAATTATTATGCTTTTTCTGCTGTTCTTACCGCAAATTCCTTTACTCATCAGGGTAAAAGGGCACAGTATAGAGATACTCATTTCTTGGTTTGTTTAACTAACTGATGTGTGGTTCTTCTTTGATCTTCATTAAGCAGGTTTTCTGAGTTAGTGCACAGAACATAGAGAATTTTCCTGTTAATGTGCTCTGCTATGGATATATGAAGCAGAAGTGAAGCCCACGTTGCTTCACACTGGTGAATGATCAATATTTTGTCTGTTTCAGATCTTAGTGTCCCTAGATATGGAAGGGAGAGAGGCAGGCTTATGGTAAGCCCCGGTGAATATTTGTGGGAGGTCAGCAAGTGGTGGCCTGATTAAGACTGCATCAAAAAAAAAGTTGTGGTTCATTTTTCTTTACTAATGACGGCATTGATGAGAATGAGGTTCCCAAAGCGCTATGTCATTGTGCTGCTGACATTCGTCTGCACAAATGTTTGTTACATTGAGCGCGTGGGATTCTCGATTGCTTACACCGTAGTAGCTGATGCCATCGGCGTGAATCAAGCAAACAAAGGCATGATACTCTCCATGTTCTACTATGGTTATGTCTTGTCGCAGATTCCTGGTGGATGGGCAGCACAGAGAATTGGAGGTAGACGTGTTCTGCTACTGTCATTTGTGCTGTGGTCTTTGATATGCGGTTTAATTCCACTAGACCCCAACAGAGAAGTCATCCTGGTCCTTTCTCGCCTTTTTGTTGGTGTAGCACAAGGATTCATATTTCCTGCCATTCACACTGTTCTGGCACAATGGGTGCCTCCGCAGGAGCGCTCTCGCTCAGTGTCTCTAACAACTTCGGGGATGTACCTTGGTGCAGCCGGTGGCATGTTGTTTTTCCCAAGTCTGGTGAAGCACATGGGAGCTCAGTCAGTTTTCTTTGTTGAAGCAGTGTTGGGTGTAGCATGGTCTGTAATATGGTTGAAGTTTTCCAGCGAGCCACCTCGCACTGACCTTCCGAAAGTGTCGATGCCAAAAGTGGCATCGCGAGAGAAGATCAAGGCACAAGCAGGAGGGGTTGTTGCACCTCGCACAGTAAAGATCCCATGGCGAAGGATTATCTTCAGTCTACCAGTTTGGGCAATTGTTGTGAACAACTTCACCTTCCACTATGCCTTGTATGTCCTTATGAACTGGCTACCCACCTATTTCGAATTAGGCCTTCAGCTTAGTCTTCAGGATATGGGATCCTCAAAGATGCTTCCCTATTTCAACATGTTTATATTTTCCAATATCGGTGGAGTGGTTGCTGATCACTTGATTACAAGAAGGATCCTGTCTATTACAAAGACGAGGAAACTCCTGAACACCATTGGTTTTGTTGTCTCAGCTGTTGCACTTATGGCTCTTCCTTTATTCAGGACTCCCTCAGAGACTGTGCTCTGTTCATCGATATCGCTCGGTTTTCTGGCCCTAGGAAGAGCAGGCTTCGCCGTGAATCACATGGACATTGCTCCAAAATTTGCTGGTATAGTGATGGGGGTGTCAAATACAGCTGGGACATTGGCTGGAATAGTTGGCGTCGGCCTGACGGGAAATATTCTGGAGGGGGCAAAGGCTTCTAACATGGATCTGACAAACTCAGAAACCTGGAAAACAGTCTTCTTTGTTCCAGGATACCTCTGTATTTTCAGTTCTGTCATTTTTTTGATTTTCTCCACTGGCGAAAAGATTTTCGAATAGAGGATGACTATTTTTTTTCCTTTTCATTTACGGTGAGGCTGGATAGCAATACGGGATTCTTACATGTATCTGTTCGTCATTTGTTATATTTTGGAGTTAAGATTGTATCCCATACATCCTTAAAAAACTGTGCAGAAAGGATTGCACATTTTTTGTAGTAAATTATCATTTCTGTAGTCAGTCAAGTTTCTGTTATTCATGCAGATGGGATGGCATCTTTACAAGAGTAACATTATGTATTCTGCTGTCACCTATTTAGGCTTATTGGATGGCCTTTTTGTATGGAAATATGGAATTTTCATGGGTAGAGAATAAGGTGAAATATGTTCATGCATAATTCTTCATTGGATTTTGTGAATGAGTAAATTGCATTGGTGATATATAAACTTGTTAGGTGGGTGTAATTTAATTCATAATTTGTAAAATGTTCGTTTCGGTACATAAACTTGTCTAGTCCGTGCGAACCAGGACCTTGACAAGGTTAATTTTACTAAGCTGAATCAGCTTATTAGGATGTGACATGCATACGTGTAAAGAGGATGGATAAGACATGTTCTATTTATAAATTTGGTCTCTACTTTATCCTTCGTCATTGAAACGATGAATCTTATATATTTCTAACCCTTTCTAATCCTTGTATTATTGCTCGGTTTTTCACATCTTTTTTATCATCATTTATCCCATTCTACCATTTTATTGAACAGAAGTATGTCTTCTAAATAGTAACCTTCTTAGATATATGTTTATGTAGTATCCACCTAAATCAACAAGATTAGCAATTAAATCAATAAGATTAGCAATGTAGTGTCTTTTTTACCTTGGTCCGCACGTACTCATGCACCAAACGAGCACTCTACAAGTTCTTGCATTGGATTGCATTCACCGAACAAGTTTATGTGTTGTCGATACAATTTACTCTTTGTGAATTATTTGTTTGGATTTGCAAAATCCAGTGTTCTGGTTTTTTTACTGGAAAAAGTAGCAATACAGAGAGCCCCATGCCCTAGCATCGTATAACGATGCATGAAACATTTCAATCATGGTCAACAAGATTTACGGCTTGTTTGGTTAGGGGGGTGTGTTTAAGAGAGGAAATGAAAGTTCAGGGGATCAGTATTTTAATCTCAGTTTGGATAGATGATATGAAAATTCTAGAGGGATAAAGATGAGAAATTAATTGATCCTACTTCCACGGACCCATTCCTGAGAATTGTATTTTAAGTAAAAGATAAATACATCTCAAATGTTCATCATTAATTATGATATATTTTTTCACCACTAAACCCATGCACCAAACAGAGGACATAAATTCCTTTCTAAACATCATCTCTTATTTATCTCTATCAACCAAACAAGAAATTAGAATTTTTGTCATCCTCAGAATTTTTCTTAACATGTTATAAACTAGGTAAAACTCTCACGAAAAAAAGGATAATACTCAGTCAAACATATATAATTGGTAAACTGTTTAAAATGAACTAAGTAAAATGATAATTTATGCATAAACTTTTTATATTTTTTATTCATGGGTTAAAAACACCATGCTTGAAAATAAACTACAATAAAAAAATCAACCTTAAGTTTTGAAATTTTGAAATTTAAATAATAATCATTCGAAACTTGAACGGTTGTTTAGGAGATTTGATTACAAACCCTTATTTTTTATTGTTTTTATTAGAACTAGAGGGATTTACGTCATATGTTTTACTTTCGTCCCAAAATATAATAATAATTGGATAAGACTTACTAGTATAAATTTGAACATAGTAATTTTTATTTGATCTATAAGTTACTATATTTTAGAACTTACTATATTTTATATTTTAGAACGTGGAAGAGTAGAAGAGGGAAAAAATTTGGGTACGCTACTGCCGTATTGCAGCTCACGTACGGGGCCCTCTGGCCGATGGCCGCCGCGTGTCCAGTGTTTTGATCACACGGCCAACACGCAAGGCGTATGTCACTGACTCGTCACGTACATATGCATAGGTTCCACCACGGCGGCTCGGTTCTAGTCACGTACAAGCCTACCGTGGAGGCTCGGCTCAAGCGTGAGCGTCGCTTCTCCCAGCGCTCGAAGGCGGACATGTGGAGTCCGAGGCGGAGGCGGCAGTCGGCGGCGTATGCGGCGGCGGGGTCGGTTGGGATGCGGCGGCGAGGGCGCGGCGGATGCAGCGGAGAGGTCGCGCGCGCCAAGAAGCAGCAGGTCATCCACCGCCCTGCAGCTTCGACCGAGACTACGCATCTTGTCGGAGGAGGCGAAGGGGGCAGCGCCAGCAGCGGTTGTGTCGTCGTGCAGCACATCGGCAAGCCGTGCAGCTGTTGTGCCCAAATCTGCTCTGAAGAATACCCCACGAACAAGTGTTGCTGCCTCGTTCACTGTCAGGTAACGAAATAAGGTCAAAATTCAGATTTGGGCACAAATATGGTTGTACTGAATTTCTGATTCGTCTGATCCTTGTAGCAGCGTGTGTCGAAGCAAGCTACGATGTGGCCCTGATTACAGCATGTGCAGCAAGCTAGGATGTGGCCTGATTACAACATTTGGTTTCGATTGTTTTCGCAAGGTGCAGGCCGTGCAAAAGATGAGAAGTATAGAACAACAGCCAGCTTCATGTATCCTATCTTGTTGTGTGATGTCCTGTATCCAAAAGATAGAACCTGTGTGTGCTTGAATGTAACGAGGGTGCTTTCCAAAGATGTAAACATAGAGAGGAGATAAGAACTTCCTGTCACTATAAATTGCATTGATATGTTACAAAATTATAGAGCTTTAGAAGTCTGAATTATGTAAGACTGAAAAGGTTCAGAAGGAAATGTACTGAACATGTTTCATATGACACTATCCAAAGAGTACAGTTACATATTTTCATGATTCTATGCTCCATCAAACTGTAACTTCCTAACAGCTGTTTGCATTGCGGCATCTTGATCAACTCCAAATAGGAGACTTATATATGGAGTAGGCATTCCAGAAGGATTTCCTATTGAATTGAAGTGTGGCATTGTGGAATTAGCATATCCACTTTGCACGAAAGGAGCAACCATGATTGGCATTGTGGAGTTAGCATATCCACCTTGCACGAAAGGTGCAATCATGACTGAAGATGGCCCAGCATTAGAATCCTGTGTCATAGCATAAGAAAGTGTTCACTAGTCATACTTGTAAGGGAATAAATAAATTGTGAAAATAGCAAATGTCTTACATTCATTTCCTTTGGATCAGCATGTTCATCTCTTTTTTCTTCATCATTAATTAGTTCTTGACCTACAATGAAATATATAAGATAATATAAGATTTGAAATAAATTGTACACAAGCAAATTGTAGTGGGCAGATCACTACCTTTTTTCTGAGCACCCTTCTTCTTCTTCTTCCCTGGCTTCTTTTCAACAGCATTTTTGAAACGTGCATTCTTTGGACCTTTTATTACTTGAGGAATTTTAAATGATATTCTACCATTTGATGGTTCTTGGACAAATTCATTTGGACTTGGAGGAACCTCTTCAGATTTTTCATGCATCTCACTTAGATAAGTATCTGCTTCCAAGTTCAAGTCATGTAAGGCTTTCTTCAATTTATCAAGAAGTTCCTGTGACGGCGAACACTTCAATGCAAGAGATGTCGCCTATCGAGAGATGTTTGCTGCCTGTGTTTTCAAACCTTCCTTCTCAGTTTCATGTTTCTGAATATAAAATCCACTTTTGGTAGATTTTGTCCATCTAGGCAGGATATATTGTGATGGCAAGTTGTATACTACATTTGTATTGAAGACTCTAAGAGCATGCTTACACAATATACCTGTAATATATATTTGTTAATTTGAGCAACTTAAATTAAAGGCTTGTAAGTAAAGATTAAAATGTAATAGTATATGTACCTATGCATTCAAACATGCGGCATGAGCACGTAATGGTGGAATCATCAGTGTTGAGCACTACTGTTGCTCCTCGGTCAGACTCCATATACTTAACAAAGAATGTCATGTTTGTCCCCACAGCTTCCAATAATTCAAAGATAACGTAAATTGTTTTTTAAACTCTTCCTCAAACTCTGAATACATTCGTCTTGTATATGATTCAGCTGCAGTATTCAACATAGGTAGATTTCTAATATAGGTAACTGGATTCTTTCAGCGTGAGTTAAAATCAGCATCCAACTCATTTGCACGAAGACTAACTACAACCTTCTCACATTCTACAAGGAGTTCCGAAAGACCAAGTTTTCTACGAAATCTTTTCTTGAAGACATTATTCGTACCTTCGCTCCTTTGGGTCAAGTTCATGTCTGCTGTAAAAGAGTCGTGGTATACTGCAGCCCACTTTGCCCTCAAATCATATAGGTTTGCCATCCATGAGTTGTTCTCCAGGTTGTATTTGGCCAATAGTTCATTCCATTTCTCTATGAAGTATGTCTCTGATCTGTCTTCGTACACACAATTTTTGAAATCAGATAGAAACTTGTTATCCGACTCTTTGTCCGACTCCTTATCTGACTCACGAATCACATGACTGAGATGTTTAGTGGCATTTAAGCAAATATGCCACAAACAAAGACGGTGGCTTGTATTTGAGAATACATAAGCAATTGCTCCTGCCATAGCTGCGTCTTGATCAATGAAAATTGTGTTTGGGTGCTTTTCGGACATAGCTATTAGGAAGGTTTCAAAAAGCCAAACAAATGATTCTATAGTTTCATTAAATAGAAGTGCACATCCAAAAATTATTGTCTGCTTGTGATGATTGGTGCCAAGAATTGGAGCAAAAGGCATTTCAATCTTATTAGTTTGAAATGTGGTGTCAAATGACACAGCATCACCAAAGCATTTGTAGTCCATAATGAACTGACCATCTGCCCAAAAGAAATTTGCTATACGACCATCTTTCCTGTCTACCTGAATCACATAGAAAATGTAGGATCCTGTAACTGTTTATTTCTTAGGTACTCAGATAATGTTTGTGCATCATTGGCTTCCAAGTATTGTCTGCGCTCGTGACCAATCTCATTATTGTAATCCATCTTAGTTAACGATATTTTGTCTTCCCCTCCGTAAAACTCCTTCATGAATTCATATACTTGGGTTGGCTTCATTCCGGCTTCCCGTATTTGCCCAATTAACATCCTATCTGCCTCAATAACCCGTCGTTGAGATCTTAGGTTGTGTTCCTTATTTGGACTAGCAAGATAATGGTTGTGCTCTAGTAGAACCTTTTGCACTGTCCAAATCCCCTCTCTGCTGATACTAAACTAAACACGAGCTTCACAACTTGTCCTTGTAATGTCCTTTTGTGATAACTCATTTCGTCGTTGTCCTTCGCTACTACAAACCATATGCTTTTGAGATATTGTACCATCTTTGCGATACTTTGTCGAGCTCTTTCTAACACTAAAGCCGACCTTACCAGGATAGGTGTTATACATCTCATAAGCCTTTTCTTCTAATTCAAAAGTCATTCCAACTTCAGGAGCAAAAAAATTTTGTCTAGCTTTATTATCCACTTCCTATACATATCGATTGTTAATTAAAGTTGTACTATAAAAAAACAAAATGCTACACACATCTTTATTACCTCATCACGTACTGCATCCTCCATTGATCCAGACCTGTTTTCATCGCCATGAACATTTGCATCAATTGTGCCGACGGTGTTCTATAAAATATGTGCAGTATATCAGACCAAAAACGTACACAGATAAAAAGACAAGGCAATCTAAACATGTACAGAGATGAAAAAGCGAGGCAATCTAAACATGTACAGAGATAAAAAGGCAAGGCAATCTAAATAAATACCTAACCTGTGCCATGGATGCAAGCGATGGCGGCAATGGCGTGCAAGTCCCCGCACTAGTTAGGGCTCGATGCAATCAGGCTCCATCTATGTGTAAGCCTGTCGTGGTCATGCCTCTAAGGAGCCTCTAAGGAGCCGAGAGCCGTCTAATTAGAGCCGAACCGTATGCAATTAGGGCCTGTTTGGGACTGCTCCGCTCTCTGTTTTTTAAGCTCTGCTCCATGTTTTTTAGCCAAACGGGTTCAGCTCCACACACGCAGCTTCAGAAAAAAAGGGGGAGTTGTGAGAGCACCTAAGAGTACTCCACAAACTCCGGTTTTTGTGGAGGCTGCTCATGATGAAGTTTGTGGAGCGAGTTCGTGGGCGATATCAAACAGGACCTTAGTCTCCGAGTTAAGCTCGTGCCGTGTAATCAAAACATCGGACACGCGGCGGCCATCGGCCAGAGGGCCGTACGCGAGCTGCAATACGGCAGTAGCGTACCCGTAGAAGAGTATATGTACGGGTGTATCCGTGTATGCACTCCAACTGACACGTGGGGTCACCTACATGTATATGTGTGGTTGGGTTTATACCGTAGCTGCGGAACACCGTCCTTTCGAAACGCCGAAAACCTCTCCGACTCTTGCCTTCTCCTCCCCGTTCCTCCTACTCTTCTCCGGAGGCGGCGGCGGCAGCGAGAGCGCATCGGAGATGATCATCCCGGTGCGGTGCTTCACTTGCGGCAAGGTAAAAGCTCCCAGACCCGACGTCCTCCACGTATTTTTACCTCCCCACCGTTTCTAGCCGGTAGGCTACGTCCCCCGCTCCGCCTGTGCCCGCTTCGCCGCCGGCGGCGGCGGCGGCGGGTGTTGAGATGCTTTACTCTAGCGGTTCCGGCCGATTCTCCGCGTTTTCCGCCTCCGCGGCTCCGTCTCGCGCTCGCTACTTCGCGCCTCCATTAGGGCACGCTGTTTGTAAGGGTTTCGGCCGCTTCTAGATTCTGCAGCGAAGCTTGCTCGTGAGATTCTGTAGTTGTTAATTTGTTGTTTGGCTCTTGCGGACAGTGGTTTGTGCGCATGAGATTGGTTGGTTGGATAGGGTTTAGTGGTAAGGACGTGCTTATATTTTTTCCCCTTTCGCAGGTGATTGGGAACAAGTGGGATCTCTACCTTGATCTCCTCCAGGCCGACTATACAGAGGGGTAATGATGATTTGCATCTCATGTCTGGCTCAAGGAAGCATACATTTGTGATGTTGGTTTGATTATTTGCTTTTTTAGTGATTTTGGATATAGGCAAGTTAGTTTTGATATATCTTTTGGTTGAAACAATCCAATTTAGCGGACTTGAGCACCTGTACGTATCCAGTTCCTTGAGTCAGAAGTAGGAAGTGTTTTTCTGCTCAAAACGATTGCTTCTATAGGATATGCCATTATAGAAATCCATTGTAATTGACCATTTGCAATGCAAACATATAAGAAGTGAACACTTGCTGCTTTATTTATGTGTGTATTCTCCACTTTGTTATTACCCCTGCAATTTGTTTGTGAAAAATATTCTCCTTCGCCCCTTCTCTTTCCCAAGCCTATCTAGCAGCTTTGGTTAAGAAGTGAGTGGAAGTGAGGGAAAAAAGAGGCAGACTGTTTTCTTCATAGGGAATTTGGGGGAAAACAAATACGAAAATAAGTCAGAGTACAATGTTACATGAAGTTGTTATCTCTTAACGCTGTCACATTTAGAGTGGCAAATCACCAATCTTTCTGATTCTATAAGACCTTGATCTACGCATTCCAATCTTCAAAGCTTCATTTCATTTCTTGGAAATTGATGATCCTAAGGCTGTTTACCGTTGTTTAAATGAGCCAATCCATTTGTACTTTCCTTGAGAGCTAATCTGTTTGTTTACCTCTGTGGCTTGTCTGTGCCAATAGATATGTATCTTTGGAAATGACTATGAGCCTGTTATTAGTTTTTGACATACTTTTGACTTTATCAACATGTTATTAATTTTTGACATACTTTCTCTTACATTCTGTTTGTCAGTGATGCTCTGGATGCATTGGGTTTGGTCCGTTACTGCTGCCGGAGAATGCTCATGACCCATGTTGACCTCATTGAGAAGTTACTCAACTACAACAGTAAGTTTACGCTGCTATGGAAGCTATAGTTTGCTTTGTTTCCTATTCCCTTATCAAGTGACACAATTTTGAATTTCAGCGCTGGAGAAGACCGAGACAGCAGGTTAAATGGACCTTGCATGCTCCAGAACTCTTGTTTCTTGTTGCCTTTGTTCACAAATGTTCCAAGGAATTTGTGTGATGATCCATGTTGCATTTCAACTATGTAACTTTTACCGTGATGCCAAACGATGGGAGTGATATAGTTATATTGGGTAGAGTACCTCTGTATGTGTGTGAACTTGTTTTCAGAATTTTATATCAAGGGGTATGTTCCTGCAGTAGTTTTCTTTCTATTGTGATTACATTGCTAATTTTCTGTATGGATGATGGATAATATTGTGGTTTTGAGAAAAAAGAGGGCTTCCTCAGGGCAGTTTTGCCGCAGCGCTGCAGTTGCAGCAGCTCAAATTTGCTGCAGCTTTGCAGTGAGTTTTTAACTGCAGCAGCCGCAGCAGCTGCGACATCAATGGTTGCTGAACACTCCCAAAATTCGTTCGGCTTGCTTGCTTTTTAACTTATGTGTTCTAAACTTACAATTTAATCGTATCTTTTAGGTTTCCTTGGTTGTAGATACCCATATTTCACCTATTCAAGTATTCAACTACTGGTACAGGAATGAATGAACTTTCACATTACTCTTTGCGTGCTGTTTATTTATGTTTCTGAGACGTTGTATCTTGATAAATTTGCCTTATCTAAACACATGTTAGCAAAGGTCATCCAGATTTCTTATGTGAAAGTGTGGAATGTTAGCTAGCCATCTTACTTGTTGCAAGAATGTTTGACTTGTGAGGTGATCATGGTGCAAACGTGTCATTCTCATTCTTGTTGACTTGGGCGCAATGACCTGGCTCTATTGATGAATGCATAACTGCACATGCCATTCGCATATTGTAACCTGCTAATGCTATGGTTTCTGTTCGTGCCTGTGTCCACATGATGTTGCATGTGATGAAACAATTTCCTCGTAAGCCTAATAATACAACTTATCGTAGCTTTCAGTTGACTTGTCATGAGCTATCTGGGTTCTGGGACTAACCTGTTTATTTGATTACTGTAATCATCATGCTGCACGCCCATATTGATTAACTGGCCATAACATTTTGAATTACTACGGATAAAAAGATCCTGCATCCTATTTGGTACGGCATAATATTTTGTCTGTGATATCTTACTGTGGTATGACATTTTTTTCTAGTACAATGAGTATTAGATTGGACTTGGACATGAACTGATTTGAGCAAGAATAGCAGCCATTATATAAGTTAGTAGAACATTTGAAAAGGTTCATAGTCGATAAACAAGCAGCATATCATATATACCCTGTACCCCCAAAGTTATGTAACATCATATTACAGGTAGATTACACGAAAATGGAAGGAAGCTAACATTGGTATCGACATTAGTGAGAATAATGTTTGCATACTTCATTTTCATCCTTTGAATTGTAAGTTTGTAACACTACAAATTGCGTTAGAAATGCATAAACACTATGCCAAAACTGAAGAAGGGAATCTCAGCTCCCCCTTAATAAAACACAAAGAGAAGAAACTGAAAAACGATAAACACAAAGAGAAGAAACTGAAAAATGTACATGAAAAATACAATGAATAAAAAGAATGATCAGATCAATATGTACACCAGCAAAAGAAAATGATGGATCACTGATCCATTGGTTCCCTTCAGTCGAAGCTCGACGACCGGCTCCATCTCCCCTTCATGTACTCCCCCAGCGACACGTTCGCCGCCGTGAAGTCGCCGCCGCTGCTGACGGACGCTGAGTCGTCGTCGACGTCGAGCAGCGCAAGGTTGATGTACGACTGGATGTCCTTCTTCTCCGGCGAATCAATATCGCCATCGTCGGCGTCGTCACCGGCGGACAGACCGGCCTGCGACCTCGCCCACCTGACGGCGTCGCCATCGCCGTCGAGCAGCTTCAGAACCTGAAAACATTCAGAGGGCAGTAGCTTAGCAAGTGAGCATAGCTGAATGACATGGCATTTCGGAGGTAGTGGTAGCTAGTTTCTCACGTTTGTAATGCTCGGCCGGCGTTGCGGCGATCGCGTGATGCAGAGGGCGGCGGCGAGGGTCATCCTCTCGACCTCGCCGGCGACTCCGCCGTCCGTCGGCAGGCTGGGGTCGACGAGGTCAGTGAGCTTTCCTCCTTGTATAATGGTGTTCGCCCACATGACCAGGCTCTCCTTGCCCTTGCCCCCGCCGGAGCTCACCGGCTTCCTCCCGGAGACGAGCTCGAGGAGGACGACGCCGAAGGCGTACACGTCGATCTTGTCGCTGACCTTGCCGTGCATGAAGTACTCTGGAGCCAAGTACCTGCCATGGAAATGTCAGCTTCACCTCAATTTTTTCCTCACTTGAATTCTTCAAGAAAAAGCAGCAGCTGCAGCTACAAACCCGAAAGTGCCGGCGACATCGTCGCCGGTGACCGGAGACGCCGCCTCCGCCGCCCAGAGCGCGAGGCCGAAGTCACACAGCTGCATCACGTATCACCCAGTTTCAGATTTTTGCAATGTTGTTGACAAGATCTCTGAAGAATCAAGAATCTCTGAAGAAATGTTTCACCTTTGGTTGGAAATCTTCAGAGATGAGGATGTTGGACGACTTGACGTCCCTGTGGATCACCGGCCGGCCGTTGCCGTCGCCGCCGTGGAGGTACACGAGCGCACGCGCGATTCCGGTGGCCACCATGAACCTCTCCGGCCAACCAAACAGATATTTTCCCTCCTTTTCACCTTCACAAACAAAACAACAGCAATGCAACATCGATCAAGAAATGAACAAATGTTCAGAGAACTTGCATTTTATAACTTCTGAATTACACACCGTGCAAGATCTCCTCGAGACTGCCTCTCGCCATGTAGTCGTAGACCAGCATGAGCTCGCCGCCGTCGTCGAGGCAGAACCCGGCGAGCGGCATGGCGTTGTCGTGGCGGAGGGAGCTGACGATCTCCATCTCCGAGACGAGCTCCTCCATCACCTTGTCTGAAGGTTTCAGCACCTTCACTGCAACCTCCTTGCCATCATCACAGCAACCCTTGTACACCTCGCTCGCCCCGCCTTTGCCGATTATCCGATCTGCAATCCGATGCAATGGATCATGAATTCATGATCATTCAGCTCAGTTCATCCGAAACCAATCGGCACGATGAACATTTTGATTTCTGAAGATGAATTCACATAGATAAGTGTACCTTTTTTTTTACCTGGAGAGAAGTTGGAAGTGATTCTTGCAAGCTCACTGCAGCTGAACATGGTGTACGTGGATGAGTATTTGTTTCTCAGCGAGGCAAGCTCTTCTGCAACTTGCTCCGCATCATCGATTGCCGGAGATGGAGTTTCCGATGCGGTAATGGCAGGCGAGGTTGCTTGGTCGCCGGAGTTCTTGCGTGGATTTAGCGGCGATAGCTCCGGACACCGGTTCGGCAGCTGCATTGCCCACTGCGCCACCGACATCTCTGTCCACTCCGGCAAGGCGGATTTCAGGTCCGGCGAGAGGAGCGGCCAGCCGGCGGCCACCTCCGGTGACTTCGCCTGACGTGGCGTGAACGCTACTACCGGCGAGACAGTGGCGCTCGCCGGCGTCGAGATGTTCCGGCGAAGGTGCCGGCCGCCGCCGGCGATCGCCGAGTCATCATTGGCTTTCTCGCGGGTGATCATCGTCGCCGCTCTGACGAACTTCCGGTAGATCCTCTGCGGCGTCTCCACCACTGCACCAGAAGCAGCATTCCAACATTTTTTCAGTCAAAATTTACCAAACAAAAAACAAACTCAAACCAAATAACGGATTTGGATGAAACAAGAATAAAGAACATTGCGAATGACAAATCTTTATGAACAAAATTCAGAGAAAAATTGTAACGGCAATTAGGAATTTAGCATACGTGGGCTGATGCATTGGTTGAGTTGCTGCTGCGCGGCGTCTCTCCGGTACGCGACCCTGCCATTGCCGACGGCGAGAACCGAGCAGCTCTGCGGCATTCTCTTCGCGCAGTACTTCGCGACGGCGGCGGAGGACGACGACGGCCGGAAATGGCTCCGGGAGTTGTTTGTGACGCCGAGGATGAGGTACGCCGCGCCATAGGAGCTCGCCTCGTTCATGAGAGTCCTCTTGATGGACGATCCATGGCAGATTCTGAGCTCCAGGCTGATCTGAGAACGCGGTGAGGAATTCGTCAGGCGATCGAGCGAGAGATTCTCGGATCAAGATCCGGTTCGAGATTGTGGCGATGAGCTGGAACCTGGTTGAGATCGCAGAAGCCGTCGTACGCGCGGAGCAATGAGGCGAGAGATTCCGCGTCTCTGATCTTCTCCACCACTCTCATGGCTCCTTTACAGGCGGCGACGGGTGTGGCGACGTGGAGCGCGACGACGCGGTCGCCGGCGGAGGCGACCATGGCGAGCGCCCAGGTGAGCAGCTCCCTCCCCTCCGCGTCGTCCCGTACACCGACCACCACCGTCCTCCCTCCCCACCCCCTCGCTGGCCCCAGCATCGGCGGCGCCGGCGCGCGCCGCGATATCGGCGACCTGAGCTTCATCCCGTCGTCGGAACAACAGCGCAAATGAGGCAGCTCCGGCTGTCTCTCTCTCTCTCGCCGGCGCCGCTGCTCCACTCCGCTCTGCTTCTTGGATCGATCGGGGGAGAGAGAGAGAGAGGAGCGGTGGCGGTGGCGTTTATATGCGGGGTTTTCGTTGGCGTGGCGACGAAGCTGGCTGCGCGCGCGCGAAATATTTTAAAGCGGCGGCGCGGTGCCTACTCCGTGTGCGGTGTGACGTAGGGGGAGGAGGAGGACGGCGGCGTGCGGTGACATCCAGCGACGCGCCGCCGCCGTCGCCGTCGCCGTGAGAAGGCGCGGGACTTGTCC
The DNA here is from genome assembly GCA_019925245.2 of Oryza australiensis. Classification (NCBI taxonomy): domain Eukaryota; kingdom Viridiplantae; phylum Streptophyta; class Magnoliopsida; order Poales; family Poaceae; genus Oryza; species Oryza australiensis. Next base: position 4,547,114 of record JAIFGZ020000584.1, on the reverse strand, counting down.
GCACAGGGACAGGGCGTTTTATAGTTTACTACTCTGCCTTGTCTGTTACTCCAGCACTATTTTGACTAAGCTATTGTCAGCCTTTAAAATTCTTTGTTATTTATTAGCCTAAACAATTTCGATTTTTGAACAAAACGAAATAGGGTTATTTTCAGCTTTCACTTTTTAACTTGCAAAACTAGATCAATAACATCTCAAACTACGTCCATAAACATTTTTTGAAATGGTGATGTATTTCACTAATGCTGAGTATGGACATGGATTTTGTACACCTAAAGATAATCACACTCATTATTTACACGTTGTTCATTGAAATTTTTGAAAAAAAATCCAGTTAGAAAGTATATATACCAATTAAATATGATCTATACTTTGGAAAACAAAAATAATAAATATTATATCTAGATGTAGAAAAAACTCCCATGTGAGCATATGTAAGTATATTTTCGTTGACGTGCACATAACTGATCGGTATAAAAAGGGTAGAATAATCTCTTTCAAAATAAACTTACATGGGTTAATATCACTGCTATAACATGACAAATTGGTTTTAAGGTATTATTTGTCTTAGTTTTTCAAAGTTTAAAGTTTAAAGCTTAGTTCTAAAAATGTGGCAATTTTATTCTTGTCCCCACTTTGATGTCCAATATTAGTTTTATCTTTTTTTAAGTTTTGATTTTGTCCTTGTTTTTTCTAAATGGAGCTAAGTTGTATCCTATTTTAGATGGATACGTTGACGGTGTTAAATCTTTGGTGAAAATACATTTGACACAATTTTGACAGTATCAACAAAATTTGTTTCAAAATTTTACATAACTTTGCCACAAATTGATAAAATCTGGAAACGTTTTGACAAACAAAAATGACCGAATGGCACAATTTTCAAATTTTGACACATTTTTTACCCAACAAGCAGAAGTATAGCAAGCATCACAAAATCAAGAAAATCCAAATCACAGAGTCAAGCAAATATAGTCCCACAGCCTGTTGCTCCTCTCCTGCCGCCTCCTGGCCGAGCCATCGCCGCCGTCGTCACTTCCTCCCGTTGGTTGGCCGAGCCGTCGTCGGCGTCGCCTCCTTTCCGCGTGGAGCCCTCGCCGCCCTCGCTTCCTCCCTGTGCGGAGCCGCCGCCGCCGTCGCCTCCTTCCCACGCCGAGCCACCATCGCTTTCTCCCCGCGTGGAGCCGCCGCCGCCGTCGCCTCCTCCCCACATCGACCCATCATCGCTTCCTCCCCGCGCCCAAGGTATTGGGAAAGAATTGGAGAAGCACTCAGCGACAGATTGGCCTGGTCAAAACGAGCAAGGGTATAAAGGTCAATCATCAAATAAAAAATCATTAGTCTTTTTTTTTGCAAATTGAACTATTTGCCACTCTTAAAAAATGACAACTCTTCAGATACCACTCTTCCTGTGGTTGTTACTGAAAACCGTAGGGAGGGTAAATAAACGTTCCTTAAAAACACTTAAAAATTACAACGGTTAAAGACAACAGGCATCGAAACTTCCTAACAGTAACTACGGAACTTCCGATTAGCTCAGTTGGCCGAAACTTCCGATGTTATGAATCGAAACTTTTGGTATTCTAGCACTTTGAGGTTCTGATCTCGAGTCTAAGTGACTTTCAAGACTAGCCTATGAACAGGAAACAAGGTGAAATAATCATGACACATAAAAGCTTAAGAGAAAGTAAAGAACATACAGAATTGAGATAAGGATTTTTTTTCCTGAAGTTTGGATTCAAAGAATCATACTCTCCATTGAGAAACTCCGAAGAGCTGGGTCTCGATTAACCCCTTACCTCACCAAGCAAAGCCCTAGGAAGAGGTCATCAGTTTTCAACCTAATGTTTTTAGATTCTTCGCTAGAGATCAAGTGACCACAAAGATCCACAACTTGACTCTAGCAAGCACCACAAACGAGAATCTCTCTACCAAGACCACCTCCGAAGACTCAGCTCGGATTTTCACTGATCATACCTCGTTTCCTTGCGGGGATGAGAAAAACCTTCACAAACCTTCCTGGGTCAATCCACAAATCGACGGACATTCGCGGAAGACGCCTAACCGTCTAGGAGGTCACCCTCTAAGAGTAATAAGCATCAAACTACAGCTCTGCAAGAATCACCGAGTACTCAAGTCATCTAGCTCTCTCACTCTCACAAAACCTCTCAAAAACCTCAATTCTCTCACAACATTGCTTACTAGGTTTAAGAATCAAGGTGGAGTGGTCTAGAATAACACAGGAGATGCTAGGGGATAGAAAAGCGAAAATTGAATCGCCAAAAGCGAGCTGGAGAGGGTGTGGGATATTTATAGGTCAGTGCTGTCGTCACCTAGCCGTTATTCACATTTGAACTGCAGAGATGTCTAGAAGTTATGGTGTAGGACCCTCGGAACTTCTGGTCAACACTTAGGAATAGTGTTGGCGAAGGCGCTCGGAGTTTCGGTCAAGAACTCCGGAACTTCTAGTCAGGACTCTCTGTCCTAAAAAGGGAAAAATTCTAAAGATATGCTAGAAAAAATATTCTCCTTAGGATTTTGACTTTGAGCACTTAGATCTTTTTAGGCTATAACTTGAAACCCCTTGTGATAGAACAGTTTTTCTAAAACTCAAGAGTAAATGAAAATAAAAATTTAAATAGGGCGTTGAATCCTATCGCCACTTTGCATTTGTTGATGGAGGTTTCTTTTGCTCACATTTTGCGCACCTAAACACTTTGGAACTAATCATTTGCACTTATCTCAATCAAAACACATTAGTCCCTTAACCATTTTATCATTAACCATCAAAACCTATTTAGGAGGCTAGATGCACTTTCACTTACAAAATTACCATCGGAGAGAGAAATGTTCTTAATAATTTGTCACTTTTGCTGACGTGGCATGCTAACTCACTGTGCTAGCGTGGATGGGGTGTGTGAAAGGTCCAGTTTACCTCATGTGGCACTCACAAGTCAGCCCTTTCTCTCCATCTCTCCCTTCATCTCCTTTTCTCTCCTGACTTCGGCAGTTGTTGCAGCGTCGCACTTGAGCAGCAAAGAGGATGATGAATGCAAAGGCAAGAATGGCCATGGGAGCAAGGAGTGCGACAAGACGGCGGTGGCGCGTCCGCCTACTGTTCACGCCCCTACCTGTGAGGTCGTGGCCTGCTGGACCATCGCCTCCCCCGGCTGTGGTTTTCGAAGATCGATTTTTAAGAAAGTACTATAAATCCTACCAAGTTTTGAATCTTTGTTTTTCTTTTGTAAGCATGATATAATTCTGAATTATAATCATTGTACATTGCAGCATTTTGCTACTAATGAAATGTCCTAAGCTGATAAGTAACTCCAGTATCAGTAGTTCCAAAAGATTTGGTTTTCCATGTGTTGCTTTTCCTCATGTAGACCGTAGACGCCGAGCTAGTACGTCTACCACCGCTTTGCCGCCGGTGGCCTCCAGCAACTCCTCGGAGCTCACGTGGAAGCCACCCTTGCCAAACGCGGGCCTCGAACATGATGGCATTCATGGCCACGACGAACTTGCCGAGTTTGTAGTATTTGCACTCAGAGATGTACGCCGACGACACAACATAGATTGCGGCGACAACGACAAGCAGGCACGAGCACGACGCCTTGAGCCGCTGGTAGAACTGCCTTCATCTGTGGCACGATGCCGAACACCGCGTAGTGCTGCACGAAGGCGGTGGCAGAGTCGATGGGGAGGCCAATGCTGGACATCTCCTGACCGACGTTCTCCATGAGGGCGAGCTGCCCCATGGTGGGTAGAGGCCCCACGTCGCGCCGAGATCCCACGCGCAAAGCTTCCTCACAACGAGGAGGATCTCATCAAACCGGCGAAGCCGCGTGTACACCGAAGAAGAGCTGTGATGCCATGGCACGGTGCGACGGAGCTATGCCCAGATGGACTATGAAGTCACGAGATGAAGGGAGAAAGAGAGACAGAGAGAAGGGGTTGACTTGTGGGTCCCACAAGGGGTAAACTGGACATTTCGGGCACCCTATCCAGACATAGTGAGTTGGCGTGCCACATCAGAAAAATGGCAAATTATTAAGAATGTTTCTCTCTGATGGTAATTTTGTAAGAATCATCGTAAGAGTGGTATTTGAAGAGTTGTCATTCTTAAAAGTGGCAAATTGTTAAAATTGTTTTCTATTTCTTTAGCCCAACAATCCCAGTCCACAAACTTCTGCCAAAATTAGGGGTAAATGTCCGCTTTAATTTAAAAGCTGGGACAAAAATAAAAACCTAAAAAAAGGTAAAATAAATATCGATCATTATAGAAGGGGTTTGAATGAAATTGTCACTTAAATAATGGATTTGGAGAAAACTTCGTTGACATAAATAGACTTATCGATCAATAAATGTCTCAAGCTTAAGTATACTAATCAACCAATGGGTTAATTCGATCCATGCCATTGCAAATATATCATTTCATAATACGATCCATGCCATTGCAGATATATCATTTCATAATTCGATTCATGCCATTACAAATATGTCGTTTCAGATAAATGTTATTACAATTTGTCTATTCGTAGCCATGTCACTGAAAATTTACAAAATTAGGATGTGTCACCGTGGTCACATTTTCCATCCATCTTCTTCCTTGTACGTCTTCTTCCTTTCTCTCTTCTCATCTTCTTGCTTTGCGGCGGCGGTAGCAGCGCGGCGGCAACGGAGTAGGAGTCGGCGAGATTCTCCGCGACCCATAATGGTGGCCAAGTGGGCCGGGCCGAGGCGTGCTGGCCCGCACGGCACGGCTCGCGGCTCGAAATGGGCCGTGCCGTGCACGCACGACGGACCGTGCCGTGCCCACGGCCGGCATGGCACGGCACGACCCACGGGCGGCACGACACGGTGCGGGGAGGGCGAATGGCGGGCCGACGTGTGGCGGGCGGGCGGGCGGCGGCGACGGCGGTCGATGGGATTTTGAACCGGCGAATCACGGCGCGACACGTCGCCCCAACGGCTAGATTAACGGCTAAAATTTAAAACTAGCTGTTGGAGGCCAAAAAAAATCAAAAAAAATCCAAAAAAATTCCAAAAAATATGAAATTTCGTCCTATAAATAGGGCATCCACTCCAGCCATTTCTCCTCACCCCAAACATCTCATTTTGTGCTCTCAAGTCTGAAGTGCTCTCTTATGCTCTAATTTTTTGTTTTGACAAAATTTGCTCAAATTTTGTCAAAAATCAAAATTAGTTTTGTAGATAATTAGTGTGATCGCAGAGGTGTGAAGAGCTCGCGGTTGAAAAGATGTAAGTGAGATTCATATGTATGTACTATTTGTATTTTGTTTGTATATTTAATAAATATCTAAAATTTGTTTATTTTGGATTAAAATTTTAGAATGGATCCGAACAATCCATATCAGTCGCCGTCGTTCACTTTGGGTGATTTCGACCCCAATTACATGTCGGGGTTTGACGATGCCTCCGGATGGTAGAATGACCACAAGATGACATATCCCATGCTTTCAAAACTAGCACGAGATGTGTTGACGGTGCCCGTGTCAACAGTGTCCTCCGAATCGGCCTTCAGCCTGTGCAGTTGAATCGTCGAAGAAAGGAGGACGACTCTGAGCAGCGACCACGTCGAAATGCTAATAAGCGTTAAAGACTGGGAGCTAGCTAGACAACATGGCCAATACACTGCAGAGAACCAAGAATTGGCCGCCCAGTTCGAGAACCTCTACTTAGATCCAGACCAACCCCCATAAAACTTTGTTAAAAGTAGTTGTGATCTTTGAGCTGTACTCTTTTCTTTGTCATGGTTTTCTCAATTTTCCCTATGATTTTTTACATAACAAAGTTTTTAACGAGGCAACATGTATCATTGTATCATATAATGATATAAACATCAATAAAGGTCATTACTATTTTTAACATATAGTAAGTGTGAATATTTATTTCAATAATTTCAATATGAAGAATCTTTCGTTTTTCTCAAGATGACGAATATATTATTTTTTTCATATTTTCAACCTGACGAATATATCATTATTTTATTTTTTTAACCTTTGTTTACAATTTTAATTTTTTCTACAGAAATAATATGGTTGTTTATTTTTTTCCTATTTTTTATTTTCGGCCGTGCCTTGTGGGCCCATGGGCTCGGTCACGGCCCACGGGCCATTTTCGTGCCGTGCCAAGACGGCATGACTCGGCCTTCCGTGGGCCGTGCTTGGGTCGGGGGCGGGGCACGCGGGCCGCATGTCACGGCCACAGGGGCGTGCCGTGACGCCGTCCGTTTGGCCTGCACTAGCGACCCATCGTCAACCGCCGTGACGTCGGCCACACAACACATCTCCGACGGTGGCGGCGCTGCCTGACCTTGTCGACGGCGGCGTGTGCTGCCTCTCCGCCGCCCTCGGCGCCCGCACCTGTCCTCACCCGGTGGTTGGCGCGTCGCCCCCGTGCGTGCAGCGTCACAGTCTCCCAAAGCGGCCACAGCGCGTCCCGCCACGCGCGGCACGCCCAGCTTGCAGCCGCGATTCGCCAGCGTCATGTACACGAGCTCCGGTGGCAGCACGGAGAAGTCCGCACCGACGCCATCCGCTCCACCGCAGCGAGCTGTTGCTATGACGGAGGTTGAGGCTAAGGCTGAGGAGGAGGCTTTGGTTTCTTCGAGTGGCGGCGGCAGCGATGGTGGTGCAACGATAGGTCCAACGCCGGTGTGGTGTCCACAATGCGGGGACGGGAGGAGAAGGGTGGCGTGGAGAGAGTCGGGATGGCCAGGTGCGGCTCACGGCGTCCATGGCGAGGAAAGGACAGGATGGATTGGGTGGGAGGCTGAGAGGTGGTGGAGAGAGATGAAAAAAAGGAGAGGATGGAGGAAGAATGAATCTGATGGGTCCCATGTGCAGATGAAAAAGAAGATGAAAACAAGATGATAGGTGGGTTTTAATTTTACATACAAATCGACGAATTATAATAACATTTATCTAAAATAGCATATTTGCAATAACATGAATCGAATTAACCCTTAACCAATACGCTACAAATATTCATTTGCAATCTACCTACACAAAAGAGGAAAACACATTAGGAAAAAGAGTATCAACATTCGACAATATTTAGGTAAAAAACTTTCAAACGTAACTATGATATAATTAGGGTACAGTAATTACATTATAAGTTATATATTTTTATTTAGTACATTTTACATTGGACCATATATTTTGACCAAGTTTTAGTTTTTATAATGGACTAGGGTTAAATCCATATTTTCACTTAACACCATGTATCTTTACAAAGTTTTCAATTTAGAATATGAAACCAAGGAAATCTGTGAGAGAACTTCACATAATTTACACAGGGATATATAAAAGAGAACATGTAGAATGTTTTCTTTGTTCCTTTTAGCGTGATATCTAATCAACTAGTTTTATCTTCTATTTATTCATGTGCCCCTATGTATAGATCAATTTGTGCCACTTTTAAACATGTTCGCATCACTATTTTAGTGTGCTTTGCTGAAAAAGGTTGTTTTGTGATTAGCTGAAAAACCAACCAATTTGATAGCCTTTTCTAAAGATATTTATCTTAATACTATAACATAACCCTAATTCAAAGTGCCAACAAGTGCAAAGATATATGATGTTAAATGAAAAGGTTGTTTTGGTTCTTATTCATTGCGAAACTTTGGTCAAAATAGATTTGATGATCCATTATGAAATTTACTCACTTGCACTCGGTTAGATGGCTAGCGCCACAAACTGGAAACCTGCATGCCGTGGGTTTAATTCCCACTACTGTGTGGGTTGAATGATTTTTATTTTTGGCTTTGCATGATTTTTTTGAGTGACTTTGCATGATTTTTTGAAGCTATCCAACAATCACAAATTTAAAAGTTTTGAAGAAAAAACTGTTGCATATTTTCTGATAACTCCACTATATCGAAACGAAGATCAAATGATATAATAATTTGTACACGTCCGTGCAAGAGCCCATCGGTTACGCTAATAAGCTAAAGAAAAAAACCAAAATTTAAATTTTCAAAATTAATTTTAAAGTTTATTTTAAGATATTTTTAAATAGTTTTTTACAATGACTTTTAAATTGTTAAAAACACATGTATAAAAGTTTTATCTACAAATTAGTTTTTATTTTTTAATAAGTCAAAATGGCTTATTAAAAAAATATGAGCAACCAACGATGCTGCAAGCCGCGCGCAGGTTTTGTCCCGTCAGCTTGTTTAGCTCGGTCAATCCTAATTAATTGAAGGCATGATTAATAGTGGTATGAGCTGCTACAGCCTTTCTTTTTTTTTCCGGAACAAGTTGCTACAATCTTTCTTCCTTTATTTATTTTTTTTCCAAAGAAGCTGCTACAATAGCTTTCCTTTCCAAAATACCTTTCAACTTGGAACTTCATATGAAGTCTTGAAACTTTATGCTCAAAACTTTCAACTCGAATCATGAAAATATCTATTCAAAAATTCAACTGAAAACTAAAACTTTATATATACAAAACCTTTATCTTTTAAAATCTATTTTTAAAATCAAATTTATTCCAATTTTCAGCTAAAAATATGAAACTTTCTGTTCATAAATAATAACGCTCAACTCAAATCTCTAAAAAGTTTCAACTCACGTCATCAAACTTTTAAACCAAATTTAAAAAATATCACGTGCCTTTTATGATTAAAATAAAAAAGGATAACACATATAGGCCCATTGGCCCATATAGCCACACAACCTAGGTCAGAAAGAATACATGCCACGTGTCGGTAGGAAACATGTGCACGACTTTCGTTCGGCTTTAAAAGGCCATAGTTTTGACATAAGGGAATTGCTAGTTTTCATATCATCTTTAACCTAGCACTGGAGAAGAGAAGAAACTCACCGACGATGACGACTTCCCGATGGTGGCAGCAACGACAATGAGGTCGTCTTCTTCAGTGACAATGGTATAATGGTGGTGAGGTTAGAGTTAAGGGTTGAGGGTGGAGGTTGTGGCAAGAGGGGGGCTAGGGGAGGGGTTCTCCAGGGCTTAGAAGGATGGCCTTGGGTGATGGTCGGACCGACGGTGGGTGGTGGCGACGGGTGGAGCGCGAGACGGCAGGGACGTCATCAAAGTCGCGGGGATGAAGGCTCGTGCTAGGCAAGGTTGGTGGCAAGGCGAGGGAGGTCATGAGTTTATGAGGTTGAGATCGGCAGCGCAAGCCGCTTGAGACGAGGAAGAGGGTGTTGCATGGGAACATTTAAAAAGACTTATTGAAACATTCAAATTACACAATGTGAAACACTTAAAAAAAGACATATTGCAACGCAATTAAATTTCAGTTGAAACATTTGCTTATTACATGTGAAACACCTAATTTTAAGGGCTAAGACATGTATATTTCTTCTCCTAGAATATAATCATGTAAGATTTTATTGTATTTTATTGTAAAGATTTAATTATAATAAATACAATGGTATTATAAGAAAAATCTTTTGAATGTTACCAATAATAAAGCTTTGTATTATCACTTTAGAAAGAAAGTACGCACTACATGCAACATAAAAATACTCCACTAGAGGGAGAAGAGTTCATCACCCACATCACCAAACCCTAACCCTAGCCTCCAATCGTGTAGGATCAAGCCCTGCCGCCCGCCGAAATGGCAGAGAAGGGGAACCGATTCGCTCTCCTGGAGCACGGCTGGGACCTCTTCGGCGACATGGCCGTCGACAACATCCTCGTGTCCCAGCTGCGCGCCTACCCTCCTCCCATCAAGTACTTCGAGGCCTTGCTCCGCGAGGAGCACGCCGAGCTGGTGGAATATCGACGACGTATATAGATACCCTGGTAAATTACTTCTCTTACTCGATCCATCCGTCCATCCATCCATCTGCTATTCTGTTCGATAATTTCTGCTCCTGCTTAATTACTCAACTGCATAATACATAATTATGTGACCTTGTGATTGATCAATTCTTTTTGAGCGAGAGCGTGGGGATTCGGTATGACGGACGAGGCTCCTGAGTTTCATGCCTACCTCCAGGAATTCTACAGACGCAATTGCAGTGCTCCTCCATCTGTTGCTGCCGCCTTCTCGCTGGTATAGTCGACTCTCCCAGTTGCTACTTGCAAAGTCATCTTTCACTCTAAAAAGCCGGATTAATTAATTTGGTTAAATCTAGCTAATTGATACATAGGAGGACTAGCTAGTGTATATAAATAATACTTTTACCGATTAAGGTAGGGATTCTTGAGCTTCATTTCTCACCAATTGCATGCAAACATATACAAATCATCCATCATTCCTTTCCTGTATATATAGTGTCTGAAGAATGAGCGCAACTTGAGGTCTGAGTGGAAGATTGGAGGTGTCCAAGTCCACCCTTACAACATCAGCCTCAGTGACGACGTCCTAGAATGCGCTTCAAACCTTGTGGACAAGATGAACGCCGAGTCTGCTACTGTCGTCTACGCTGCTTTATTAGTATGTGTCCAAACTCTTCGCTTCCATCTCCAGCACCTGCAATTTGGAGTTTTCAAGCTCCTAATTACTAGTTTCGTTGTTGTGTGTGCATCATTTGCAAAACGATGGTTAATTCCAAGTGTGTGCCAAGGAGGCTGAGCTAATGATTCAGCGGCTGCGTCTAGGATCAGATCGCATCTACGTGCACTACAGTGATAACAACCTGAGTACAAGGATTCGGCATGAGGCTTTGGGAATTATGGCTGGCAATGGACCTGCTTCTTCATCGGTCACTGACCCTATGGTACATTCTGCACTTTCGGTATGTTCGCGAGACAAAATATACCTACTTAATTTGCAGTATCCGTAGCTGGTATTTATGAACCTGTTGACACAAATTGCAACATAATGATCACAAGGGCATAGCGAGAGAAGCTGAATGGTCGTGGAAGATCATAAGGCCACAAGGATGTTGACCCCCTTGGAGACAGAAGAAGCGAAGCGATCAGGGGCTCTGCCCTGTGTATCATAAAGGACGAATTGGATGAATATGCTGCTGCAGCTGCCACAGCTGCTGAGCAGTGAAAACTTTTGTTGTTTGGCAACGGAATATGATTTTCATTTTGTTGCTTGTCACACATAGATAAAATATCTGGATCTTTTTTTTTGATGTGAAGAATGCTAATACCATTTTCATCTACTACCCGTAGGGGCACTACTGTTGAGAAATTGGATTCTGCAGTTTATGTCGCTGAAAGACTATTCCAAAGAGTCATTAGATAATATATTTGACGAGGATATGATGAGCAAGTACATCAATGGCTCTCACAAGAGGAAGATGAAAAAACCGAGGTAGAATTTAGTTCTAATTGTGCATATGATATGAAGGGATATAGACTATTTTTTTTAAACGAAAACACATAAGATTGCGCGTGTTCCATTGATATAGCAGAAAAAAATACAAGACTATAGCCCTAGAAGGCCATAAACAGAAAAAAGAAAAGAAGATGAAAGGAAGAAACTCACCCGGTTGGATTGGGACATCAACGTGGGCAAACACTCAGAAGCGAGCCTTCACAAACAACCCTAACAAAACCAAACTCGCCCCACACGGCCGACATAACGAGGCCTATACGGCGGCATCCACCAAACCTACCCCCAACAAAAACGTCGAAACCTTACAACGGAGCTCAAAGTCAACTGGGCATTAGGGGAAGACTGACTGCGCTGTACCGAAATGGTCCCCGCCACGCAGGACCCGTCGCCGCTATGCCGCCGCAACGCTAAACCCCACCCGACGAAGTGAAAACCACCATATCCGGATCTCTCATAGGACTCAACGCGGGGCCTCGCCACATCCATCGTTGAACACCATCTCACCGCTCGCTAGGGCCGCGCCACCCTCGCTGCTGCACTCCTCTTCGGGGGCCACGTCACACCCGCTACTACACTCCTTTTTGCGGTGGGCCACGCCACGCCTGCTACTACACTCGTCATCACGAATCTATTTCTTTTGTCGTTGTCATAGCGAGAGAGAAGTTGCCCTGCTCCCCCCGATCTCCATCGAACATCTGAGCCTCCGCAGGGCCTCTCCGTGCCACCTTGCGTCGCACCCACGAGCCTGTCGCGTCTCGCCGCATCATGCCGGCCTCCACACAAATCGCACCTCGCCGATCACCTCCGTCGCCGGCCACGTCTCCGCATCGCGTGTGCTCTCACATCGTCATCGTGTTGCAGCACCCCGATCCTTTTTTCTCTTTTTCCCTTCTTTTTTCCTTTTTTTATTTTTTCCGTTTTTTCTTTTTATTTTCTAATTTCCTCTTTTTTTTCCTCTTTTTTTTCTTTTTCTTTTTTCTTTTTTTTTTCTTCTCTCTTTTTTCCTGCTCCTGGCGCTTTTCATGCCTGCTACACTGTGCTCCCGCTTAGGGCCGTCGTCCAAGCATGGCCACGACGGTCACGCCAAGCTCGCACCGCGGCCAATGTCCCCGTCGCTGCCGCCGCCCGCGCCCGCAGTAGTGCCGATGGCTCCTCAGGTGGCGGCGCTGGAGCGCGCCACCTGCAAATCCACCGCCTACTACGACATCTGCGTGTCCGCGCTCGCCGTTGACCCGTCGAGCACCACGGCCGACGTGCGGGGCCTCTCCGTCATCGCGTCTCCGTCGCCGCCGCCAACGCGTCCGGGGCGGCTCAGGCGGCGGCGGCGCTGGCCAACGCCACGACATCGTCGGAGGCGCCCCTCGCCAGGATGGGTGTGCAGTCGACCCAGACATTCCGCACACCGGTGGACGGCGTCGAGCCGCGGCCGGGCATGCTGCAGATCTGCGTCGGCCACCGGTGCCTGGTGTTCCAGCTCGCGCGCGCCAACGGCATCCCCGCCGTGCTCCGCCGGTTCCTGGCCGATGACCGCGTCGTATTCGTCGCCTACAACGTCCTCTCTGACTACTGCAAGCTGGAAGAAAACCACGGGCTGGAGGTGATGTGCTGATCCGCGCCTACCCCGCCAAGTACGGCGACGCCCGCGACGCGCTCGTCGCGGTCGTGCGCCACCACCATCACCTTGGGGAGGCTGAGGTGGTTGAGGAGGCTCGTCTGAATCCATGGCCACCTCTTTCTCCCCCTTCTCCTGCGCATCCTCGACCTTGATGCTGCTCTCGGAGTACGCGGCGCATGGATAGGTGACGAAGACGCCATCAAACTCGAGCACCATGTTGTCGTTCCCCACGCGCGTGTGCTTGAGGAAGATGCGGTAGTCCTCGTTGAAGTCGACGAGGGAGTCGATCGAGGAGGGGACGGCCGCCTCGGTGTGCACCTCCACCGATGACTCCTTCTCCTCCGACGGGCGGTTGGTGCTAGCGCGGCCAGGGGAGGGGTCAGAGATGCACTCGCCGATCCGGACGTGGACGTGCTCGCCGAGCTCCTCGTAGATGGCGCGGACCGCCGATTGCAAGGTACCCCGTCGCCAGCTCCACCTTCTCTCCCCTCTCCTTCGCTGCTCCGGTCGCCTTCCCTGCCGCCAGCCACCACCCCACCGCCAAATCTGGCCGGAACGACACGGATCTGGCAGTCACTGTCGCTGCCAAAGCCTTGGGCAACTCCCCTGGCCACTCGAGGTCGCGGTCGGCAAGGAGCCCCGCAGCCATCGTCCTTGTGGTCGTGTGGCTTTGCCGATGACCGTTTGGGCGGCGGCGAGGCGGAGGAGGAAGGTGGAGGAGAGGGGGTGGTCGGGCTGTCGTCTCCCGAGCTGCCCCTGGGGAAGAGCGACATGGGATTCAAATTAAATGTGAACACCATTTATCATGAGAAAGTCGCTCCTCTTTCCCATGACTTAGTGTTACAATTCATATGCTATCTAACGTGGGATGTGTATAACTTAGTCGTACTCGATTTGAATAATTAATCTATAGTCTCACAAATAAATGTGAAACTATTCTCCGAAAGGGTTAACCTGTGTCCCCACTCAGGACACGTGACCAACTTAATTACCTGCAAGATTGCAACGAGAGTAAACATTATACGTACACAAATAGCGTCATATTGTACTAGACAGAGGCATTGATTACCTTGACAAAACGCCCACTCTTGTTGATATTGTACCACACCTGAAATGAAATGAACAAACGGTAACAAAGATGGTTAGCCAGGGGCCATCAGACATTAGTACCTAACTAAACTGTGGAAGTTGAGGACTCAAACATGGCAGGTACACACACCAGTATTCTCCCAATCGTCATTCAGATCAGAAACTTTTGACCGGTAGAAAGATGATCTCCACAACTTGTGAACAATAAAAGCTTAATCCCTCCGGTGTGAGAGGAATATACTCACTCTCAATTTCATGACATTTTTCAACCAAAGTTTGCATCACTAAAAAAAAGCCAATGTTCTAAAGTAACTTTATAACCATGCAAAGGAGACAGAGACAAGACGAATTACAGTAATAGTTAAGTGAAACCTGAATAATTCGGGACACTTCACCTCACCTGGACTGTGGAGACGATGCCTCCGACCGGCCAACCACCGTGACATCGCCGGAGAAGACTCGGCGAGGAAGCTGCACCGGCCACGGCGCGCGGCAGATAGCGAACGCGGGGCGTCCGTACACCGGAGGACCAGACGCTGTGCTGACGTGGACGCGTTTGACTCACCCCTCGGCAAGATTGAAGGCGTGTCCCTTCCTTTGACTCTTCCGCAACGAAGCGCGCCACTGGCCCACTGCACGCGCGTGTAGCCCTGCCAGCTGGGCCCACCACGTCGTCTCTATCGATTTTCCTTAAAAGTGGATGTTGGTTGATCATTTATTTGATTTTTAACATAGAAAAAATTAACAGATAAATTAATAACATCATCTGTTTTCTAGCTTTGTCGTTTCGGACATCTACTAGGATACATATTTTATTATTTTTTCTAACTATGTCTATAGAAAATATTAAAAATATAACCGTATGAAATTGCTTTTTATGACAAAACTATCAATTTTATTTTCCCACGTCAAATCTTAATGGTTTTTATTAAAATATTTAGATTTTGGAGTTAGACTATACATGTTATAATAGGTATCATGAAAATAAATATTACATCTATCTCAAAATATAATAAAATATTTTGAGAAGCCAAGCAAGTTCAGTAATCTTTTCTACAGTCAAAACATCGCAACCTCTCACACGAAAACATCTCGGCTTACGGAAGACAATAGAGCTAACAGCAGCCCATCAAAACAGAACGTTCACAAATGTAGAGATGGATAGTGAGTCAGCACGGCTCGGATCGAATCGCTTTAGCTCGTTAGCATAACAAGCTGGCTTGGCCCGGCTCATTATACTAACAGGCTAGAAGGCTGGCTCGGCTCAGCTCGATAGCCAACTCAAGTCGTTTAGCTCACGAGCCATATCAATATTGTATACAGATTACATATCAATTTCTTTGTGAGTCCATCAAACATCCAAATATACAATAGGGAAAATAAAAAAGTGATAATACCTAATAAGTTATAATTAACATAATAACACTTGTCCATCGATCATCATGCTGGACGGGGTCATAAAATATTTGCTCCTGAATCCGGTACTTGGTGACGTCGGCCGTGAGGTATTCTGCTCCTGCTCGCTTGTCTTCTCTATGACATGAGTGATGACGAGCCAATGAGGGCATGGCGAGGAACAGAGGAAGGGATGACGGGTGGCGGGTAGCTAGCGCCTGGCGCAGGAACAAGATGGGACAACACGGGCGCACGGCCGGCGCGGCCTTGGCCGCCGGTGGTGGCGAGTGAAGTGCACGGGATGGGGTGGATGGAGGCGTCGACGTCGCTGTGTGGCCAGTGGGGTGGGCGGCGGTGTGTGCGTGTGGGGGGAGGGGAATCGGGATCAAGGGGATGTAGTATCGACTGGGTGTGGGTAGGTGGAGGATTTTAGGGTTTTTTTTCTAGTGGGCCAAGTGATGGGTTTTTCTTGATGGGTCACTCATGGCCCATGGGCGTCCCGAAGTGGATTGGCCCTGCTTTGTCTTTGGCTCGTTGAGCTCATAAACAACTCACGAGCTGGCTCGTTATAGTTACCGAGCTAAATCCTTGGCTGAGCTCGTTAGCATTTCTCAACGAGTCGAGCCGATCACGAAACAAGCAAGCTAGTGAGCCACGAGTATTTTGTCCACCTCTACACATACCACACTCTCTTTTTTTTGCCAAAAACGATCAGAAAAACTTCGCCTTCGAGAAGAAAAAACCATCCCCCCATACAGACCTCAGTCTTCCTTTCATCCTTGTATTCTTCCCGCCCTTAGATTCCATCCATGCTGGGTATCATAGACTTCAATCGCTATCTGCTTCAATAATCTGGTTTTCTCATGTAGACTTTGCCTCACGCTCCTTGATCTACAAAATGACCTATTTTTTCAATGTTATAAGCTATCTGAAATATTACAGTACCCACGTCATTCAAAGTAAATGAATGGAGGTTGTAATTGGTGTAGAAGTGAAGGTAAGTGAGAAAATTAAATGGTAAAGGGCTGTGATTTGCTCGAAAAAATGTTAGTAAATAAGTTATTATATTTTAGAAAAATTTAAATACTATAAGTTATATATTTTGAGATGAAGAAAGTATATTGAAAACGAGCCTAGCTCAGCTGGTAGGGAGCTGCTAGGTGAGCTGGCCTGCGAGGTTTTTCTACCATTTTCTTCTCTATAAATAATAAATAAGAGATGCTAAGTTCCTACTTAATACTCTAACTCCGACACATATTTCGTTTAAAATAAACAAATATATTGTGTGGACAGTAGACTTTGAATCAATATTGTTCCCGTGGATGCAGAAGTTGTGAGAACAAGAATTTAGCACACGAAAAAATTTTCCTATTGTCATGGTCGGTGTGTGTTGCAGCCAAAGGAGATGCTAAAGTGGAGTTCTTTGGTGGTTAAAATGAAGATGAAGATGAGGAGAAAGATTAAAATGGAGTTCTTTGGTAATGTTAATGTATGATTAGTTAAGTTTTAATTATTACAAACATGTAAAATAGATTTATTTGATATTTTAGAGTAACTTGCATATAAAAGTTTTCGCACCTGATTAATAGTTTGAAAAAGTATACTAATGAAAATCCATAAAAGAATTCTGTATTCAACAGTTAGCTCAGCTAAACAGGACTAAACTGTAGGAGCAGACGTTGCATGGACATTTTTTACCGAATATATTCTCTGTTGCTTGTAGATTTGTAGCAGAGTGAACAACTAGTCCGACAGCCTACGCGGCAATAAAACTATTTTGTATTACTGAATCATTTGCATTCTATTAGCTGTAAAATGATATTGCTGTTAGGCCAACTTCACAGAAGAAAAATCACCAATCGCTGCCAAAAATGAACACAAGATCTTGAAATGAGTAAACTACAGTGACTACTCTGCACTGGCAGTTTGGCAAGTACTCCACTAACACTCATTTTGCAGCCAAAAAGAAAAAAACAAAAATAAAAGGGGAAAAAAGAACAGAAAAGTGAAACCGGAGAATGCGCTGACCACACGCGGCGCCTCCGCCTATATATTCCCGGCTCACTCCCCCGCCATTTCCACAAACACTCGAGCTCACTCTCCTCCTCCTCAAATCCTCCAACAACTCGATCCATTCGCAGTAGCTGCGAGCTCTGAGCGGCGGCGAGTTGTCTGACATGGCGTCGGGGCAGAAGACGAAGCAGGTGGTGGCGCCGATGGAGGTGTCAGTGGAGACCGGGAACGCCGGGGAGGCGGCGTGGCTGGACGACGACGGGCGGCCGCGCCGCACGGGCACGTTCTGGACGGCGAGCGCGCACATCATCACCGCCGTCATCGGCTCCGGCGTGCTGTCGCTCGCCTGGGCCATCGCGCAGCTCGGCTGGGTGGCCGGCCCCGCCGTCATGCTCCTCTTCGCCTTCGTCATCTACTACACCTCCACCCTCCTCGCCGAGTGCTACCGCACCGGCGACCCGGCCACCGGCAAGCGCAACTACACCTACATGGACGCCGTCCGTGCCAACCTCGGCGGCGCCAAGGTCACCTTCTGCGGCGTCATCCAGTACGCCAACCTCGTCGGCGTCGCCATCGGTTACACCATCGCGTCATCCATCAGCATGCGCGCCATCAGGAGGGCCGACTGCTTCCACCACAACGGCCATGGCGACCCGTGCCGGAGCTCCAGCAACCCTTACATGATCCTCTTCGGCGCCGTGCAGATCGTCTTCTCGCAGATCCCTGACTTCGATCAGATATGGTGGCTCTCCATCGTCGCCGCCGTAATGTCCTTCACCTACTCCGGCATCGGCCTCTCTCTCGGCATCGCCCAGACCATCTGTACGTCCATTAATTCTTCTCTCACAGATAGATAACCTACTTCTTGTCTTTGCTGACCGTGACGAGCTCTGAATTCGCAGCCAATGGCGGGATCCAGGGCAGCCTCACCGGCATCAGCATCGGCGTCGGCGTCAGCTCCACGCAGAAAGTGTGGCGCAGCCTGCAGGCCTTCGGAGACATCGCCTTCGCCTACTCCTTCTCCAACATCCTCATCGAAATCCAAGTGAGTGAGAGTGAGACGATTAGCTACAAAGATTCTACCAGTTCATTTGCTCTGTTTTTTCTCTGCACGAACAAGGTTTGCTCATCGCTGGTTGCTCTGTTTTGTTGTTCAGGACACGATCAAGGCGCCGCCGCCGTCGGAGGCGAAGGTGATGAAGAGCGCGACGAGGCTGAGCGTGGCGACGACGACGGTGTTCTACATGCTGTGCGGGTGCATGGGCTACGCGGCGTTCGGCGACGCGGCGCCGGACAACCTCCTCACGGGGTTCGGATTCTACGAGCCCTTCTGGCTGCTCGACGTCGCCAACGTCGCCATCGTCGTGCACCTCGTCGGCGCCTACCAGGTGTTCGTCCAGCCCATCTTCGCCTTCGTCGAGCGCTGGGCGTCCCGCCGGTGGCCGGACAGCGCGTTCATCGCCAAGGAGCTCCGCGTGGGGCCCTTCGCGCTCAGCCTCTTCCGCCTGACATGGCGGTCGGCGTTCGTCTGCCTCACCACCGTCGTCGCCATGCTCCTCCCCTTCTTCGGCAACGTGGTGGGGCTCCTCGGCGCCGTCTCCTTCTGGCCGCTCACCGTCTACTTCCCCGTCGAGATGTACATCGCGCAGCGCGGCGTGCCACGGGGGAGCCCCAGGTGGGTCTCCCTCAAGACGCTCAGCGCGTGCTGCCTCGTCGTCTCCATCGCCGCCGCCGCGGGCTCCATTGCTGACGTCATCGACGCGCTCAAGGTGTACCGGCCGTTCAGCGGATGATTCGAACGTGACGGGCGTGTGCTCGTTAAATTACTTCTTTACAATATTACACGAAGAAAAGGGGAAAAAAGAGAAGAAATGTAACATATGGTGTTTTCACTGGAGCCCTTGAAGAATCTTGTAATTGCAGTAAACTAATTCCCCGCCGTAGTGATCTTTGCATTTCCCTTTGGGAAGAAAAGGGATGTAAATAGATGGCAGGAGGTGCTGTTTGTAATGTCAAATTCAGTTGTAGAGGGGTACTGTGGAAATATAATTCTTTTTCAAATGTTGTCTTAATGGAGTTTTCACTGTACAACCTGTTGTTACCGGAGAAATTTCAAGTAGTATTTGAAGAGGAGAAAAAACACATTCAAGTCCTTTTATCTAAGTATGGCACCTCTATAGTTTTGAGAATTGAAAAAGGCACAAGCTTTCTTGCCTCCATATTACAAACACACTGTACAAGAGTAGAGCTTTTTGTTAAAGCTCCCAACAATATAATCCTCTCCGTTGAAACAAGCCCCTCGTAGATATTTCGAGTTACCGAAAGGACCGGACTCATAAATATACTTTCCAAAGCAAAATATCAATATATGTTGAAAAAAACTCTTTTGGTAGAATTTTTAGCATGACAGAAAAACTATTACTCGTGAAATTCCCTTTACCCCTAAAGTACTTGAGTGATTTTACAATTTTTAAGAAATGCCAAGATATATCATATTTTCTAAAGTAAAATTAGTATCTCTCAATACCTCCGGTAGTCATTGAGAGGTAAAAAATTTGCACTAAAATTTTAGTATCTCTTCTATCTCTCAAGCTAGGACTGTAAAATTTTTCAAAGTAGTTGGATGAACCCCATGCACCATTCATCCACAATCCAAATATCTTTGAGATGCCAACAAGAGCAGAATTCGTTGCTGATTTCGAATTTCACACAACATGATCCGACAACATATAAGTAGTGGGACATCCTCTTAACGATTAAAATCCTTCATCCTATTTCGCAACTTGCTTTATTAGTGCCTTCTATCATCGCAAAAAGATAAAGGATGACAACAAAATCCCAGTGAAAACCAGAGCCCTTCTTCTAAAAAGAGCAAATCATTGAGATGATTCTTTTTTCTTTTCTTTTGCGAGGAAATCATTGGGAGATATTGATTTCACTTGGCCATATATGCTACTGGCCTGTCCATGGTGGCACATCAAGCAAGATGGCTAATAGCATGCCTAGATCTCTGGAACAAATCATTCTGGAAAACCCCATTTGCAGAGGAATATCTCCATCGATCTCTCTCAAAGTGGAGAATCTTAGGTATAGACAGATCGGTGATCATGATAAGCCTCTCTTTACATTTTTCTCCAATGGAGGAAACGGGTGGTCAGACCAGTAGGAGAGAGAAATGCAGGTACTAGTCAGGCAAAGCAAGCTCATCTCGACCATTTATGTTGCTTTCTCTTTGGACCCCTCTTTAGGAATTTTCAATTTTCTGGCACATGATATTGGAAAGAACGGCTCAGCATAATTTTGGAAATCTTTGCCGATCTATGTTATAGCATACATGTGGGTTTAGTTGTCTCCTTGTGAAGTTTTAGAAGTTCGGTGCTCAGAGATCAACAAAAGATTCCCAATCATCTGCCCAATTTGGATTTACCGTTGCGTGTCATCTTCCCTACTATAGTAAAGTTACGCACATATATATATTATTTATCATGATTCTGTTAGAGTCTGTGTCAAATATGTATATGTGGTCGGTTACAATTTAGGATAGGATTTAGAGTTGTAATATGTGTTAGTAATAGAGTAAGAGTCTGACTTTATCCTAGAATTTCTGTTATATAGATATGTGAACCTGTTGTAACTGCATATGACGACTTATCATAGCAAGAGAGAGCGATCACCTACGATGTGTCGTTGTAACTCTGATACGCTGTAATACGCTGAATCAAAGAGAAACTCTGTAATCAGTGTCCCAATGATATATACTTCGGCTGAACTTCGTTATCCAATATCGTCTTGGTGTCGTCATCATGTTTAAATCTTCTATGATGTTTTTTTCGTGTTTAGATTTTACGAAGATTTCAAAACCGGTTTTATAACAGATTTAATATGAATTTTATAAGATCAAGGATGCGAGGATGCGTGTGCGCGTGCCTAGCGAGATGGTGGCTAGTACAAACTTGCACATTGCCACACATGCTAGGGGAAAGAGAGATCGTCGCAATCATAGTGATGGCAACAGCAGCATCAACAAAACTTTCACCACCACTACTATCTACTACTTCCACACAACTTAGATAAGTCAAGTTTCACTTCATTATATTCCTTTACACAAAAAGTGCACTAGTAAATTACTAGTACTAACACATAGGCATCCTAAATTTCTAGTGATCAAATTAAATGGCACACTAGCTTAGCAAGGTTGCTAGCTAAGCTAGAAGAAAGGTATGGTCACTACTCGGTAGGCTGGTACCATTGCATGTGCCGGCAAACAGTGGATAAAAAGTGAGTGATCTCTATTCTCTCCACTGAGTTGCTTGCCATACAGGAGTGTCTCTTTTGATTGATCCTTCAGCACTAGCTAGCATGCAGGAGTGGGGTTTTTAGTTCATGGAAGTCAACCCCCATTATATATTAATTGATTGCTCACCTTTCTATCTGTTGTCAACAGTCAACACGCCTGCTTGAGGAAATCATGGGTCAACGGGTAGTCCATTGCTAAGACATATAGAAGTCAAAACCCTGCCTACTTGCCTAGGAGTACATATGTTTTTGGAAATCAGACCCAATTATATAGGAGTCAAAATCACCACCAAGAGAGGTAGATGTGTTCGTGTTATGGATAAATCATATCTAATAATTTTATGTTAGGCTCAGTGAGACTCACCATATATATCAAGTCTTATACGAAATCAAACCTTATGTATAAAAGATGTTTCGAATAAAGAAAAAATAGAGTCCTACTCAAACACTATAAGAACCACTCGGATCGTATTCATACTTGATTCTTTAGTTCTACTTAAATAAGAAGAGACCCGAGGGTATAAATACATGACCCTCCAAAAAGAGAGGAGAGAGAGAAAGACAGATCAATATAGATCTAGACAATCCAAGACAAGCCAACATACACCAAGGCAAGTCTAGACAAACATAATAAGAACCACAAAAGTCGACAAGAGGGATCTAGAGTCACCTCCAATCTCACCAAGTTCATGTTCAAGGAAGCATACTATACTAGCCATCGACCATATGTGAGACCTTTATGTCGCTAGGTTAATAGAAACTAGATTAGGTCACCCTCAAAATTGATATATTGATATATAAAGACAACACCAGTTTTGATCAATAGGAGTAGGGCTACCACCCGTAAGTTAGGAGGCCAACATGTATAAAAATCCTTGTCTCTCATCTCTTTTACTGCCATCTCGTAAATACCTTGGCACCAATGTTCCTCATACTTTATAAATACCCTAGGCGGAAACAGCCCTTCGACACAATGGTTGTAAGGATTAGTGGCTCAAATATTTGCACCATATTGATTATTCATTGGAGTCTTTACTTAAACCTTTGTTACGCTTTCTCAAAAACTTAGTTTCTTCCACGGCACTTTTTATATCTACTGCTTGTTATAAGCTATTTGTTAAGTTTATTTCTTAAAAATTTTAATTTATTTTTATAATCAAGTGGATAATCTAATAAAAACTAGTTTAATAGTAGCACAACAATTAAAATAATTAATACAAATTACCATTAACTAATAATTAGACCTTGCAAAAAACTAATAGAATATCAGTTATGTAACTATGTAAGCAATAATTTATCTATCTATATCTATAATATTATTTTACTTTTATGAGATCAAGTTAACTAGGGAGATCTGACCAGTGATTCGATATAACAAATACTTTACCATTTCTTTGCCTCTCACAAAGCATATATAGTAAATCCTTTGCCACTCACCCCCTGCCCTCACAATGGCAAAAGGTTAGTTCCTAGGTAGTATCATCTGGCTTCTTTTTTTTATGAGAATCATCTGGCTTACAACTATTCGAAGAACAGCATGCACGTAGAACCATTGAGTTCTTCATAAGGGAATATTTTTAGAGAATGTGTGATGTTTTATATTCTTTGCTTGTTGATATTACTTCTGATCCTTATTCTAAAATATAGCTATCTTTAATCATGAAATGACGTAAGTACGTAGGATATATTAGGAATTGCCACAGCATTAATTAATTAATTCCATTGAAACTTTGAGTTTACTGAAGAACACAGAACCTAGCAAAGCTTCCAACTGAAATCCAATCGAGCAAGGTAGCTAGACACTAGCTAGAAGCAATTAGGCATGCGTGGATATGCTTTCGAGTTCCACAAGTAACTACTAGTAAAAGGTTCCACTTACATGCCACAAGCTAGCTAACAAGAAGAATATATGGTCACAGAAAAATATGTACTTGGGGCAAAATTAATCGTTAGCCTACAACCAAAGCTTAATTCTTCGTTAATTTCTTCCTCTTCCCGATCGAAATGATTGATCCCAATTAATTATGCCATGTGATGACTTTCTTGAAAAAGGTACAGCCTAACGAACATACGTGATCCACCTGTCACTAGAGCTGTTGCATGGTATACCTCCATGATCAGCTGCACGCATGCATGCGCGTCGATCCTCTAGCCGTCGCCGTCGTCGTCGTCTTCTTCTCCGACGACGTGTCACCGGAAGATGAGGAGATACAGAGGACGCCGCACGGTGGGCCCCACGAAGCCGGTCGACGACCTGCCTGCCAATTGATGAACCTGTCGCCATAACGCCATTGATTTTTGCTGGCCGGCGCGGGCAGACCGAGAGTGATCATAGATCAGTTTTACTCCGGTCAGCTGCAGCGTCGACCGGCGAGTCAAACGCTGACACGCACGTAAACGTCCGCGTCATCGCCCCGGCCGGCGTACGTACGCCGCCGCGGCGAGGAGAGGGACGCGGCGCGGTGAGCGCGATAGATGGGCGCGCGAGCGGATGGCCGCGTCGTCGTGATTTCTACCGGATTCGGCAGGGATGTCGATCTCGCGTGCCGTGCCGACCTGCACCACAGCTAGCTGCACGCGCGTCGTCCAACGCTACGGACCGCGACCGGTGATGTCACGGAGAAGACGACATCGAACGACACGATCTCGATCGACTAGCTAC
The DNA here is from genome assembly GCA_019925245.2 of Oryza australiensis. Taxonomy (NCBI): domain Eukaryota; kingdom Viridiplantae; phylum Streptophyta; class Magnoliopsida; order Poales; family Poaceae; genus Oryza; species Oryza australiensis. The sequence continues at coordinate 4,522,754 of JAIFGZ020000584.1, read as the reverse complement.
ATACAATATACGTCTAACTGCCTCTGCGGCCTGCAAGCTGGACAGTACTCTACTGAACTAGCAGTAGCTAGCTTAGCTTTAGCCGTGTCGTATTTTGTGGCGTGTGTTGCTATGCCTACACGTACGTAAGTACACATGCTCGCCTGGCCACCCTATATCCTCAACCCTCAGTCTCAAGAAAAAACCCACTTTTAAAAATAAATCTAGACAAACACTTATCTAAATTAGATTTTATAATTTATTTATTTTTAAAATGAAGAAAGTAGATTTTCTCGTCGGTGAAATTTCATCGCACCCTCACAATAAAAACGTCGGCGGACCTTCAATCGATGTAGACATGCATGTAGTGCACCACAAAGAAAGTGATTTTGTTTTGATTATCTGACCAACTTAATTTGATACTCTCAGTCCCGCTCACTGAGACGCATACACATATTAAAATTTAACTCTTTAAATATTTTATCAATAAATATTTTATTAAAAATTAAATTTTATTTATTTGATGAGAATAATATTATTGAATTGTCATTTAAATTTAATTTTATAATTAATATATGAAAAATTTAAAGTTAAAAGCTTAATTTTTAAAGACTGTACCAATTTTGATTACACCTTAGTGAGTGAGTGAGACAGAGGGAGTATATATAATTTATGCAAGGTAGCATTAGTTTTTTTCACATTGATTGACAAGGTGATTAGTCTCAAAATAAATATAAACATTTCTAAAGTTGGACGTAGGTGGTTAAAAAAGTTGTGATTGGTCGCTATAACCGAAACCTGACACTTTTGTAATGGGCGATCTTCAAATTTAGATATATGATGTTAAAATTGTTATATTTCATCATGGAGATAGTATTACGTAATACTATATATATGGAACTGAGGGAACGGATGTAGCTCGTGCAATTAATACGCTATAGTTAATTATTAATTAATTTTTTGCACCGAATTAGCATTACCTTGCAGTTTCCACCCGAACAGCAATACCCGTTTTATCGCATTGTATATATATGTCTCATCATCATCGCGCGGGATTACGACGACCATGACTGCGGCCAGAAAGATCACCTTTCTAATTTACGCGCTCGCATCGACAATTAATTAATCTAGCTAGTACGTAGGCACGAGTGTAAATTATCTAAAAAGAAATGCACGAGTGTAAAATTACAGTTGTGTGCTGTTTGCGCACACGCATGTAGCGCTCTAGCTTTACTTTGATGGAATCAGTGAGTAAAATATGTGTGCTTTTAGCTTTTAATGATTGGTTAATGAATTTAATTACTTCTTTTCCACAAGGTTTGCGTCTTTTTTGTGCTTTATTTTTGCCTCCAAGTTATTTATATGGGGCTAGCTAGTGACCTATTTTGGGCTTTCTTACTAAAGAATATATGCGGTTAATTAGCACGAGATCGAAACCCCAGTAATCGATCTAGTCGACACTGCAAGTTATATACTCTTATCTGTGCAAGGAGCTTTTTATCACTGAATTGAAGATGTAGATATCACTACTGCATCTGCAGTGACGTACTGTTCCAATATCAACTGCAAACTAATCAATCGATGTCTATCCTAAGTTCCACGCAACTTACAAAAAGCTGCCTGGCCGCATTTATGTAATTGTGTTGTTAACTGAAAGCAAAATGATTTGACTCTTCAACATTTTTAGGAAGTGAAAAAAACAAACCGATCAAAACCAAATAGGAATATCTAATTAATTAACGCCCTTTGCTGTCTTTTATTTGTATAGAAATGTGATTTCGATTCATTTTAGACATTAAACCTCATGCACATTTGTATGAATTTTTTTTGAGACTACATTTTTAGGGAAGTAGGAGGAATTCTTCCTGGTAAGGCTTCTCTCCGACTTATACTTAGTAGAAATTATTTATTATGATATTGAGTTACATGTATCGACTAGTCAATTAATTCACTTAAAAATTTAAAAATTTTGAGATGATAAATAAAAAACATACATACTCCATTAATGTCTTTAGCATGTTCTAGTCAGTTTGAACATTTTCCCATATCAATGTACAAACAGATTGCATAACTTTTAATCAACTAAAGTCCACGAAGAATTCTACAATAATGCACACAATACTGCACGACCGCACGAGGTCAATACGATGAAAATAAATGCCACACTTTATATCCCATTCATATATGCTAACTCTCATTTCAGTAAAGTTTGTTGAGATCTTTAAGAGTTGGACAGTGTGCATGCATTGCTGCGCTGTGTGTTCTTACAACTTTTCAATTAAAGAGCTGAGTAAACTTGGTTAGATGAGATGTACACTATCTACCATATGCAAATCAATACCTAACGTAGTATAAAGTATTTATTTGTGGAAAATAAGTAATCGGAAACCACATGTACACCGGCATCCAAAAGTGCAAACTTATCTGGAGATAAATAGCGTTCAAAGGTCCAAGAAAACTGCTGCATGCCAAGAATATTTGTATATCGATCGTCGATTAGGTGAAGCAGAGATAATAATATAAATACAATCCTGGAATTAAAAGAGATGGTTTAGAACTTTGCTGCTGGACCGTAGTGTATATGTACGCCTTGTCGCTTATCATCGAAAAGGTGACGCTGATTGCTGAATCGAATCGTCAAAAGGTAACGGCAACTTGTCCGGGCTTGGGCTATCATTGAAGGCGATGATAATTAATCAGATCGATCGATCGATGGAGCTAGCCAAGAACAAATTCGATGGTGAGATCCGTTTTTCAACACAATTTAAAGTCAAAAAGTTATGGAGGACCATGCACTACTATATGGCCTAGGAAGTTTGCACAAGTTTTCGTTTTCCTACCAAGAGGCACATCACAAGGATTTCTCGCTGCATATGGCTCTGATTTCTGTTGACCCGTACGTCGTCGCTATAAACCCTAATACATGTCATGTTCTGGAGAACAATCAGGTAACAGTATTAACTAGCAAGTTGTTTAATAGATTCACCTAGCTAGTCACGAATTAAGTTACCGTGTTACTAAGCAGTGCAGCAAGCATATTAAAGCAGGAAATTGATGATCTTTGTTTTTTCTTTACCAAAATGGCTGGAGAGCATAAGGGCTCCGGCTATTGCTTGCCTATAACTTAGTGTGGACTATAGGCTGATAAAGAGATCCACCATCGTATATATGTAGATATCATATCCGACCTTGCAACTGGCAATTGGAACGATGGCGATAGCAACTAGAGTTTGCCGTCTAAGTACACTCAATACATATGGTTTATCTTGAGAACCGTATGTAATATTCCTATCATATCAGATACTACCTATGATAAAACGTTTACATATGATTTTCAGAGACTACCTATGATAAAACATTTACATATGATTTTCGATTTTTTAGTACTGTACAACCCTAGTGATTCAGGGACACAACCCTACTTAGTATAGTATCGGGCTATATACTGTTGCTTTTGTCGGTACACTAAGGTTGACCATTAACATATGTGTAGTACTATATACACTTGTCTCGGCTCGCATCGCTCCAGCCTCAGGGGCGATGTGAACGCCCCTCCCCCCACGCGCTGGCCACCGCCGCCTCTTCCTCCTCCTCTTCGCCTATCCAAGTGGCCCGCTAAAAAGCCAGCTGGCACAAGGACGATGGCGATGGGGCTTCTTCTTTCCCAAGCAACGTCGTAGCTAGGGCACCATGGCACCCAAGGTGGAGGCGGCCAAATCCGGTCCACCACGACTGGATCCGATGAGGGGATGCCGGTGGGCGTCGCGTCAACCGCCGTGAGGAGAGGGAAGAGGCCGCGGCTGGATGCGGGCGGCGACGAGGAGACCACAGGCGACGGGCAGTCGCAGGCAGCGAAGATGACGACGACGCTACGAGGGCGATGGTAGAGGCCATGAATCCGGCACGGCTGCGCCCGGATTTGACTGCCCCGTGGCCAGATCCGACGCTCCCGCGATGGATCTAGCTAGCTGGAGGCGGTGTGGCAAAGATGGCATCGACAGCAGGAGGCCGGTGATGGCACTACGATGGCGGTCATCGACAGACGGGAGGTCGACGCGGATGGACTGACAGTAGCACAAGGCGGGCGTGGGCGGCACCGGAGGCTGTGGAAGACCGACGCGGATGGCGCCGGGAGGTTCGTACGGCAACGACAGAGGCCGGCCCGCCGACGCGGGAGGTTGAGGCGGCAACGGCAGAGTCCGGCGTGGCGGCGATGGCGCGCCGCGAGAGGCCACGTGGAGGCCCACGGAGGCCGGCCGACGGGGACGCGGTGTAGCGGTGTCCATACGCTGATGGAGGATAGCAGGTGGTGGAGCAATGGAGCGAAAACCGTGAATCAATAGGGGACGGGCAGCGGGTGAAAACCTAACCTGGTCTTGCCAGGCCAGCAACAACGGCGCTTCGGGGATCGTCTTCCCTCTTGGGACCGTTGTCGAGCCATCCCCTTTCCTCTAGTAGGGTTGTCGGGTGAAAATCTTATCTTGGTTCTTCCTGAGACCTCGACGGACGGCGGCAGCGGTGCTCATCGTTGTTCATCTCCGTGAAGACATTGTTTAGGAGGCCCCTTCCCAAAACTTTCCTCTAGCAGCTGGGGCAAGCACTCTCTAGATGTCTTGTCCTCTTACGACGATGTTCTAGTTTATGCAAGTTGGCCACATTGGCGGGTCGTATAGGGGAGAACGGATTCATTCTTCTCTCTCACCCTCTCCCCCTCAATCTCAAAGGCATGGCTAGAGTTAAGTTTGGTGCTTGGCTGTTAGCGATTGGTTTTGGGTAGTTCTTATTGTCTTTGTTAGCCTAACGGTAGTCGGTCTAGTGTTAGTTTTCAGCTTGGCTATGTGTAGGTGTTGTCGGTGCATGGTGATGGATTTTTCTTTCTTTTTGGTTACCGATACTAGCCTTGTAATTTTTTTCTATTCAATGAATCATCGTGTTGTTTGGTGTTGATCGTTAAAAAAACATATGTGTAGCACTACGTGTGAGCATCACTGGGCTGCAAAGATCGCCGTACTTTTTGCGCTGTTCGATAGCAAGAGTCAACTTACCCTCTTCTGTGTGTTGTCGCCAATGCACGAGCTAGCTAATAGTACTAGCTACTGGTATGAATTATAAGTCGGGCAGCCAATAACTTGCCTCCAACACTATTGGCAAGGATTAGCATTTAGCTTGTGTTTAACCTCTCTATTACATTAGGCTCAAAGGCAAGGATTGCCATGCCAATGTTTTTTTAACTTTAAAGGAAAACTTAGTTTTATAACCCTGAACTTTTAGGAAGGGCTAATTAAGTATCCAAACCTGAAGTTCATAGTTACATCCAAAATTTTAATGAATATTCAGAGTTGTAAAATGATAATTTTATTTTGGGATTGCTATTCTTCATGCGATTGGAATTTTCGTTAATTCTCGGTCGATGCTACGAACTCTTTGGGTTCTTTGAGATCTTTTATCTTCATCCATGATATTGGCTCTAATGGTAAGAAAAAAACATGACCAAGAGTTTGGCTATTCTCAGTCACCTGACACATAGTCACTCCTTTTCATTTTTCAAAAATGAGAATTTAAATGTAACATAGCGCACCATAGCAACCATAAACGAACGAACACGCAAATATTGCTTCAGTAAATTCTAAAATTCATTTTTGGCTATGGCTTAATTTATATTAGGCCAACCTCGATGCAATCCGGGTTCAATTTTTTTTCCCTTCACAGGAAGGAAACTCTCAAACTCTCTGTACCTGTTTGAGCGCTACAAAATGCTCAGTTACATCTCAGTATTTTACCCCTCCAAGGATTCTACTCCCCGTGTACAGTTGTACACACTTTTTACTGTACGTCCATAGACTGTAAAAAAAATTTACTGTCCACTTTTTACCAGTGGATGCTTTGCTCAAAGCAGCAGGAGAATCTGAATCATCCGCTGAACGGCCGGTACACCTTGAGCGCGTCGATGACGTCAGCAATGGAGCCCGCGGCGGCGGCGATGGAGACGACGAGGCAGCACGCGCTGAGCGTCTTGAGGGAGACCCACCTGGCGCTCCCCCGCGGCACGCCGCGCTGCGCGATGTACATCTCGACGGGGAAGTAGACGGTGAGCGGCCAGAAGGAGACGGCGCCGAGGAGCCCCACCACGTTGCCGAAGAAGGGGAGGAGCATGGCGACGACGGTGGTGAGGCAGACGAACGCCGACCGCCATGTCAGGCGGAAGAGGCTGAGCGCGAAGGGGCCCACGCGGAGCTCCTTGGCGATGAACGCGCTGTCCGGCCACCGGCGGGACGCCCAGCGCTCGACGAAGGCGAAGATGGGCTGGACGAACACCTGGTAGGCGCCGACGAGGTGCACGACGATGGCGACGTTGGCGACGTCGAGCAGCCAGAAGGGCTCGTAGAATCCGAACCCCGTGAGGAGGTTGTCCGGCGCCGCGTCGCCGAACGCCGCGTAGCCCATGCACCCGCACAGCATGTAGAACACCGTCGTCGTCGCCACGCTCAGCCTCGTCGCGCTCTTCATCACCTTCGCCTCCGACGGCGGCGGCGCCTTGATCGTGTCCTGAACAACAAAACAGAGCAACCAGCGATGAGCAAACCTTGTTCGTGCAGAGAAAAAACAGAGCAAATGAACTGGTAGAATCTTTGTAGCTAATCGTCTCACTCTCACTCACTTGGATTTCGATGAGGATGTTGGAGAAGGAGTAGGCGAAGGCGATGTCTCCGAAGGCCTGCAGGCTGCGCCACACTTTCTGCGTGGAGCTGACGCCGACGCCGATGCTGATGCCGGTGAGGCTGCCCTGGATCCCGCCATTGGCTGCGAATTCAGAGCTCGTCACGGTCAGCAAAGACAAGAAGTAGGTTATCTATCTGTGAGAGAAGAATTAATGGACGTACAGATGGTCTGGGCGATGCCGAGAGAGAGGCCGATGCCGGAGTAGGTGAAGGACATGACGGCGGCGACGATGGAGAGCCACCATATCTGGTCGAAGTCAGGGATCTGCGAGAAGACGATCTGCACGGCGCCGAAGAGGATCATGTAAGGGTTGCTGGAGCTCCGGCACGGGTCGCCATGGCCGTTGTGGTGGAAGCAGCCGGCCCTCCTGATGGCGCGCATGCTGATGGATGACGCGATGGTGTAACCGATGGCGACGCCGACGAGGTTGGCGTACTGGATGACGCCGCAGAAGGTGACCTTGGCGCCGCCGAGGTTGGCACGGACGGCGTCCATGTAGGTGTAGTTGCGCTTGCCGGTGGCCGGGTCGCCGGTGCGGTAGCACTCGGCGAGGAGGGTGGAGGTGTAGTAGATGACGAAGGCGAAGAGGAGCATGACGGCGGGGCCGGCCACCCAGCCGAGCTGCGCGATGGCCCAGGCGAGCGACAGCACGCCGGAGCCGATGACGGCGGTGATGATGTGCGCGCTCGCCGTCCAGAACGTGCCCGTGCGGCGCGGCCGCCCGTCGTCGTCCAGCCACGCCGCCTCCCCGGCGTTCCCGGCCTCCACTGACACCTCCATCGGCGCCACCACCTGCTTCGTCTTCTGCCCCGACGCCATGTCAGACACCTCGCCGCCGCTCAGAGCTCGCAGCTACTGCGAATGGATCGAGTTGTTGGAGGATTTGAGGAGGAGTAGAGTGAGCTCGAGTGTTTGTGGAAATGGCGGGGGAGTGAGCCGGGAATATATAGGCGGAGATGGAGTCGTCTGGGTTGCCGCGTGTGGTGGTGGTCCACTGGTCATCAGCTTTTCTTTTTTTTTCTTTTTTTTCTTTTCCTTTCTGTCACCGGCTGCACGGCAGCACAAGAGCACAAGTGGTGCCCTGTTGGCGAGCGTGTGGTGAGAGGGGAAGGATGCACGAGAAATGTGTGGTTTTTTGGCGCGTCAGGTTAGGACAGGAGACACAAGGTTAGTTAGTTTGTTACGTTGTTTCACTTTAAGGGCATGGTTTGGGAGGCCTAATTCCAAGCCTATCATTCTATAATGGATTACCAATGAGATACTGATTGGCAGCCGGTAAATTATGTACATAATGTGCAGTACCGGCAACAAAAAAAATCCTTCCTCATTTTTCCAGTACCTACTAAAAATCATTAGATCACTTCCACCCCAAGAAGAGAGAAGATTTTTGGGTGGTCTAAAAGTGATAATGGATAAAACTGAGTATCATAGTTATTTGAGGACACAAATGGATGAGTTTATCATGCATTTTGTTCCTGAACAAACGCCTCAGATATGGTATTATAGGAAAATATTATATCATCTTAGCAGAAACTCTTTTTTAAGGTTGTCCGTTAACATCATCGAGGTCATCTCGTCTAATCTCTTATCGTAATGCCTTACAAACCGGGTATACTTTTAGGTTCTCGTTCTCCTCACCGTGATAGAAGATATAATCGTTCGGACATACGTGTATCTTCTGGACTTCTAGTCCTAGAGGGTATACTACCTGTTGACGCCAAATCTGTATCGCCGCTGGTGTGCCAAAAAATGTGTTGACGTCGAATCACACACTGGCCTAGGTGATCTGCTTGGCTCCAGTGCAGGTCCTAAAATCATTAAAGTGCGGACGTGTCAGTCAGTTTGATCGTGTCACTGACAAGATATGCAAAACAACATAACATAAAACATATCGGCCGATAAACTGATAAACGAGACAGCTGATAGAGTGATTCCAGCCGATGCCAATGTCAACCGATGCAGTTAGGGTTGTGAATAATCGGCTATATTTTCGATGTAGATTTCAACACTTGTGTAAACAATGATATAAAGACAATCGGCTGATGATAATGTTATCAGATAATAAACCAATTATCAAACAATGGTATGATAGAATAAATATTGATCCGATGGTTAAAGTATACATCGGTTGGAGGTCCGATGTCATTAAATCCGACAGATAAGCAATGATCGGTGAATACTCGGTTGTCATCGGCTAACAACCAACTCATATACAATCCTTGCAAGCCGATGCAACGTCCATGATAACTCATCGGCTGAAACCCCGATGAAACCCTTATTGGTAGCCAACAGGCAGGCTAGAGATTATAGTTCTAATCATGACTTAGTAGGTCAAACTGAACCGATGCAGCACTAAGTATGAAAAAAATGTAATATCTAGACAATCAAGCCCTTGACCAATTTTCAGGGTGGTAGATGTCTAGGCTAATCTAATATAATATAACGATTTAACCGGTATCGACAAAAATCCTAAAACGAGAGACGGCCGATAGAGCCAAATCGAGATACTAGGACTAGATTCAACAGAGACATATAATAAATAATCCGGCAAAGATGTTAACCGAATCGAAACAATCCAAGCGGTCGAATATACTGATGCAGCCTTGGACGACACCAACGTAGCCAACATGATTGCCTGAGCCGGCAGGACCTTGGACTTACCCCTTCGCCGTAGATCGAAGCCGATGCAGCCTCGCGTCAGGTGCCAAGTTTCGCCGGATGATACAGTAGAACAGATAAAAAGGGTGACGATGTGCCGAATTGTATTGATCGAGAGATTGATTACATGAACTCCGGGCTTACATATTTATATCCACGTACTGACAATGATCCTAACAAATTACGACTCAATCTTTCTTAAACATACAAGGAAACAAACCGAGTCCTTATTGGACACTAAAAAACTTTACTAAAGATAAAATAGAAAGTCATGGCGGCGGTGGGCGCGCGTCAACCGAAACCCTAGCCCCGGCAGCGGCAGGCACGCCGCCTTCGCCCCGACCCGCCGCCGTGCCGCCTCTGCCCCACCTCGGCGCACCACGCCGCCTCTGCCCCGATGCGTCGCGCTGCCTCCACGCTTCTCCGCCGCTGCTTGTTCGGTTTTTGGTAAAAACCAAAAACAAAAAAAACGAACCCAAATTTTACGTTTTATAGTATTTACACGAACCGATCGGTTTTTACTTCATGTCAAACCGAACTATGCGTAGAAAAAACCGAACCAAAGTCTCGGTTTAAACTGATTGCCCATCCCTATTTGCATCCATGGATGTCGCACCTTTTCAAACTATATAATTCGGTAGCCTTAAATGATCATCCTAACAAATGGGAGAAAAATCACGTGGATTGTGTGTGCTTAAAGAGAGCGACAGTATAATACAGCACGAAGTACTCCTCCAGGAAAGTTACAGCAAGTCTTGGGGAAAAATACATTCTAGGGCAGACAATGTTTGGAGAACGTACTCCAAGGAGCACGGTTGTATGTTTCGATATCAGCCACAGTCAATGTCACTCAGGTGTTGTTACCTATGTACTGCAGAGAATCCATTCCCGATAATTAGGTCGAAAGTAATACTTTCCACTCCAATCACCTCTCAAAATTTGTATTTGTTGTTGTATCGTTGGGCATGATATTTTATAATTAAGTAAACCTTTAAGAGCATTGAATTCATTTTATCCAAAACTTAATTAATTTTTAAAAAATAAAATATAAATATAGACGTTTATAACATTGTTGACAACGGGTGATTAATCATCACGAAGACCTTACTGTTGACAATACATCGTTTATTATAAAAAAATAATTAGCATAAATCCAACAACCCGTGTCAAGTAAGAAAACTTAATTTATATTAAAACTTCTAAAGAGGTTTATATTTATGGACGAAGAGTAAATAAAAGCTGCATAAATCGGCTGGCCCATATATGCGTTGATTATTTTATTAATAATTCAAAAGCTGGAAACTAACAAAGTTCTCTAGCTTGTGATTTGAGAATCTATAAGCAGTAATAAGCACAGTTTTCTATTTCCAAAAGTGCCGACGCGAATATTAGATGATGGTCAGATTCGTTTATGATAAGAACCTTCAATAATTCCATAAATCCCAATTATATTAGTTAGACGTCTCATTCATTATCCATCAAGGAATTATTTTGGCACGTTTAGTTTATCCTTAGTTGGTGCGTGAACAAAATAAAACAAATAGACCTTAAGATAATATCGCTTTTAGCTTTTTCTTTAACAGTAGTCCACTTGAGTTTGGGGCATACATAGATGGAAATATAGCATTGTGAATTAAATAACATCATGCTGCAAACTATATTGGAGCCGTTATTCACGTTATTTCACTGGCAGTTCGATTACCATTCATGAAATTTTTCACTACGATTAAAAAAATAAAATAAAATGAGGGATGATTAAAGTAACTGGAAAAAAATAAATTAAAGTTGGTTAGTTCAAATTGAAAAACATGTAAAGAATTTATGGTATTTAATTATAAAATTTAAATAGTAGCTATAATATAATGATGAGTAGCGATAATGATGAGGACCCCACATGAAGGCCTTGAAACCAGCCACTGTAACATGGGCCTAGCCTTTTAGCCTGACCGAAGGGAAATTATGGTTCGACCCATATCCTAACCATTTTCATCCTAAGTTCGATCAGATCTGATCAGTCCGTCGTCTCCTTCCCCCAAAAATATTGGCCTAAATTAAGAGAGATTGAAGAGATTAAAACAAGCACATCTCACGAGTCATGGTCTGAGCAAAATCTCGTCTCAAAATATAAAATTTTTGGATGAACGAGATACATTTTAATACGACAAAACTTTTCATATTTAAAGATGAAAAAAGTACATGCTAGTGTTGTTAGGGTATTTTTTTCATCTTAAAATATAAAAAGTTTTGTGGGTGAAGTTTTCCCGCACGTGTCGACCCGGTTTCAAAAAGTACTCCACTTTTCAGAGGCAGGACCGCCCGGTCCCCTCTCGCCGCGCCGCCCCAGCTGCCACCGCTCGTGTGACGCCGGCGGCCACTCCGGCTGACGGCCATCGCTCCGCTCCTCCGCGCCGCCGTCTCTTCCCCGTCAAGTTGCGCCATGTCCATTCGCTCGCCATCGTCGTCCCCGGTTCGGTGCAGCCCGTCCCCGTCCACGGAGGTTGGCCGGCGGCGTCTCCGTCGTCGCCGCCTTCCTTGTTCCACGGGGTCTCCCTCTCTCTCTCCCTCTCCTTCCCCGTCCTCTTCTTCCCTCCCCTTCCTATCTCGAGGTGGCGCGGCGCCTCCGTCCCCGTCCCCTCTCTCGCTCCGCGGTCGTGCCGGCTGATGCGTCGCATCTCGGTGCGGCGCGCCCGTGGCGGGACGGTGTGCGCGCCACGTTGTGGACGTCAGGCCAAGCCACGGTAGCGCCGTCGGTGCAGCTCCGTGCGCGTCGCGTCGGTCTCCTACCGTAGTGCACAACGCGAGCCCAAGACGTAGCGTGCGCCCTGCGCCCTTGTCATCGTCTTCGAGGGCGTGCTGGGACCGGTCGTAACACCGTGAAAATTGGAGAATTTAAAATCGGGATTAAAAATCAAAACTTACAAAAACTTTTGATTTTGTTGCATCTCATCATGTTGTTGCTTCTTATTTGCTAATTTTTGTTGTGAATTATAAATAAAATAAAAAATTATTTAAAAAAATGGAAGAAGCTAAATAGGTCAAAAATCCTAAAAGTAAGAAAATTCCAAAACAAAGATTAAAAATAAAAAAATTATAAAAGAATATAAATAGAAAGGGCTAAGGGTTAATAAAAGTTTATTTTTGGATCAAAACCTTATTTTTGAGAGAAAGTGGTAATAATCAAGAATAGAATAAATAATATTTAAATAAAATTATAAAAAGTATTTAAATAAAATTATAAAAAGATGTATAGGGAAGCCTAGGGTTGATGTTGAATCAAAATTATATTTTATAAGAAAAATAGATAAAATATATATAATATAATAGAATATAATAAAAGTTGGCAAAAGGATTGAAAATATCGTTTAAAATTTAACTATTGTCGGGCCAAATCATATTTTAATTTTATTAGTGAAAGCAAGAAGGAATAGGAAGAAAATAGGAATTAATTTGGGAAAATGAAAAGTTCACTGTTCATTGCACGCCACCCGTTCGACGCCGTACCGGTCCCCTGCACCACCCTCACCACCACGCACGCGCGCGCGCCCGCAACCCGCGCCGTACACGCCACCCACTCGCGCACGCCGCGTCGGCCCGTCCGCCCGCGCGCGTCGCCGCACATACCGCCGCCTCGCGCGCGCGCGCGCCGCCCACGCACGCGCCCGTGTCGCCCGTGCTCGTGCCGCACGCCGCCACCGCCGCCCTCGCGTTGCCATGCCGCCGCCCGCATTGCCGAGCCGTGTCGCATGCCTGTGCCGCCGCCCGCGCCCGCACCATGCCCGCCCCGAGCATGCGCTCGCTCGCCGCACGTCGCCGTGTCCCTCACGCGCACGTGCCATGGCCGCCGGCGTCACCCAAAGCAAAACCTACGTGGAACGGCTATAAAAAGGCCATGATAGATCAATCTTCATATACAAAACTTCATCGTGAGTCACTCCTCTTCAATTCCCCTAAACTTCCTCCACTCATTACACCCTATGCTGTTCCAATTTGATCAAGAACCGAAGAACCCTAGTTGTAGCCGCCCGAGACCGATTCTTCAAAATCCATCATCTTCGACCGATTTCCTCTCCAATTGAAGGTACGAATACCATCCTCGTGTCAAGATCTTCCTTTCCCTAGTTTTCCCGAGCCAAGCAACCATCGGAGCACGCCGCCGGCAAGCACCGCCGCGCCTCTCCTGTTTGGCCGTTGCGCGCACACGTCGCCAGGCCAATGCCATGCTTTTCCAGCCAAACTCTTGCCATGGTTAGCTTCCCCATACCTCGTAGATACTCCAAAGCCTCTTAGTTCGGTCATGCCGTTGCCAGAATAACACGGCGACGAGCGCCGTCGACGCCACAGCCACTTCGCCGTCGCCAGCCCGTTCCGCCGCCTCTCCGCCTGGCCGAGCCGTGAAATGAAGTCCCTGTAGCTCCTAGATGGTGTAGGACCCCTTTACCCCCTAGAGCTGGCCCTCCCTCGCCGCCGTCGGCCTCATCCCCACTGGCACCGGCCCTGGGAAAGAAGAACAGGGAGGAGAGAGAAAGGAATAGAGAAGGAGAGGAGGAAGCCGGAGGGAAAAAAGAAATGAAAAGAAAAGGAAAATAGGAAGGAAAAAGAAAGAAAAGAAAGAGAAGAAAAGAAAAAGACAAAATTTAGAGAAAAATTAGAAAAATTTAGGAAAAATTTTGGAAAATATTCGGGGAAAATCTCTGGGCAACATATATTTTTTTCTCTCGAAAACAAATTTGGATTTCAAAAATAATTAGGGACTAATTATTAAATATGAATTTGGAGATATTTAACTATCGCGTAATTTATTTAGTACTTAGGAATTTATTTATGACTTAGCTTGTCATCAAATATTATTTTTAAACTTCAAGATCCAAATTATTTAGTATAGAGTCTAAGCCTCAAGATTAATTAATTATTTGTAGATCCAATTATTTTAACCCTAGGGCTTATCAACCCAATAAAATTTGGATAAAAAAATTAGAAGTTAACCATTTCCTTTTCATTATCATATTTTGAGTCATCAACCATAATATTTCTCAAACTTTGAATACATTAACTTGAATTTAATGCCACATCATGATTAATTCGGTTCAACGCGAAACTTCAAATCCTTGTAACTCGCTCATACTAACTCGGATTCTAGCCAAACTCGAACGTAAATCCATTTACGACCATAGATTCGCCTTAGGGACCGCTTTTGGGATTTATTTGGTTTTGATGGTTTTTATTTGAATTCTGATCGAATTCCATCGGATCTTTCGCACGTATGCATAGAGTCCGAGGGAGTCATCGAGTACGCTGAAGACACAAGTTAGGAAGGTCGCGAGCAAGGCAAGTCAACACTTCCCTTTTGAACATGTTGATCCAGTTTTGCGAAATGATGTTGATTTAAACTCCAAATATGCATGCTATACACGACTGAATACCTATGCTTGATATACCATGCCTTGATATTGATTACCCTTAGAAATATTCTTTGTAATCTCGATGTGATATAACCGGAGAATATCTTCGGTAAAATGCTTAGCCATGCTTATACTAGAGACTTGCATACTCATGTTTTCACAAAATACTATATGCTTGGGCGACTACCTTAGGGAAGGTAGTTGAGATACGACATGTGGAGACATGAGCGCCACATTGCCTTGATCATAAAGAAAATAGTTTTGATGGAAAAATGAAAGTACAAAACCAATGTTTTTAGACTGGGGCGGATGGATGGATTTGGGTGGATTCTGGTAAAGGCAAGTACCGTCCCTGGTCGATTAAGTACCGAGCCATGAGACTTATAACCTGGAACGAGCCAGTACAACCGTACTTCTCGAATGGGTATAGACCTAGCGGAGTAGATAGCCGAGCGGAGGCAGTATCCCTGCATAGTGGTTCTTGGGTGGAGATGTGGTTCTGGTTATCGAGATAAGGCTATGGCCTACGTGTTGAGTAATGGATGAGAATTTGGTGAGTTTCCCCTTACCCCGGGAGCGCCAGAACTCTTCTCACTGCTAGGAAAGGACGACTAGAGTGCAAGAGTATTTAAGTTCATGGAGCGGGTACTGCCAAAGTGAGGTTATCGAAGGCTTTGCCGTGACCATCCCATATGAAGGGATGAAAGCTCATTCAATGAGCAGTTGCGGAGTACGGGTAAAGTGTACATCCACTGCAGTGTGAGTAAATCAATCTATTCGAATAGCCGTGCTCGCGGATAATGAGCGACGCGACAAGTTTCTCTTGTGCTAGACTCATAAATTTTAAAATGATGGGTTGGTATGCATGATGATTTTATGTGCTGAGGGATCCTCTGCTCGAACTGCGAGAAGGGGGTAGACTCCCCAGAAAACCATGATGACCCGGAGGCGGGAAACCATCCTTGGTATCACGATGGATGGCAGACAGAACCGTCGCTGATTTAATATACTCTGGAACTAAAATTTGACTTGGCTAGATGTTAGGCTTGTGAAATGATTTATGAAAATTAGCTTTGCACAAATAAACCTCAACCATCCTTTGAATGACCCTATCATGTGCATCACTTCCGTGTTGGCTTGCTGAGTACGTTGGGTACTCACCCTTGCTATACGCACAAACCTTCAGATGGTGGGAACGAAGAAATAGAGGACCCCTATGCTTACTGCCAGGAGGGCGAAGAAGAAGAAGGCGCCTACTAGGTCTTAGTCCCCGGTCGTTGCCTGTGAAAATCGACGAGCCGCTGCCTTCAAATTCTGCTACCTTATCTACTTTCTGCTTTTGGTTGTATCCGGACCAGTAGGTCCTGCATGTAATGATATTGTCTTCGGGCCTATTATTGTAATACTTTTGGTGTAAGACTATTCGTGCACTTTGCACCTGATAATTCAGTACTGTATTTCGTGGGTACCAAACTACTCGATCCAAGGAAATGGTACTATGAACACGAATGATTCCCGTCCTCAAAAACGGGGGTCTACACCGGCCCTGTCTGAGGAGAAGTCGGCGTCGCCTCTGGCTCTTGTTTAGCGGGCCTTGGCTACGGCGCCGGGGGAGGGAGTGGATCCCGGCGAAGCGCCGTCGCCGTCGTCGTCTGCGGCGTCATGACGTTGTGGTGGTCGTGTCGCGTTCTCCTGGTGTTTCGACCAATCTCAAGGATCGTTGCCTTAATTGCTTTTCCTTTACTCATCGCGTCGCGTCTTGCCGCCTCCCTGTGCACTGCCGTCGTTGCAAGGGCCTTCACCACTTGGCTCACAACTGCAAGAAACCTCGTAGCCCGGGTTCGTCTTCGGATTCGTGGGGTGGTCGCCGTGTTCTCCCTCGCCGCGGCTCCCCATCGGTCACCCCCTCGGCTTCGCGCGCCTCAACTCCGGATTGGTCGCCGGGCGCGGCCGCGTTGCCTTCCCTCCCGCGGTCCCGCTTGCGGCGCGCCACCCCACCGGCCGCCGTGCCTTCTCCTTCGCGACCTCCGGCTTGGACGACGCCTCATCCGCTCCCTCTTCTCGTGCCCGCCCGCTTCCTGGTGCGTGGTAGATCGTTCTGAGCAGGTGGATGACGAGGAAGGGCAATTGTGGCGCACAGTGTTCGTCCGTGTCGTGGGGCCGGGAGCGTCGATTTCCTTCGCTGCCGCTGCGCAGTCCATTGCAGCTGAGCTCCGAGTCCCAGAGTGTCGGTTCATGGTGCATCGTGCGTTTCCCGATGACTTCCTCGTCATCTTCTCCTCCTTCGCAGATAAGGATCTCGTTCTTGCACGCTCTCCCATTCCAGCCTCTTCCCATCAGCTCATCGTTCGCCCGTTGACGCGCCAAGCGACGGCATCGGCGTTTGGGCTGCCGTTCCTTCTCTCGTTGGAGCTTGAGGGTGTTCCGGCCCATGCCTGGAACCAAGCGACAGCGGCTGCGATCATCGCTCCCTGCAAGCTCATGGGGGTGGCCACGGAGGCGGGCCGGCCGACGGATCTCCGCTTCCATCCGGTGTCCGTACGTGCGCATGACCCCGGGCTCATCCCGCGTGAGAGCCTCCTGCTGATCCCGGAGCCGTCGCACCTCCCCGGCGAGCCAAGCTATCTCCAGTATCGGGTTCTTCTCCATGTTCACGCAGCCTCTCGAGTGGATTCCTCGCCCTTGGCCGGCTTGGTTCGCGCTCCGAGTGTGGCGGGGGCGGGGGGCGGTGGTTCCTCATCAAGGGTTTTTTTGGGTGGCGCCTCTTCCTCTGCCCACAGCTTTCGGCCCCCTCGTTGGCGATCCGTGGAGTCATCGGCTGGGGTGCGCGCGGTCACGCGCGGCGGGGGCGTCCGCCCCGGCGGTTCGGGCTCCGTCGTCTTCTCCTTGGCGCTCACGGTCTTCTCTACCCCATCTGGCTCGCTGAGGGGTTTCGTCCCCTCCTTCGGCTGGGCTCGTGGAACCGGCCGCGAGCGGCGGCGTGGAGGCGGTCGCCAAGGCCGCGGAGGCCATCGCGGTCCCGGCTTTTGTGGCGATGGGTTGCGGCGCCCTGGTTGCGGCGACGGTCGTCGGAGTTGGTGGCTTGGTCCCGTCTGCTCCCTCTGCCCAGAGTGTGGGCCGCACCTCCTCAATGGCTGTCCTCGTCGTGATGTCGCAGATGCCGGCCGACAAGGAGGTAGTGTCTTCCCCCTCCTTTCCTCTTTCCCCCTTTTCCTCTTTTGACCGTCACTTTCCAGCTTTGGGATTTGTCTCTTCTTCCGCGCATGATCCCAGGTGGATCCCCGTCTCGGCTAGTGCTGTTGCGGTCCCCGACTTAGTTTGTGCGGTGCGCGTGTCTTCGGTCGAGCACTTGGCGGGCGCGGAGGCTATGTGGGGTGGGGATGGCGCACTTGGGCCGTCGTCCTCCCCGCTCTTGGATGTCGTCCTCCCCACCACGCCCGGGTCGGCGTCCTCGCCGTCCCCGCATGGGCCATCTCGAGCTGGACCGCGTCCCCCCTCCGGGTGGGCCGTCAGAGTGTGATGGCTCGGCTCGGGTTGAGTCGGCTCAGCCCATCTCGACCGGGGCCCAGTCGTCGGCTAGGCTTGCTAGCAGCCTGGCTCAACCCTCTAGGTTGGCTCGCTCGCCGGCTCAGCTTGGTGGGAATCCGGCTCGGCTTGGAGGGAGTCCGGCTCGGCTTGGTGGGAGCCCAGCTCAGCTTGGAGGGAGCCCGACTCGGCCGTCGGCTCGGTTAGCCTTGTGTGCCTAACTGGGGCCGGTCTCGCCTTCAGTTCCGGTTGAGCCGGCTCAGCGGGTCGCTTCTCCTTCGGATGCCCTCGCCGGGCTGCTTGGATGGATCTTCTTTGCCACCGGGCCGCCCTCGCCGGGGGGCCGTCGACCCGCGCGGCCTCTCTCGCCGATCTATCTTCGGACTTGGCTGCACCTTCTGGGCCCTCTGTGCCGCTGCGGCTGGGTTTGGATGGTGAGTCCTTGTTCGATGTGCCAGTCCTTGCTCTGGACCTGGCTGGCCGCCCGTTGGCATGTGCGCCGCCTCCCTGGCCGCCGAGAATGCCGTGGTCGTGGCCTTCCCGGCCGTCTCCGCCGCAGCCTCGCCACATGCGTTGCTGCCTACGCCGCTCTCCCCACTTCTTCTCTGGCGCCAGTAGGGTTGGTGCCAAAGCGTAGCAAGAGGATTGCGGCCAGGATCGCGTTGGATGGTCCGTCTCACACCATCTCTCGTGCCCAGCGAATCCTGTTGCGCAAGATGGGAATGGCTCTGAAGAAGGGCCCAGTGCCAGTTGGTGCACTGGCGGACTTTGATGCTCTCTTCGCTACCCCTCTCTCGCAGAGCAACGTCATCGCCCTGTCCACGCTTTTCTCCGCCACCCTGCCTTCGGCAAAGGCGGCTGAGATGTTGTCTGCCTGTGCTTGATCTCCTGTCTGTCTCTCCCTTTTTGGTGGTCCCCGTCTCAATGGGATCGTGTAATGAAAACTTGCTGTTTTGGAATGTGCAGGGCATGTACTCGCGCGCCCAGAGGGATATCATCCACGACGTTGTCCGCGAAGAGCGGGTCTCTCTTCTCTGTCTCGTGGAGACAAAGATGGCTGTAATCTTTGACTGGGTTGTGCTAGATTTGTTAGGCCTTGACTTTGCTTATTCCTTTTTGCCCGTTGTGGGTAGCCTGGGTAGGCCAAGCTGGCCCGGCGGCCCTTCGGTCCGGCGCTTCTCCCTAACCGCATTGGTTCATCACCTTTCTGAGGATGTTTCCTGGTGGCTCTCTTCTGTCTATGGGCCTCAGGTTAAATCTGACAAGCTGCGTTTTCTGGATGAGCTCCATGTGTTGCATTTTTCTCGTTCGGGTCCGTGGGCTGTTGCAGGGGATTTTAACCTTATCCTCGAAGCTCAGGACAAAAACAACCTCAACCTCAATCGCCGCATGATGGGTCGTTTTCGTCGGTTGATTGAAGAGCTTGATCTCCGAGAGTTGCCGCTTCACGGTTGTCGTTACACCTGGAGTAACGAGCGTGACTCCCCTACACTGGTTAAGCTTGACCGTGTTTTCTTCTCCTCTGCCTGGGAAGAGCTCTTCCCCTCCTGCCTCCTCCAGGCAGCTTCGTCTGACCATTGCACTCTCCTTCTCCACTCTTGTGTTGTCTCTCCGCGGGCTCATCGCTTTCGGTTTGTGTTAGTGATATGCCCTAGAGGAAACATGGAGATGTTGGATATCATGGTCAATGTTTATGTATTTATGAATAAAGTGTTATTCAGTTCCTTGAAATAGACATCTTGTATTGATCAATAAGTATGTGACTTATTTATGAGTCTCTTTATATATGAATCTATTTCTAAATGATCCCTGATCATATGTCATATTGTTGGAACAAATATGATTCTAAGATCGGCATGTATATTGATTGATGATCACGTCTCATAGATCATGGTATGGAGATACCAAATCAATATACATGGACATGTGTTAGAGAACACATTGTTGGATAGACCCACCCTGAGACACTACATGAATTAATATGCCATTAATTGGTCTCAAGTAGTGTTGGTGCAAAGTCCTTAGACCTGAGATCATCATGGATTTCAACATGTGTAGTAGCCTACTTTGGGACTACCAAACGCTATTCCGTAACTGGGTAGTTATAAATGTTGAATCAAATGAGTTTGATTTATAGTTCATGTGATGAAACATTGGATTTGCGATTGGACTTGTGCTTTGAATTGAATGTGTGATTTTTTGTGTGGCGGTTAGACTGGCCAGACACGACCGGTCAGACCGGTGTATGCTCACGGTCTGACCAGAGGTGTGTGTGCGGTCTGACCGGGCGAGTCCGACTCACGCCGGTCGACCGACTTGGACTCACGGCCGACTCCGACTCTCGCCTGGTCAGACCGGCGGTCCGACCGACCGATTCGATTTTGGTTTGATTTCTTGGTTTTGATTGGTTCTTTGTGGATTTAATTTCTAGATGATTTCTATACTTATGGTTACTGTTGAAAAGCTAATGTGAGTCAAGTTTGGACAAACTTATGCTCGGTATATCGTTTCTTTGTTGTATGTGTGCAGGTATCGCTTGAGGCCTTGGATAGTATTGCCGGTGTCGGATCAGAGTCGACTTGGGAGAAGTAGACGTCCAGCACGCGGGATACTAAAAGGCTAAAGGATAATGCACATGGAAGATGGAGAATCCATATGGCATACGAGAGGGATCGTATGCGGAGTCAAATTTTGAAGGGAGTCTAAATTCGAAAAGTTAGATTGAAATTGTCCTATTAGGAATAAGAGTTCTACTTCTACTATGAGTAGGAGGTTGAGTCCTATTGTGAATAGGAGTTCTACTCCTACTTTGAGTAGGAGGATTTTGTGGTATAAATTGAGAGGGAGGGTGTGCCTCCTAGACATCGATTTCAAGAGAGTAATTTGTGAGAATAGCTAGGGTTTTGAGTTAGATAAAGATTTTGGAGAGGAGTGCTGTTGTTGCACTTTGTAAACACTTTTAGATGTAATAAAGTTGAAATAGTTTGATCTATTTCTTCGAGAGTTCATCTTTTGATGTTTTCTGGATCTCAACGGTCTGACCGCAGGTGTGCGCTCGGTCTAACCGGCGGGTTGCGGCGGCGGTCCAACCGGAAGCTAGGCGGCGGTCTGACTGGCCAAGAGGGGTGGTCTGACCGGCGCAGGTAAGGCGGTGTGACTGGCGGCGGCTTCAATAGTTCCCGTTCATTGTCGCTTTGTAGATTGGTTTCATCGGTAAGAGGTAAATCTTTTGATTCAGCAAAAGATTTGGTTTTTTGGTTTCTCTACCATTCACCACCCCTCTGGTAGGTTTGTTTGGTCTTGTTCGATCCTACAATAAAAGTAGTCTCCGGGTTTGCTATGAAACATGGAGTGGGATATGAGTGATCAAGATGGAATTTGCCCCTCCTTTGGGAGAGATATCTCTGGGCCCCTCGAGATAATGGATTATGGAAGTGCATGGCCATGCCGAGTTGATTGAGGAGTCAATCAATAGACAGATAATCCAATACGGTTCGAGTGAATGGTTAAGCTATTGAAGGAATGTCACACATCTTGCCTATAGCTTAATTGGTATCGTGAGAAAAAAGGGATTTATGTACATATTACAGGTTCAGAGCCGATATTATATTCTTGTATATTATGGTGTCAATATGTGCTGCCAGGCGCCGCTGTTGACAGATCGGAGTTAGACTCAAGCCGAAGCCGAGTATACCTGAACCTACAGGGTTGCACGCTTAAGGGGATAAGAACAAACATTCGAGTTGGACTCGGATACGGCTCGATCGGATAGGGATCCGATCGGATAGAGTCCTATGGGCTTACGAAGTATGGGTGGCCAACTCTATGAGATTCGGATTGGATCCGATTCAAAATAGAGTCCCGATCGGCCACTAGACCCAGTCGACCAACTCTATATAAAGGGGTGAGGGATGGAGAGTTGCAGCATTGCATTAAACCAAATCAATCTGATTTGGCGCAACAGAAGTCGGCGAGATCAATCTCCACAAAAACCCTCCCCACCTTCGAGCCAAAACCCTAGCCTTACATCTTGTGCTAGCACACAGGTGTTAGGCGTTCTTTCCCCGGACGTGTGGATACCGGTAGAGGCACTGCTACATTGCGGTGCTGTTCGTCGGCTACGAATCAGCTGCGATCGGACAATTCGGCTATGGCTCATCGGAGCAAAGTGGCTGCGGCAGATCGACAGCGCGAGCGCGGTACGGCGAATGCGCGAGTCGGCTGAGGTTGGATCGGCTCTGGCATCGGGAATCGGCTACGTCGGATCAGTTGTTTCAAAATTGGCTGTCAGCGAAACGGCTGTGATCGGCTGGCACTGTTCCGGATCGGATAGCTCCTGGCTATTTCTGCTGCATACTCCAATCTGTAACGATCTATCGACCCTTACTTGCAAGTGTTCCTGGTTTGCACGGTAAAAATTTTTGTTATTAGCTATCCTAGCTTCCACGTAACCCTTTAGTTTGAAGCCATCTGGCCCAAGTTCGAGGGTTTCCTCGAGGTCGTGCAGGAGGCCTAGCAGCCACCGGCTGGCCTTGCCCCACTTTCTGTGCTTGCCTGGTGTCTCGCGAACACGGCCAAGCGCCTGCAGAGTTGAAGCGACCATCACATTGGCAGTATCCGCCTCCAACTGTAAATGGCTAAAGAGCCGATCCTCCGTTTGATGTCGCGTAGGAGAGTCGCTCTCTTTCCCCCTTGGAGGCCTAGTTTAGGCGGGACCTGAAGCTTAAATGTCTTGGGCTTGCTTCTCTTGAGCATACCCTTGCACGCCAGCGCTAACGCCTGACCTGGCTCAAGGAGGGCGTGAATCATCTAGGCCTTATTATTTATTTTGGTAATTAATGACAAAGTGCTAATTGTGGACTAACGATACTTTTGAGTTTTGTATGTTTAAGTAATGATCACATGACAAGAAGTGCATGAATATTTACTGAGGATCATTTTCGATGGCACAATGCAAAAGGATTGAAGACAGTAAGTAACGATTTATTTTTTAATGATCGAGGAGTTTGGGCGATCAAAATTCATAGATTCTTTTTATATCTTTGCCGTACTATCAAGAGGGGTAATGACCTAAGCAAAGAAATGATTAAATTGCCACATTAGGTCATTTGCATTTCATTTTGCATACACATTCTTTTTTGTTATAGCTGGCTGACCAAGGCCGGTCAGACCGTGGATGTTGATCTCGGTCTCGATCGCCTTGAGGGCGGCTCCAACCGCAGTATGAGCGTGGTCCGACCGGCCCCTTGCGGCGGTCGACCGGCCATACACCTCCGGTCGACCGGCCCGTGAACCTCCGGCGGCCGATCCAGAGCCGCTGAGAGCCGCAGCCGATCGACCGAGCCGATGGCGGTCTCGAACGAAGCCGAGGGCGGTCTGACCGGCGGTTTGGCCTCCGGTCTGACCGGACCCCCCTGTTGTCAGAGCAATGATTGCACAGTAACAGCTAGTTTTCTAGCCGTTACAACTAAGGGCGGTCTGACCGGCCACCCTTCGTCGGTCTGACCGGCAGGCAGCAGGGTTGGAGGATTTCGACCCCAACGGCTATTTCTCTTGGTGTGGGGTATAAATAACCCCCTTGTGGCTGCAAGGGACTTCTTCTTGGCACTCTCTTCAATTGCATACACCCTTGCACTTCTCTCACACTCATTTGAGCTTTGAGTTCATCCACTTAGTGTGTTTGAGAGTTGTTTTAGCCAAGAGCCAAGTGCATTGCTTCATTGTAGAGCTAGTGTGGCACTTGATCATCTCTAAGCCGCGGGATTACTTATTACTCTTGAAGGTTGTCGCCTCCTAGACGGCTTGTGAAGGAGTTGCCCGGTGACCTCTCCGA
Source organism: Oryza australiensis (assembly GCA_019925245.2). NCBI lineage: Eukaryota > Viridiplantae > Streptophyta > Magnoliopsida > Poales > Poaceae > Oryza > Oryza australiensis. The sequence goes on along the minus strand of JAIFGZ020000584.1, from coordinate 4,498,640 downwards.
GAAGATTGTGGAGGAGGCTCGGTGTCGGATTGTGAGTGGTTTGGAGTTCACCACCTTCGGAGCGAAGGAAGAACTACCCCTAGTGATCGAGGCTTGGATAGTTCTCTCCGTGGACCGGCTCCCACCTTGCCCACCCCATGACGAAGGGGGCGTGTGGTGGCTTCGTGGTTGAGCGGTGGAGTTGGGCTCGTCTCAACGGGGACTAGGAAACTGGCGAGTTTCCGAACCTCGGTGAAAAACTCCTTGTCTCTTGTCTCATTTACTTATTGCATTTACTTTTATGCAATTACATTTGTAGAGACATAATTGAGCCACTATCACCCTAGGATTGCAAAACTTAACTTAGTTGCTTAGTTATACTCTTCTCCCATCAAGCCTAGCAACTTAGGTTAGTTTTGAATTAGTGTCACTTAGTTTTAAATCGCCTATTCACCCCCCTCTAGTCGACATCTCGATCCTACAGAGCGACGCTAATTCTAAGCTCTTCCACCCGCACGCCTGCAGGCCGGCGAAGAAAGAACTTCATCACGCGTCCCCGGGACGGGGACCACCTCGTGATCTCTCACGAGGAGCTCCAAGAGGTCGCCTTCTCTCACTTTCGTGCCGTCTTGGGGACGTCTGTGCAACGCGATCTGGCACTTGATCTTTGCTCCCTCGGTCTCGTCCCGGCCCGTTTTGAGGGGCTGGATGCCCCCTTCTCGGAGGAGGAGGTGTGGGCGATCATCAGGTCAGTGCCTTCCGACAAAGCTCCGGGGCCGGATGGTTTTACGGGACGGTTCTATAAAGTCTGCTGGCCTGTGATCAAGGAGGTGATCTTGGCAGCCCTAGACTCCAACTTTCAGTCCAATGGTCGGGGGCTCTCTGCCCTTAACGATGGCCTAATTTCTCTTCTTCCTAAAAAAGATGAGGCCGTCGATGTAAGAGATTTTCAGCCGATCAATCTCATTCACAGCTTCAGCAAGCTGTTTTCTAAGCTCCTGGCCTCTCGTCTTTCCCCCACCTTGACAGTCTTGTGGCGGTCGATCAGAGTGCCTTCGTCAAAGGCAGATCTCTTCATGACAATTTTCGCTTTGTCCAGCTCACGGCTTGGGCTCTTCATGCTAAGCGCACTCCTCGAATCCTCCTCAAAGTTGATCTTGCAATGGCCTTTGACACGGTCAGCTGGCCTTTCCTGTTGGAGGTGCTCGCTCATCTGGGGTTCAGCCAGTGCTGGCGGGACTGAATCTCCTTAGTTCTGGCGGCCTCTTCTTCCCGAGTCTTGATCAATGGAGTGGCCGGCCCCCGCTTCCCCCATAGGCGTGGGTTGAGACAGGGGGATCCTCTTTCTCCTATGCTCTTCATCCTGGTTATGGAGGTGCTTAACGCGATGCTACGCAAAGCTTCAGACTCTGGCGCGTTCCTTCTGCTTGATGATTGTGCTTTATGACATCGCGTCTCCCTGTATGCTGATGATCTGGTTCTCTTCCTCTCGCCTGTCCGTTAGGATCTGGAGCTTATTCACGGCATCCTCTTAGTCTTTGGCGTGGCCTCTGGTCTGCGCACTAACTTTGCCAAGTGCTCGATCACCCCGATTTGTTGCTCGGAGGAGGATCTCGCTCTGGTGCAGTCCACCTTCCTTTGTGCGGTCTTCGACTTCCCCTGCACCTACCTCGACATTCCTCTTTCTGTTCGCAAGTTGTCGAAGGTAGCTCTGCACTGCTTGTGGACAAAGTCTCCCGCCGCCTTTCGCCTTGGCGGGTCGTCTCCTTACTCGCCCACCGTGCCGTTCGGTTCGCCGGTCCTTTCCGCTATCCCGGTTCACGTTTCCTTGGCGCTAGGTCTGCCGGCTTGGGTGATCAAAGCCATCGACAAGAAGCGTCGGGCTTTCCTGTGGGCGGGGCGGACTTGGTCCATGGTGGCCAATGCCGGTAGCTTGGTCCAAGGTCTACCGTCCTAAGGAGTTGGGTGGCTTGGGTATCTCTGATCTCAGGCTGGCAGGTTTTGCTTTGCGTGTTCGCTGGCTTTGGCTCCAGCGCTCCGGGCACCCCTGTTGGGGAGGGGGGTTGAAGGCCCTGATTGAGCAGGCTGTTGCTGATCTGTTTGCTGCGGCATCTTTCTTCGTGCCTGGCAATGGGGAGTCCTTACTTTTCTGGTCTGATCGTTGGATTGGCGGCGGCTCGGTCGCCTCCTTTGCTCCCGACCTTCTTTCCTCTCGTGCCTCGGTGTGTCGGTGTTCGCGCTCGGTTGCTTCCGAGTTGGCGCAGAATGCCTAGGTTGCGACATTCGCGGTGCCCTCACGGTCCCCGTCTTCGCCCGGTACGCTTCTCGGGATGCCGTGCGTAGTGTTCAGCTCTTGTCGGGCTCTAAGGATCGTTTGGTGTGGTGTTTGTCTGGTGACCGCCGCTACTCAGCGCGCTCGGCTTACCAGGCTCTTTTTCTTGGCCAGCTTCCAGTGGCGGGGGCTTCTCTTCTTTGGAGTGCGAGGGGGCCGCCTAAATGCAAGTTCCTCCTCAGTTTGCTTTTCAGCAGCGCTGCTAGACGGCTGATCTCCTACTCAAGCGTGGCATCGACGGTCACTCGGCTCGCCCTTCGCACGCAGGAGCTCGAGTCGGCGAACCACATTCTTCTTGACTGCGTCTTCGCTCGTCAAGTTTGGTTCCGGTGCTTTCTCCGTCGGCTAGGATGGCCTTTCCCGACGCTTGGCGGCTAGCTCCGGGCGGTGGCCGTCCTCCAGGCTCGGTGCCGGCTCATCTTCGTCCTTTGTTTGATTCTCTGGTTCCCTTGGTTGCTTGGATGTTGTGGAAGGAGCGCAACTCCAGGGTTTTTGAGTCTGCCCTTCCTCAGTCTCGGATGTTGTCGCTTCTATCCATGCGGAGGGCTTGATGTGGTCCTTAGCAGGAGCCGCTTCTTTTGGAGTCTTCTTGGGAGATTAGGGCTCCGCTGCCCATCCTTCCCGGTTCCTCTTGGGGTAGTCTTTAGCCTTTAATTTTTCTGGTTGCTTGTGTTCGGAGTATCCCGTTTGCCGTCGGCCAGTCTGGTTGATGGCGTTTTGTACTTAAACTCTGTTTGCCTTCTAATATAATTAAGGTACAATCTTTTTGCGCGTTCGCAAAAAGTGTTGTTAGGGTTATGACTAATTAATTGATCGAAAAGATAAGTAACGAAACATAGAATAGCATGTAAACAAGCATGCCTGCCCATTATCCCTTTGAGATCATATCATGACCATTTCAGAGCAAACGTGCTTGCCTCATTAATCCTTTATTTGCCCTTGCGATTTTATTGTCCCCTCGATGACACCTCCGGTATTCCCCTTTGCTACCTCAATTTCATTTCATGGCAACACTTATCGTCACTAGTCGCTCCCATGATCCCATCATCTCAGCATCCTTCTCGATCTAATATAAGGCCTTGTAACAATTTTTAGAAGTTACTAGCAAAATTGTTACGGAATTTAAAAAGAATCACATGGGCATATTGCTAAGAGAAAATCTATTTTGAATTTTGAAGCTTAACTTTAGAAGTAATTGGAGGTTTTTGGTTGCCAAGTTTTTACTCGTGTAAAAAAAGCTCTAGCTTGTATTAGTGTGCAAGAATGATCATGGTTGAGACCTCTATCGGTGTTGACTTTGTATTAGTATGCAAGAATGATTAGTAGTTAATGCTAGATGATAGCAGATTTACTACTCACCACTGCCAAACTTTCTTCTAAATATAGAATATGGAGCTGTGTCTAGAGCTTAACCCTTATCTATCCTAGGCCTAGCTACACACACTAATAGTCCTTACTTGTTGATCTTTGTACTTTATCCACAATAGACTACAGCCATAACATGTGAAAATCCACAAACAATCACTTAACCATGTTTACTGGATCAATTTGAGAAAAAAATGTTTGAGAACAACATATTTCTTCGTAGAGCTGGGCTTTCAGAAATCGTCCAAAAACTCAATCATTGTCCGGATTTCAAGTGATGGCACGAAGTTGACCAAGTGACAATAGCATTGACCATACAAAAGGGTAATCATTATTGATCAATTGATCAGCAAGGATATGGACTGTAGCAGGGGTGGCAACAGGGGAGATGCAGGGTCGGGTTGGACAAGGACGTCCTCGCCCCTGCTTCCCTCATTCTTCCACCAACCTCGCCCGGCAGAGCCAACGGCGGGTGAAAAACATCACCCGTCCCTGCCTCCTAGGGATCCGACGGCCCCGCTCACCAGGACACGTGAGCGACATGTGGCGACGTTGGTTGTCGAGCGAGTCACGACCGGCAAAGTGGCTAAGGGGCATCGATGAGGCAATGATAATGGCTCGATGGCTATGGGTGAGGAACCAACAGCGATGACTAGGGTGAGAAACTAGAAGCGAAGGTGGCTCGATGACGAGGGCGTGGCGACGAGCAACGAGGCGATACGGAGGAGTAGCCAGTATCCTTCCACCGCTGACGCCTAGGTCTTGTGGATAAGGTTTGGGGCTTACGATGGTTGTGGCATATGGGGTTGGGTGGGAGGAAAAGATAAGGATTGGAAATTAAGGTTTAGTTTATATATGCGCTATTTATTTTATTGAGTGGATCAGTTAGGTTTATGTTGTTGGGCTACTTTTAAAAGGGTAACTTACACATCGGGGCCCTATCAGGTCACTCGCAGGTGAGAATTCTCTCCCATCCTTGGGGCAGGTTTTGGGGCAGGTTCTGGCCTCAACGCGAAAACTACCACCTCTGGACTACAGTGACTAGTAGCTAATCAAATTTAAAGTGGTATATCACTGTCAACCAACTAGCCAAGTAAGTTCCCAAGCACTTTACATGCGCATAAAGCTTACATACCTAACAGTATATTTACAATTGCTTCATGGACAAAAGGCTCAGGGCAAAATACTTAGTTTGACTACTCGCCAAGAAGAAATTAAAACGGAACATTGTATTATACATACATAAGCGATGAAGAAGTTGACATCGTCTATATCTGGCATCTCTTACGAGATGTCGACAGCTGCATGCTTGACCATACAGAAAGTTGCGGAAAACAAACCAAACGTAACTAATGAGAAAGACAATAGTACGTAGTAGTCACATTACTTATTATTAGATGTACAAAACATGCCGTACGCAATCGAGCATCATATATACTTAATTATATATACTTCTAAAGTGTGAATTTTAAGATAAAATAAGTCACAATTGCATGAAACTTTCTATCTGTTTGGTGGATCCATGGAAGTTGGGCAACATGAATGCATGTGCGCTAGCAGCTAGCTTATATATGTGAGAATTTCCAATGCATATATCCATTCATTTATTTTTGAACGATCAACACCAGAAGGTGTGATGATTCATTGAATAGAGTAAATTTTTTTTACAAAGCTAGTATCCTGAAAGACACTAGCTAGGAAAGAAAAAAATGACCACCACACCGACAGCACCAAAAATAGAACCCAAAAAAAGGCTAGAACCGAATCGACTGCCGTTAAGCATGACCGGCTGTTGCTAGGCCAGCAAAAAAGCTACAGCTGAACCGCCCAACACCAAACCCTAAAAATCAAGAACCATAGTCAACTCTATCCACGTCTTTGGGATCGAGGGGGAGAGGGTAAGAGAAGAATGTAACCATTCTTCCCCACAAGGCCTGCCAACATGGCCAACTTGCATTAGCTAGGATGTCGTCATAAGAGTACAAACATCTAGAGATAGCACGCATAAGCTGTCTAGGAGAAGATTTGTCAGGAGGGCCTCCTAGATGACGTCTCCAGGGAGAAGAGCAACAAAGAGCAGCACCACCACCGTCCGTCGAGGTCTCAAAGAGATCCAAGACAGGGTTTTCACCCTGCAGTCCTCCAGACGGAGAGGGACGACTCGACAACGCCCTCAAGAGGGAAAACGATGCCCGAGGCACCATCATTGTTGACCCGACAAGACCAGGCAAGGTTTACACGTGCCACCAGATCCCCTGATGATCCGCAGCTATTGCTCCTTTGCTCCACAACCGGACATCCTCTGTCAGTGTGTGGACACCGCTGCACCAGTGTCCTCCGTCGGCTAGCCTTCGCATGCCTTGCCTCAGCACACCCATCGCCAGCGTCCCTACTTTGGCCACGTCGACTCACGCCGTCGACTGGGTCGGTCTCCCGCAGCTATCGACTTTACCAGCTCCGACCTCCCGTTGCCACCGTCCGCATGACGCTGGCGAGGGCACGCACCCTGCCCCGCCTCGCCTTGGCAGCACGCGCCTCCTCCATGCCAGTTCCACGTGGCCTCCTTTCCATGGCCACACGCCACTGCGTCGCCATGGTCGTCGTCACTGCCGGTCGAGAGGATGGCGGATCTGGCCAAGGGCGCCACATCCAGTCGTCCCTATCACCAAACTCGTGCAACCGTCGCAGTCCTCACATGTCCCGGCATCGCTCGGACTCCGTGCCACCATCGCCGATGCGCCATCGACTCCGGCTCGAACCGCTAGTAGGAGCACCAGATCCAGCCATGGGGGACCCGATTTGGACGCGGCGCCTTGCCTTCATGCTCCAGTCTCATCGGCACCCCAACCTCCTTGACAACGAATGAGGGAGTGATAGAGCCCCGCCGCTGCAGTTCTTACAACCACCTGGCTTTGTCGATGGCTACTCGAGCGGCGGTGAGGCAGAGGAGAGGAGGGGAAGGGAAGGGAAGAGAGGGGGTGGCGTGGCTTGTTTCGCCACCCACATCGTCCTGGGACAGAGCAACCGAGGGCTGTTTTACAAGTGTGTCCGGACTCATATATCCATTCATTAGTGGCCATATATGGAGGAATATATATAACTATCTATAAAGCAAGTAGTGTTTCTACCCAAAATTTTTGTTCGTCTGGCTATTTTGCAAAAAACCCCTTGAGTGTTTATAAAATTAACCCGTAGTCCCAATGCTGAAAAGAAAGGGAGGGCTTGAATGGAAAAAAAAGACCTACGCCCCTTCCTCCCGTCCTCATCCGCGTCGCACACCCCTCCCTCCCTGTGCCCCTCCCTCTCATCCTCATCCGCGCCGCGCCGTGCCTCGTGCTGCGCCCTCCCTCCCATCGCTCCTTGGAGCTCCCGCGTCGCGCCTGCGCCTCTCCCTCCCGTCTCCATCGGCACCGCGTCCCGACTTCACCCGTTGCAATGCACGAGCACTGTTGCTAGTATATATATATATATATATGCTCAGGTAGTTACAGCGGTTTTAGCTTCTTTGAAGCAAATATCATATATATATATATATTATTCGTTATTAAAAAAGTGACGCCTATCAAGTTTACAAATACACATGCATGCACAATCTCACTCTAGAGGTGTGTTTGATGTTTTTGACAATTTGTTTGAGCCTACTTTCTTCGTTCTATGATTCTTAACATTTTAAACATCGGTACGGTCTCCAAAACCTCTTTGACTATATGGTTTTATGTTATAATGTACATAAAAATAAGCAAATATTTTTTATTAAAGTATTAAGATCTAAGGTATACATAGTGAATGTTTTAAAAGCAACTAAATCAATGTCCTAATTCTTCCAACTCAATTTTATCTAAAACATCAAAATTTATGAAAAAGGAGGGAATAGTATATAATATCGAAATATGCTCATGGATGAAAAAAGATAAGCACCCATATTCTACAAACGCATCTTGGTCCATCATTGGCCTGGTCATATCTACTCGATATAAATAATATAAAAAAAGTAATTACTTCTATTATTTCAAAATAAATACAATCCTATAGTTTAAATTACTGTATTTATTTTAAAACTGAGAAAGTAAGATCGAATACATATATCATGCATGTGCGGTAGATAGATCAAGTTCAAGACTTCAAGCAAACAAGAGGGTCCAAGAAAACTGCGCCCCAAGTAGGTGACGCCGACGACGAGCTACAGAAAGAAATGGTTTAGAACTTCCCTGTTGAAACCTAGCTAGTGTGTGCAACTTTGCAAGCTCTCTCTCGTGCAGTCGCTTTTCGTGGAAATCTGCAGCGATATGATATCGATGGATAGATCGAATTAATCGTCAAAAAGGTCATCTCAACTTGCACTGCATGAACAGCAGCGCTGTCTCTCATCCATCATCCAAGAGAATTTCTTTTTAAAAAATGCAAATGGTTTTATATCTCCAACTTCTGCTGTGGAGTTGGGACAAACCCACACAACTCTCCCTTAAAAAGTTCTTACTGATAAAACGTCTCCAAAATTACATATATTCTAGCACATAATTTTATAGGTATTATGTCATATAAACTGAAATAAAAGAATTTTAGCTAACAACTTTAAGTGTTTAGCACTACTGTGTATATATTTCTGTTGTAGCTAATTAAATCACTATATTTAGTTTAAATTAAGTTACTTTTCCTTCATTTTTGGTAAGGCAGCTAGAATTCAGCAGCGTCGAACCTACGTAGATGCATGAATGGATGCAAGTCGTCCGTCCGTGTGTGAACGAGTGACTGGCATTCCTTATCTTCCGCACCAAATCAAAGAACAATTTAACCATCTTTATACAAAGTTCATATCATAAATGGTTAATTACTGTAAGTCTATGATTAGGCTGTGTTAATCCCTCCAACACGTAAAACAGAGCAACTCATTAGCTTATAATTAATTAAATATTAATTTTTTTAAAAAATAGATCAATATGATTTTTTAAATAACTTTTTATAGAATTTTTTTAAAAAATATATTGTTTAACAGTTTGAGAAGCGTGCGTATGAAAAACGAGCGAAGTGACTTGGGAAAGATGGAAAAAAACACAATCTGGATGAGCTCTAAAGTTTTACGGATGATGTATTGTGGCTAGACAGTCATATTTCAGTCAGAATCTTACAATCGTGACTTTGGAGTAAAGAAATCATGGCAGTCTACTTTGTTCGTCTCATAAAAATCATAGATCACTACTACAGAACGGTCTAAAAGTACCGATTACAAACATCTAAAAGTACCGATTACAAACATGACATTAGTATCGGTTTTGCAGTCGGCACCAATTATTTGGCACCTATGATAATAGGTCATTGGTGCCGGTTGTACAACCGGCACCTTTGTGCTTCCTAAATTAAAAAAGGTAAAAATTGGCTCTCGGCTCACCGAATCGAGCCGATGCTTTCGGCTATCAATATTCCCTGCCACCCCTAACCCCTCCCCATTTCACGATCAACAAATCAATAAGAACAATCATTCACAGATCTGTACAACAACTGCACATGCAAGCACAAGCAAGAAATTGCAGTGCACAGATTCACAAAACATTCACAAACAACACACACAAAATTCACAAAACACCCAATCGCCGCACTGGATCCGGCCGCCTCCCGCGTCGCCGCGGCCTCCGCCGCCTCCCGCGCCCGCGCCCCGCCCTCCTCCGACAAAACCGAGAGAAAGAAAGAGTGGATGAGAGAATGGGTGAGAAAGAAAGAGATAAGGATGAGAAGAATGAGTGGATGAGAAGAGATAGATAAGGATGACAGTGCGCGGCTCGGCTCGGACTGACGCGGCTCGGCTAGGTGGTTTAGGTGTCAGTTTTTTAAAAGAACCGATACCTTTAATATATTATAAATGTCGATTTTTTAAAAAAAATCGGCACCTATACTATAGTTGTCGGTTTTTCTTTAGAATCGACACCTATAATATATTATAGATGTCGGGTTTTTTTAAAAAGCCGACACCTATAGTATAAGTGCCGGTTTTTATTTAGAGCCGCTATCTATTGTTTTAGTAGGTATCGTTTTTTTAACCGACATCTATTAGGTCGACACCTATGCATGTTTTTTTTCTAGTAGTGGATGGTTATAATATAGGATGCGTCGTATTTTAGGTAGCGAGTATGTGCGATATGAGTGCCTTCATTTAACTGAAAATAATTTCATCGTTTGCAATCTTTTCATGTAGATGCATACGACCTTCGACATGTGATTGCCCGCATCCCTGCTGTCTATGAGGTTTTCTAGTGTTATAAGTCCAGACATACTCTTGTTTAAATTCGTATCAGTATGATACGCTCAATCACGGAGAAAGTACATAAGCAAGATTAGGATATTGGGATTATGCAATAATTGTCCGCATGTGAAGTGATGATGATACGGTATATGGATTATGGACGATGATGACGTGGTGGGGTCATGCATGAGGGGCCCAGACACGCTCGTGGAGTCACGGGTCGCGGCCCTGGATTCTGGGTCAAACCGAGTTGCCTTTTTTAAAGTCAAACACGTCTCAGCAGCGCGTTATGCAGTGTACTGTACGGTGGCAGTTACTGCCAAGGTCTCTCAGCGTGACGTCATTGTTCTAAGCCAGTTTGCAATTTTTTTTACCTTTTTATTAAGGATTTCCAGTATAACATAGACACTCACTGTGCATACACATTCATTCCTATGAAACGTACATACGTATACCCTACTACTATAAACATATAAAAAGACTAGACCAACACATTAATTTTAAGATTGAAAAAGTCACCACGAAAGCATCGTGAACTACAAATATATGGTCTATCACAAAAAAAATTAGTCGTAAATACGAGGACATATGTCAAGTCTTAAACTTAAACTGGGTGAACTGGTTCCACCACAATTAACCTAGGTATGCTCACTTTTCTTTTTCAGTACACATAAGACCCAGCTCTATAGACTTTTTTTTGACATGCTAAAAAACTCGGATTTTAGAAAATAAACGCATTTCTAAAAATCACTACAAAATAGGGTTAACCCCGATTTAAAACCCCCTAACTATCGTAAAAGTATGATTTACCCCTGCTCAAACTCCAATACTGGACATTAAACACCCCTCAACTATTGAATCCGGATAAATGTCTAGAATTATAGTTCGAGGGAGTAAATTGTACTTTTACGATAGTTGAGGGAGTAAAGCGGACTTAACCCCTATATTCATCATGAAAATACACCATACCACCGGTGTGTGTGCTTTTGGGCACCAGAGTTTGAATTGTCGCATTATGTGGTAGGGAAATTATACTCTACCATTAACTATTGGAGTAGCTTCCTATTTGAGAGCTTCTAGCAGCTATAGTTTGTCCAAGAATACCTAGCTTTCTAAAAAGTCTAACCTGTAGCTACATGGAAGAGCATCTAGGCCCCTAGTGGATTTTGGCTAATTGATGACAACCGATTAAGGGACTAATGTGCTTATTGAGTGTATAAGCAGGGGATTAGTCTAATGAAGAGATGGTAAAGATGATGTGAAGAAGATGGAATACAATGAGATTTCATTGTGATGTAGACTACAAGTGACTGAAGATGACAAGATGCGGTGAAGGGTTAGCAAGACTTGGTTATGCGACGGACCATGCATAGGAGAAGGACAAGCGGAGGCTTGGCGCTGAAGGACCCGATGCAATGGTGAAAGAGGAAGTGTTTGGTCGAACACCGACGGACCGATCTAGGCCATAGAAAGTCACAAGTTTTCGAGGATCAATATTTGTTGAAGAAGATCAAGATGGAATGCGGAAGATCAAGAGGATATGATTTGTTGATGAACATCAAGCCAAAAGTCATAGCGGCATTGATCATGACAAAGGTAAATTTGATTTAGGACTAATGTGCTTAATGAGTTGTAGGTGAATAGTCCTAGTGGTGAAATGACGTTGATGTTGACAACCCTCAAGGCGAAGCAAGAAGATGACATGATGGCTTTCCTAGTGGTATAGTTATTCTATTTGCATTTGAGTATATGAATGTGTCACGCCCAGAAATTCAGACCAGAATTTTCGAAGCTATATGTGTATAAAAAATCCCTGTCCAGGACCAGCCAGGTACACATACGACAATTGTTGATATTACAGTTCCACGTCTTAGAAACATTACAAAAAGATTACAAAAGAGCAGCGGAAAAACAAAAAAAGGCCTAAGCCTAAGCTTGACGCTGGCCACGTGGATTCAACCATTCCACAGGCATCTTCCAGAGTGCAGGACAAAGCCTACTCAACTTCGTCTTCTTCTTCGACTTCTTGCTCAGGTTCTGGTGAAGAGGCAAGGATGAGTACTTTCACGTACTCAGCAAGTGACACCGGAAAGGGGAGAGAATGAATGCAGGGGAGACAAGGATTTGGCTAAGGTTTGCTTTTGCACAAAGAGCAAGGGTTTTTCCAAACAATAGGAATTTTGAGCACGATCAAAGCAGTAATAATTTAAGTAATTAAATCATTTTGAAACCAACACTGTCCAACGTTATCCTCACGTTGCGACAGGTCCAACCCATCCAACTATACTAGTCATGTTTCATTAATCAGGGTTTAATCAGTGTGGGACTAATCACGGTGAGTTCGGTTGATCGCCCAATTACCGCGGACACGGCTATTCGAATAGTTTTACTCTGATTAGAGGGGTGCAACTGTACCCACAAGACACAACCCCATGACACGGTCTCCCGTGCACCGGAATACCACCATGGTACCCCGGAAAGGAAACTGTGATAGGACCTTTCGTATAACCCCTCGCTAACTAAGGGAACCCCACCAAGGTTTTGTCCCCCTCTCGGACCCTGGGACGTGGGCAGCCCCCCCAAGTGCCTCGGTGAATCCGGCAGCCCAGCAACCCTTATACCGGGGCCGACTGAAACTCCATCTCTCTCACCCTTGCCGATGGGTTCGTCAACTAGGAAAGACTACACTACGGGACCCACCTTACTCATTTTGGCTTGTGGTTTGCACGGTCATTTCTTTCGAGGGTTCCCGTGAACCGATCCTTAATTGCCATGGGCGCCACTAACCAAAACCATAGCGCCCACAACCCACCATTTGTCATATTTTAGTTAATAATCCGGTTCACCAAGTTCTCCAATTATTCTTCTTCCGAACAGATGTCCAGGGGATGTATATTAAGTGAGAATGACCCATTTAGTGAGCTAGTGAATCTAAGCCAGACTAAGCATAACCTAGTCCTGCATCTATTCATGTTGTTTTCCCAAGTTTAATCAAGGGGCTTGGAGTGTCAAACCTAAGGCATAAACTAGATATACGGTGTAATATATCCCATAGGATGACATTATAAAATACATGCAATTTAATAAAGTAAAATAGGTGTTTTAGCAAATTGGGAGCAATATGATCAAAAATATAGCATGACTTGCCTTGCTCTTCGGCTTGGGGGGATCTCTGCAACAACTTCGAAATAAACCGGGTCGGCGGGACTACCGGGATCTACACGACAAACAAACCACTTCAACAAAACAGGCTAAAAAGCTACTGAAACAGGGAACAAAACCATTTTTAATGTATTCTTGGCATTTTCATGAATTTAATGGAATTTGAATGGGCTAAAACGGAGCTCGGATTGAAAAGATATGATTTTTAGAAGTTTTCTGTTTTTTTACTAAAACAGAAAAGTCCTTAATTAATTTATTGCGCAATAACGCCCAGGATGACGTCATCGGCTAGGGCTGACGTCAGCGGCCGCGGGAGTGCCGGTCCATGGTGGACCGGGTCCACGGGCCGGACGGGGCGGTGCGCCACGTGGCGGGCCATGCGGGCGAGCAGGGATCGGACGGTGCCGATCGGCCGGAGCTGATCGGACGGCCGAGAAAAAGGGGCGCAGTGGCACGGCCGGCGGCGACGATGGCCAACGGTCGGAGGCCGGCCGGCGCCATCCGGCGGGGCGCGGGCGGTGGGATGCCGCGGCACACGCGGGGCGGAGCCGCGCACACCGTGAGGAGCGGCACGAGCGGCCGAGAGACGGGAAGGGGCGGCTCACTGCGGCGTCACCGGAGACGGAGAAGACGACGGCGGCGGGCGGAATCGGCGGCGAAAGAGCGCGGGGAGGGTGGCCGAGGCGGAACGGGCACCGGCGACGAGGGAGAAGGCGGCGGCGAGGCTCGGGATGGCTCGAGGCGGTGGAAAAACGTGGCCGAAGGCCGGCGGCGAGGCCCGGAGCTTGAGTGCACGGTGCGGGAGCAAACGAGAGCGAGAGAGGCTTGAGTGAGAGCGTGGGGAGGACGGCAAGGCCGAGCGACGGCTTTTAAAGGGGGCGAGGAGGTCGATGGCGGCCGGATAAGGGAGTATTAACTCGTTGGAGTTAAGAGAGAGAAAAGGGGAGAATAATGGCCGGCGATCAATTCCGGCCATTAAGGGCGCGGGAGAGGCGGCCGGGCGTTTAAGGCTGGCGGGCACGGTGGGGAGTAACGACGGCGGGATCCCGGGGCGCGGGAAGGCCGGCGACGCGAGATCCACGCGGGACGGGAGGCCGGAGATGGCGCCGGGCGGGGTGGCCTGAGGTGGAAGACGACCTGACAGGTGGGCGAATGACAGGTGGACAGGACGGGGAGGCGAAGTAGACTTATTTTCGGGCAAGCGAGGCTGACGGGCCGTGGCCTTTGGCCGGCCCGCGAGAGGGAAGAGAGAGGCGCGCGCGTCGGCTGCCAACGGCCGTCGGCTCGGAGGAGATGGGTCGTCGGCTTGGGCCGGTGGCCCACGGCTGATTTTTGGGCGGGAAAAGGACGGGAGGAGAGAGAAAGGATTTTCGTGGGATTTATTAATTCCGATTTTGATTTTAATTGCTTAAAATTATTTTTAGTGCTCTGAAAATTCCACGAAAAATCTTGTTAGCATATTTTGACATGTATAATTTAAGAAAAATCCTACCATGTCATTTCCATTTAGAATTTGGCTTTTAAAAATTATTTGTTCTCTCCGGTTAATTCCAACGATTTTCTTTTTCGATTTTTCTTGGGACTTTTAAAGTGGAAAACACCTCGGGGTGTTACAAACCTACCCCCCTTAAACGGAATCTCGACGCCGAGATTTGGAGGTACTGGCGAACAGATAGGGATGAGCGGTCTTTAGCTCATCTTCCCTTTTCCAGGTGGCTTCTTCTTCAGAGTGATGAGTCCACTGTACTCGACAAAACCTGGTAACCTTGTTCTGAGTTCTTCGCTCACTAGTTTCGAGAATACGTGCTGGCCTTTCCACATAAGTCAAATCTCCTTGGATCTCGATCTGATCCAGACTGGCCTGTTCTTTCGGTACTCTCAGACATTTCTTGAGCTGGGAGACGTGGAATACGTCATGGATTCCCGCCATGGTGGGTGACAGTTCGAGCCGGTAGGCTACTTCACCTTGTCGCTCTTGAATCCGATATGGTCCCATATAGCGTGGTGCCAACTTGCCCTTGGTTTGGAATCGGTATACTCCCCGAAGTGGGGTAACACGAAGATACACATAGTCTCCGGCTTCGAAGGCTAGTTCTCTGTGGCGGTTGTCTGCATAACTTTTCTGACAAGACTGTGCAACTCTCAGCCTTTCTCTTATGATTCTAACTTTCTCTTCGGCGTCACTTAACACTTCAGTCCCAAACAACTGACATTCACCGGTCTGATCCCAGAAAAGCAGGGTACGACACTTCCGTCCATATAGCACTTCGAAAGGTGCCATCTGCAAACTGGCTTGATAACTGTTGTTATAAGAGAACTCCGCATAGGGTAGACTCTTATCCCAAGCTCCTCCGAAATCCAGAGCACAAGCTCGCAGCATATCATCCAAAACCTGGTTCACACGCTCAGTCTAACCATCGGTTTGTGGGTGATAAGCTGTGCTAAAATTCAATCGGGTGCCAAGTTCCTCTTGTAGCTTCTGCCAAAACTTGGAGGTGAACTGACTACCACGATCTGATACTATCTTCTTGGGTACCCCATGGAGACACATAATCCTTGCAAGGTATAATTCTGCTAACCTTCTTCCCGTATAGGTGGTATGCACTGGGATAAAATGAGCCACTTTAGTGAGGCGGTCCATGATAACCCAGATAGAATCGTGTCCTGATGATGTCCGAGGTAAACCGGTGATGAAATCCATCCCGATTTCCTCCCATTTCCATTCCGGGATTTGGGGTGGTTGGAGTAATCCAGCAGGTCTCTGGTGTTCTGCCTTCACACGCTGGCACACATCGCACAAGGCAACAAACTCCGCGATCTCTCTTTTCAGGCTAACCCACCAAAACTTCTCCTTAAGGTCCTGGTACATCTTGGTACTTCCCGGATGGATAGAATACTGACTCTGATGAGCTTCGGTAAGGATTAACTTCTTCAATTCCTTGTCCTCTGGCACACATACCCTGTTGCCCATCCATATGGTTTCGTGCTCGTCTTCTGTGAAGTCACGAGCTTTTCCAACCCTCATGTTCTTCTTAAGCTCAGTTATGTCAGGATCCGAGGTTTGAGCTATGTGAATTTGGTCTAAGAGTGTGGGTTGGGCTTCAAGAGCGGCCACAAATCCGGGTTCGACAATTCCCAGGTTTAGACGCTCTAGGTCCTGTTATAACTGTACACATCTCCCTTTTATGTGGATAGAGTTGCAGTAACTCTTTCGACTCAAAGCATCCGCTACCACGTTAGCTTTGCCAGGTGATAGTGTATACTTAGGTCATAATCCTTGATCAACTCCAACCACCATCGCTGACGAAGGTTCAAATCCGGTTGTGTGAAAATGTATTTCAGGCTCTTATGATCCGTATATATTTCACATTGATTACCAACGAGGTAATGTTGCCATATTTTCAAAGTGTGGACAACTGCCACTAGTTCCAAGTCGTGGGTTGGATAGTTAGACTCATGAGGTCTCAACTGGCAGGAAGCATAAGCGACCACTTTTCCTTCTTGCATCAACACACAACCTAACCCTTGGCGAGATGCGTCGCAATAGACTTGGAAATCCTTGGTTTGATCTGCCAAGATCAATACTGGTGCGGAAATTCTTGTTGCACTCGGCAGTCCATATAAACTTTTCATCCTTCTTTAATAACAGCGTCATTGGCTTGGCAATCTTTGAGAAGTTCTTGATGAACTGATGGTAATATCCCGCAAGTCCTAGAAAACTCATGATCTGGGTGACGGTTTTGGGTAGAGTCCACTTGGTTACTGCTTCCACATTGGAAGGATCCACTGCGACTCCTTGGGCGTTCACGATATGACCAAGGAATTGCACCTCTTCAACCAGAAAGCACATTTGCTAAACTTAGCATAGAGCTGGTGATCCCTTAACTTTTCGAGTACCAACCGGAGATGGTGCTCGTGTTCCTCTTCTGACTGGGAATATATCAAGATGTCGTCGATGAACACTACGACGAACTTGCCCAAGAATTCCATAAACACTTTGTTCATCAAGTTCATGAAAAAGGCTGGGGCATTGGTAAGTCTGAAAGACATAACCGTGCACTCGTACAAACTGTATCGAGTGATGAAAGTGGTCTTTGGGAATGTCCTCCTCTCGAATCCTTAGCTGATGATAGCCTGATCGCAGGTCTATCTTAGAGAACACCTTTGCTCGCTTTAATTGATCAAACAGATCATCAATCCGAGGGAAGGGATACTTGTTCTTAATAGTGACCTCGTTGAGTGCGCGATAGTCGACACACATCCTATTGGTTTTATCCTTCTTTTCCACAAATATTACTGGAGCACCCCAGGGCGATGTGCTCGGGCCGATATAGCCTTTCTGTAACTGTTCGTCCACTTGCTTCTTGACCTCTGCCAACTCATTGGCTCCCATTCTATAAGGCCTCTTGTGGATCAGAGCAGTGCTAGGGAGTAGGTCAATCCGAAACTCTATTTCTCTTTCAGGCGACATCGTGGTTAGGTCTTTCGGGAAGACATCCGGGTACTCGCAAACCACGGGAATTTCCTCTAACTTCTTTAGGTCTTTTCCTTCCTCTTCGGGTTTCTCCTTGACTGAGATCCGATTCAGGCTTGCTACTCCCTTCGACGATTTAGGGGAGAGAAAAATCACTTCCCTCCCTTCACCACTGGTCAAGGTGATCGTGCGACTCGCGCAATCGATCAAGCCTTTATAACGGGTTAGCCAGTCCATCCCAAGGATGACATCTAAGCCTTGTGATTCCAGAAGGATAAGGTTGGCTAGGAAAGGGGATCCTTGGATTTCTATCGCCACCGAAGGACAGAAGTGGGCGGTGTTCAAATGTTTCCTGGGGATTTGAACCCGCATGGGTATCTTAAGTTTTAGTACCGACAACCCATGTGTCCCCACAAATGCTTTTGATATGAAAGAATGGGTTGCACCCGAATCAAACAGGACTGATGTGTTAAAGGAGTTCACAGGGAACATACCCAGTATCACGTCCGGTGCATCCCGTGCTTCCTCCGCTGAGGCGTGATTCACCCTCGCCTGGACAAACCGAGGCGCACGCTTTGGTTTTGGACACTTGTCTGCAAAGTGTCCAGGTTCCCCGCAGTTGAAGCAGTTACCGGGTTTAAATCCCGAGTCCTTTGGTGGCGCTGGCTTTCGTTGAGGTGGCGGCTGCGTCGTCGGTGGACGTGAAGCCAGGTTCCGTTGCGGATGCCAAAAGCGGCTTCCACTGTTTTGGAAGTTTCTAGGGTGGTAAGGTCGATGCTGACGGACGATCATGGTAGTAGGTCCGCCCTGACCTCCGGGAGTGAAACGTGGCCGTTGGGGGTTCCCTTGTTGAGGCTGTGGTCTGAACTAAACGACCTTCCGTTTCTTGAGTAGCTTGTTGTGCTGATCTTCTTGACGAATAGCTTTGTCGACCAGTTTTTCAAAATCGGCGTATTCACTTGAGATGAGCTTGTCCGTTAACTTATCATCAAGTCCAGCCAAGAACTTTTCTTGACGCTCGTCGTCAGTGCGCACATCTTTTGGTGCATAACGTGCTAAGCGATTAAACTCATGCATATATTCTGTGACTATTCGGTTGCCTTGTTCGAGGGATCTGAACTCCCTTTTCTTCTGTGCCACAATCCGTCCAGAAATGTGTGCTTTCCGAAACTGCTGGCAGAATTCTGCCCAAGTGACTGCAGGAGCGTCTGCCTGACGAGTGACTAGGAGGTCGTCCCACCATGCCGAGGCGGGTCCTTGAAGTTGGTGGGTTGCAAAAGACACCCTTTCCATGTCTGTGCACTGTAGTAGGTCCATTTTATTTTCCATGGCATTGAGCCAATCATTGGCTTCCATGGGATTTGTGGTGATGGAGAAGGTTGAGGGTCGGACACGGAGAAACTTCGACAATTTGTTTTGTGGGGGAGGTGGCGGTGCGAATTGGTCGTGATGGTTCTGGTTCTGCTGTTGAAACTGTTGCATCATTTCCAACTACATCTGTTGATGCTGCTGTTGCATTTGCTGCATCATTGCAGCCATCATTTGGGTATGGTTGGCTAAGACTTGAGCCAAGGTGATGTTCTCGGGTGGAGGGGGTGGGGTGTTTCCATTAGCTCTGGTGTTGTTTTCTGCTGACTCAGTGTTGGTGTTGGTGTTGCCGTTCCTGGTGTTCACCATCTGAAGGAGCGTAACAAATAAGGCAAGAGAAGGAGTAAAACAGATGGGACAGAGAAGCCAAACTTTATTATTTGCTTTGATTTGTTCTTTATTAAAATACTTAAAACACACACAACATCCTTAACTGAACAACCCATACAGGTTGACCACTACCCCACACACAACACTCCTAACACACAGCAACTAAACAAACAGGAAAACTAGGGAAAACGGTAAACTAAGGGTGGCGACACTCTAGGGGTCGGAGCGGCTTCCGCGGTCGGTGGAGTCGAAACCAATCCCTTGGGAGTTCCCGTCTTCCTTTTCCTTCGAGCGGCTTCAAGAGCTTGCTAACTCCTCTTCTGCCCGGGCTTTTGGAGCCGCCACCGCACCGCTCGCCTTGGACACGGAGATCCATCCTCCTCCTCTCGCCGAGCGAGGACCGGAGCAGAGTAGGAGCCGGCACCGGTGCGGAGCCGGGAAGGTGGCGGAGCAGGAAGGGAAACCCTGGGCGCCAGCTGCATCCGCACCGGGGCCTTGGTGTTCTTTCGAGGCGTGATCCTGATCCGAAGGATGTTGGGAGGTGGCAGCCCTTTCAGGATGGCGATTTCTCTCTTGAGGTGATCCACTTCATCCTTCAGGCTCTTGATCCTCAGAATCTTCTGGTCATTCATGGCCTTGGCTGCCATATGAAGGTCTGAATGCATCTTGTCGAGCCCTTCAATCACAGTCCTCATGTGAGAGAAGGTGGTGTCATTCTCCCCTTCGGCAGATTAGAAGGAGTTGACCACTGATGAACTTCCGCGTCGGGGATGGAAACGGTAGGCAGAGTGACGGAGATGATAGTCATGCATCTCCCTCATCCGGGCCAGCATCAGGTAAGCAGCCTATTGGCAGGCATGCTCATTCATTTCTCCCGAAGCAGTGACCACCATGTTCGGGATGTTGGTGTCGACGAAACCGTGCATCTCCAAACGGACCTGGTGGGGCAACTCGCTGCCGAATGGTGAGACGACAGTGTACTCGGGAGCATCCGGATAGCCTACTGCCAAAGCCATCCTTGCCACTTCCACGACGAAACCCTTCAGGTCCTGACTGTTGTGGGTGACGGGACGGCCTACCATCTAGAGAAGACAAGGTAGGGGATCAATGCATGCTCAAATCCAAGTTAGATGAACGGTAAAGGACTCAAGTGAAGTAAACGAGAAAAGGAGGGTTTTTGAGAAACATTTTCATTAGGCTAAGTAAAGCTTCTAACAACATCCCCTAGATGATGTGGTAATGCTTAAAAATAGATGCTTAGTATAATAAGTATAAAATCAGCGACCATTCCCTCCTATCTTGACTTAGGACTTTGCTCCCTTAGAAAAATCCCGACTGACGGTCGAATAAGATTGCAAATAGTTTTTTCTCAAATTTAGCTTCAAAGTCCTATCACTTAGACTAACCTGGTTTTCAAAATTCTCTGTTCTAAAATACGCTCAGAAATCTCCCCAACCCTGAGGAAACAGAGACCCATTTTCCCAAAACGACTCCAAACGCCAAGACTTATGCATATGAAAAGGTTCAGAGGGCTCCTAGGGTTTTTTCGTTTGGCTTTTCCTTTGGTCTGGAACCTGGCTCTGATACCAACTTGTCACGCCCAGAAATTCAGACCAAAATTTCCGAAGCTATATGTGTATAAAAATCCCTGCCCATGTCGCAGCGCCCTTTTTTCTTGCAAAAATAAATATATAAATTGTGCAATAAATTATATTAATTTCTAGAATTCAATTAAATGGTCCAAAACTTCTAAAATTCATATCTAATCCATTCGAACTCCAAATTGGACCGTTCAAGTTGTAAAATTCATCTAAAATTGAGCTTTACATGTTTGTTTACTTTCCATGTACTGTTGATTTGGTTTTTATTAGAGTTTTTCCTTGTTTTGCATGCCCGCGTGTAGACTTCGTCGTTTCGGGAGTTCGCACTCGCGAAGAAGAGAAGATCACCAAGAAGCAAGGCAAGTCACATTCCTCCTTGACACATATTGATCCCAATTTATAAATATCTTATGGTTTGCAAATAAAATTGCATGTTTTGCTATTTACACGGGGACCGATATAACCTATCTGATCGCTTGTGCCACGTTTAATTGTTATCCATACATTGTCAACCTAGGTGATTAATTTGACTTGCTTGCATCACTTACGTGATCTTGCTAGAATTACTTACGCTTAGCCATGCTTAATTACACTAGCTCACCTAATGGGAGAACTACACTACTAGATGATAGTCACATGAA
Organism: Oryza australiensis; assembly: GCA_019925245.2. Lineage (NCBI taxonomy): Eukaryota > Viridiplantae > Streptophyta > Magnoliopsida > Poales > Poaceae > Oryza > Oryza australiensis. The sequence continues at coordinate 4,477,153 of JAIFGZ020000584.1, read as the reverse complement.
ATGACGGTCTCAGACTGGAGGTACCTTGGCAAAGGTTCATGATTAATTAAAATATGACCCAATGGTGGGTTGTGGGTGCATGATTTTGCTTGTCGCACCCATGGCAATTAAGGACCGGTTCATGAGAAACCCTGGAAGACTTATAGTACTTACCACAAGCCAGCATGGGCAACAGCTGGACTTGTAGTGTAGTTTTTCCCTGGTCGACGCATCCAGGCCAGGGTGGGCGTGATGGAGTTCGGATGGACCAGACAAGGTCTATGCAGCTGCCGGATTCACCTAGGCACCAGAGGGGGTTGCCTACCCTGGCATAGGGGTAGGGGCGAAACCTTAGTGTGGTGTCACTTGGTCAGGGGGAGTTATGCGAAGGGTCTTGTCACGATCACTCGCATGGTAACATGTCAGGCATGGCACGGTGACATACGGTGGATCGTGTCTTGTGGGTACAGTTGTACACCTCTGGCCAGAGTAAAACTATTTGGATAGCCGTGCCCGTGGTTAAGGGCGATCAACCAGATTCACCATGATAAGTCCCACCTTAATAATTTGACTTAATGGAACTGGACTAGTTCAGGTGGTTTGGTTAGGCCTGTTCAACGTGGAGATAACGTTGTTCAGTGGAAGAGTTAATCTTGATTAAATAATCAATGTTTTACTGTTTTAAACTAGAAAGGTTTTACGACCACAATTACGCAAAATAGCCCAAGCCACTCTTGTCTTCCCTTGCATGTCTGCATTTCTCCGTGTGGCTTGTTGAGTATGGGGTTGTACTCAGCCTTGCTATTTCCCCCTTTTCCCAGAAGTGTAGTGCTTCTGAATCGAAGACGGAGTTAGAAGACCAAGGCTCAGACCCCAGTTGAGTTTGCCTGTGGAGTGGAGCTGAAGCCCCGCTAGGATCGCCTTTTTCCGCTGCTGCTGCTTTCGTTTGAGTGCGAGGACTAAGTGCCTCTTCTATAAGTATTTTACGCTTTATTTTACGTTTGGATCTGTTTATTGATTTGTCATTTTGTGTACCCTGGCTGATTCCTGGACAGGGATCTAATACACAAAATAGTCTAGAAATTTGGCTAAATTTTTGGGCGTGACAATCTAAAGTTCAGGTCTTTGTAACCAGAAGTTTTGGTAATTCTTCTGCACTAAGACAGTGACTTCGTACCTGAAGTTCCGGTGTTTTCGACTAGAAGTTTCGATGTTTGAATCTATGAGTAACGACTAGTTTTTGTGGACTCGGGTATTTAAACCCCTTCCGCCCCTTCTATCCATGGCTGCTGATTTTAGGACAAGTGTAGACCTATTCATAGCCAAGTAGCCCCTCCCAAATCCCTACTTTTGTGGTAGTTCTTTGTGGGAGTGATTTGAGGAGGTTTAGAAGAGTTGGGTTGAGGGATTAAGAGAGATTGAGTGCTAGTGAACTCCACCCCATTCTTGAGATAGTTTGAAAAGAGAGAGAGGTTGAGAAGAGAAATTGAGAGCTAGTGAGCTTCACTCCATCCTTGAGCACTTAAGTTCATAGCAAGCAAGTCATCGATTGTGTTATTTACTCTTGATGGCTCTCCACCTAGACGGTTAGGCGTCACCCGTGAGGATCTAACCGTGTGGATTGCTCGGAAAGTTTGTAAGGTTTGCCTCACCGCCGCAAGGAAAGAGGTAAGGTTGAGTGGAAATCGAGCTATCTTCTAAGAGGTTGCTTGGTAGAGCAAGCTTCATCGGAGGTGGGTGCTAGTTGTCCAAGCTTGGACCTAGGTGTGGTCGCTTAGAAACTTGCTAAGCCTCGGTGGTTGCTTGGAGACTAAAGCTTTCTCGTGATTGATAGCCTGGTGAGGCTTGGGATCAATCGAGATCTGGCTCCTTGGAGTCCCTCAATGAAGAGTAGGATCATTAAGATCCAAACTTTGGTGAAGAATCTATGTCTCCTCCTTTTCTTGCTCGTTGTATGTGCTTCCTTGCATGCTCCTGATTATTTACTCTATCTATTGCAATTATGTGTTGTGAGGTTTGCCTCTAGACCAGAAGTTCAGGTCTTTTGGACCGGGACTTCAGTTTCGCTAAAGTTTCCCAGACAGAAGATGACCTAAAGATTAGGTGTTTAAGACCGAAACCTACGGTAAATTCGATTTATCTACGAAGTGTTTTTCAGTGATGCCTATTCACCCCCTCTAGGCAACATTAAGGTCCTTTCATTATATAATTCAAAAAATATAGAATTCAAACAATAAACTAGAATTCATAGGCTGAAAACCCCAGTTTTTGAAGATTACTAGAAACTGGCTACCAACAAGCTACTTCTCAACATCAACTCCCCTAAACAGAGCCAAGTAATACCTCCTTCCTAAAATATAGTAATTTTTAGCTACATATTTGGACACATCCTTATTCTCTATTTTAATTGCTTGGCCTTTCTCAGCAAAACTGATATACCAACCAATTTAAATGTCCATATGTGCCTTAAAAATGCATAAGCAAATTAATCACTTCTAGCTTTAACAAAGTGCAGGTGTTCATGCAAGTCATGGATTAAACTGACTGAGTGAGTGGTAATGGATCTATTCAACCTGTTTGGATAGAAATGAATATATGTAGTCGTTGAATTTATTTAGCATGTCACAAAGCTAGCTACTCTGAATCACTATCAATCATGGTTGAGTTAGCCATTGGATCCTCCAACTGTTAAAACACACAAAGTAGGGCCGATCGATCAGTTCAGTTTTTGGCATGATTGAGCTAGAGCGAATTAATCCATATTAACTTTTTGAGTCTTTGTGGGTGCACTTCATTATTGTTTATGAAAGGATTTTGGTGTCATCTAGAGGGGGTAAAAGACGCTTAAAACTTTTAAATAAATACCAAAGCTAAACTTTTTGGATATTCCCTAACATTTTTGGATATTCAAAAAAATCTCAGATTTAAAAGCAAACTAGTAAGGCAAGCAAAAAGGGATAGTGACGCAATTATGGAAAGGATTGCACAAATAACAACTAAACTACTAACAACACCAAATAGCAAAGCTAGATGAGCGAAAAAGAGATATCACTAGGATTCTTCTAAGAGAATGTGTTCCCGAAGTTCAAATCCTTGATGAGATTCTACTCTTCGTTGAGGAGCTCACAATGAGCTGGGTCTTTTCCAACCCTATCCTCGTCAGGTTGCACAAATGCACTCCTCCTTCCACTAAGGGTACCTCTTCACTTTCGAAGGTGACATTCGACCTTCACAAACTCTCTCGGCACACCACAAACAAATCGGTGTCTCAAGGTTGACTTCTAGTCGTCTAGGTGTCCTTAACCACCAAGAGTAACAAATGCAACAAAGGTTTTTTTGGATGAATCAAGTGCTCAACAAATATTCACGAAATCAACACCAAGCACTCAAACAAATTCAAATCAACCACTCTCATACACACATGAAATCCATTTTTTCATACCTCATAATTAATGAAGAATGAGAGCCCTTGAGTTTCTTCTATTCATCGGCTAGACCACTAACTTCTTCATTCTTATTAATAAGACATGCTTGTTTCTTACGAATTCCATGAGCTTGATCACTATTGTTATGTCCTTCTTGTTCAAGTGATCAAAGTCGGAGTCATCATCATCACCCATAAAGCAAGAATGATCTTAGACAATGGCAGATGAATAAGTTAATGATGTGGATTCTTCACTTAGCCATTGATGTTCATATACTTCTTCTTTCTTCAAAAGATTAGTATCACAAGCTCTATAGGAAGTAGAAGTGTCCAAAGTGATCCTACTCACCATTTCATTACATTGAATGGAGTCATGTGTTGGTGAGGAGGTGGATGTGGCAAGATCATCGAAGTAGTCACTTGAGATTCTACTCAATTTGGTGATGAAATCGAGCACTCCTCAAGTGATTCTTCTACAAAGAGTGCTTCATCATATTTGAACTTGTCGTATCTCTTTGTGACATCCTGGCCTAATTAGGATTTGACATGTGTGGCCATAAGAGTTGTGTGTGTATGTTTAGTATCACCTTGCTAGTTTAGCTAGGTAGAACCAACGTATAGGCATTGTCCCTCCAACCATGTCACTCCCGGGTTAACCCATTTACACGAAGCATGGACGAAAGTATAAGTGGGGTGGTATGTGTAAGTTGGCCCACCTGTTGGATGGGCTGGCTACATGGCTCTGAAGGGCGGGCTGTTACAAATGGTATCAGAGCTTATCCTCACGGTTGCACGTACGGGTTAGGGTGCGGGCATATGGCGCATGGCGCATGTGGGCTCTGTGTGAGGCACATGGAATGGCATATGGCACTAACACTGGACGTACAAACGTGCGCTAAGAGGGGACATGTTCGTGGACATTTGCCTATATGCCTGTGTGGCTACGTGGGTAAGTTGGATTGACGGGAACATCGGGTCCTTTGAGGAACGGTGTGTGATATCCTAGCCCAATTAGGATTTGACCTGTGTGGTCCATCAGAGCTGTGTGAGCATGCTTAGTATCACCTTGCTGTTTAGCAAGGGTGGAACCAATTTATAAGGTATTGTCCCTTCAACCATGTCACTCTCGGGTTAATAATTTTTACATGAAGCGAGGACAAAAGTGTAAGTGGGCCTCCAACCATGTCACTCTCGGGTTAATCATTTTTACACGAAACGAGGACAAAAGTGTAACTGGGCCTGCCCGCCTAATGGGCAGGTGTTAACATCAGAATTTGGTAAGCCCTGGAGCCCGAATCGGCTAAGGTGTCCATCGGCTGATACCGAATCAGACAAGGCAAGCCGATGTAGCCGATTTCGGTATGACAACATTGGAGACACCATCGGATCAAGATGATGTGCTTCATGAGGATTGTCATATAAGGATAGAGTCCTAAAAAGGCAATTGTATCTATTAATTAGAAAGAGTTTATTAGTTTCCTATTTTATCTTTAGGAAAGTGTGTTAGTATCCTGTAAGGATTCGGTTTATTTTCTTTTATCTTTAGGAAAGTTTGGATTTGTAATCTGTTAGGATCTCTGTTAGCCTGCGGGTATAAATATGTAAGCCCGGGGTCCATGTAAATAATCTCTCGATCAATACAACCTTGGCGCACCGTCACCTTTTACTTTTCTACTTTGTTCATCATCCGGCGAGACTTGGCGCCCGACGCGGGGCTGCATCGGCTTCGATCTCCAGCGAAGGGGTAATTCCAAGGTCCCGTCGGCCCAGGTATATCGTATCTATCTTTAGTTTCGTTAACGTTCATAGATACATCGGCTTAGTTAGGACTTTCTTGGTTAGATCCGATATTCTGATCAAGTCGATGTTTCTATAAATGTAATGTTGCTTTAGGTAATGTTTCTTGGGGATGAATCAAGTGCTAAAAAAATATTCACGATGTCAACACCAAGCACTCAAACAAACTCAAATCAACTACTCTCTTTCATACAAAAAATCCAAGCTTATAGATCGGTGGAAAGGAAGAAGTGAGAAAGCAAGACTCAAAATGAATCTAAAATTGACACGAGCTAAGGTCACAGGATAAGCAATAGAGCCAGCAACCTTGACTTGAGGATGAAGGGGGCTATTTATAGCCACAGCCTCATATCTGCCCGTTGAAGGCCAAGATTCCATTTTTCGGAAGATTCAAAAATGTTTTTTGGAAGTTGCTACAGTGTTTTTGGTAGTTTTGGTAAAGTGTAAAATTTCAACACAAGCACGGTAGAAAACTGGGCAAAATCGAATTTCAGATATTCCAAAATATTTTCAAAAATATCCAAAAATCATCAGAGAGCAAAATTAACTTTTGGAAATTTCTAGAGTAATTTTCGGAAGGTGTTCAGATGTTTTCGAAGTTTCTACAATGCATTTTTAGAAAACACCGAAAATCACCAAAGAGCAAATTTGTGCCCATATCAATTTCGAAAATTCCAAAAGGAACTTTTGGAATTTTTCGAAAATCACCGAGAGCATTTTTCATGGTGCATCTTTTTTAGAAATTCCAAAAATCACCATAATGTAAAATTCTTGAGCGAGAAACACTTCAAAAGGATTTTTAGCACCAAATTCATCCCTAGACATCAAGACAACATCCTATTAATAGTATGGCTTCCTACAAACTCAAGAGCAAACAAAAAAGCTATACCAATAAAATTACTTTTACGTCATCTTTTTTCTTAGTCTCGATCAATACTTCTATGGCTTTTATCTTATCAACAAATCACATCCTCTTGATCTTTGACATTTCATGTTGCACTTCTTTTTCATAAAGGGTTGATACTTAGCAACTTGTGACATCCCATGGCCTCGATCGATTCGTCGGTGCTTGGCAAAGCACTTGCTCCTTCACTATTGCGTCGAGTCCTTCGGCATCAAGCATCCACTTGCCCTTCTCCTATGGACTTCTTCCACTTAGCAGCTTTCGCACGACCTCGGAAAAAGAAAGAGCAGGGCAATATTTCAAACTTGCATTCGTAACGCTTAACAAAAGCGGGCATTGTGCCTTGTTTGCATTCGAATTCTAATCCTGAGGCCTTTTTCCTTCATTCATTTTGCGGTAGCTTACGCGTCAGGCCATATCTTCGCTAGGTGTTTATGGAATAATTATAGCAGGTTGGTCTAGTAAGACGGGGGGCGGCCGTTCAGCCGGCCCGAACAAAAGGCTCTTTTAGGAAGTAGTCCCATCACTCTCGGGCCTGGCACCAACCAAGAGGAGGCGGGGCTCTCTCCAATCATTCCGAAGAGCCGAGATCTCGTAAAGGAAAAATTAGCTAGCTCAGCAAGTTTGGACCCAGGTGAATCTGCTATTTACCAAGTGAGTCTGCGTTGCATGCTATGAAACATAAGAATCATTTTGAATCCCACCCGCTCACCCATGAATAGAGGGCTGGCTAGCATCTCACCTCAAAAAAGAGAAACTTGTCTCACCATATCATATGCTCGTTTTCGAAATCCAGTGTTATGCTCTCTTCTTTGCTTACACCTGTTACGCGACTAAGCACACAAGCAGGAGCCTTTCTTTCTCATTGGCAATGAAGACCGGCTATCAAGGGGCCCTCGTCAAGGACGACTTCCTGAAAGCAAGAAAAGGAACAAGTCAAAGTAGAAAGAAAGCCCACGGAAAGGAGCGGGTACGAGAGCTTGACCAGGAGCAAGATAACGAGCTTTCTCGCGCTAGACAAAGACACTCGCCTAGGCTTTATACCTATATTTGCCCTCCCCATGTTGTGCTTGACCACCTAGGATGAGTAGCAGGCTTAGCTACAAGAACAGAACCTAACTCTACTTCTTTTTCCTCCTTTCCTCTTTACTGCCCCCGCTATCCTATCAACAGGTCCCTCAATTCAATTTGTTAGAACAAGTAAGAATGTACTTTTCCACCCTCCCTTAGCGGACCCGTTGGAGCGAGCCAGATTCCTTTGGACTTACTTTGGTTTTACTACATATATTATCATATATAAAGAAAAATAGTGGTTTTGACTTTTTTTCTTCTTGCTTTAATCCAGTCGCTCGATAGGACTTCCCGTAACCCGAAAAGGTTGGTTCTTCCCCTACAACCCCTACCCCTCCAAGGAAGTACTCTTCATCGGCAAATCCGAATGTCTCGATCCGAGTTGAGACCCACCTAGTAACGTGAGAACGACTCAGACTCTTGGATAAACTCTTATCCATATATCACTAAAGGGGGACTTTTATTGGTTATGGGTTGAATTTTACGAAAGCTAAAGAAGAAACCGATGGTGAAAATAATAGATGATTGGATCACTCAAAGCCAAAGACCAATTCCTTCCTTTTAGGTGGTCTAGGTGGCTGGGATACTATGCCCATCTTTTTAGAGGCTCAAAGACAGTTCACGAGCTCCTTCAATCGATAGAGAATCTGTATCGGGCGGATGAGCTATTATCGCCCAGCTCCCTAACCTAATGTGGTCGGACCATCGCGTAGCCAAGTCTTGCCAACCTTTCATCGCATCTTGCTACCTTCCATTACTTGTAGCTTTACATCACAATAAAACCACGATGTCTTATTCTTCATCATTTTCATCAGCTCTTCATTGGACTAATCTTTTTTATACAATCAATAAACACATTAATTACTTAATCATTTCTCATCAGTTAACCAAACCCGCTAGAGACATGAATGCTCTTTCAGTTCCCACCTTACAAGGTTCTTTTTCAAAATGCGGGAATCACTTCACTAATTTTCAACATGGTGACATTACTTCTTATTCGAAAAAAAACATGGTGACATTACTTAAGCCAGATCTGATCATGACCATTAAGTTTGTCTGTTCTATTCTATTCCTTGCGCTTTCGCAGTAATTAAGAGATCACAATGCCCTACCCGCTCGGTCCCTAAAAGATTGTAGTTTAGTCTATACTATTGTAGAGAGTAGAGTCTGCTAGACCTATTTAATATGCAAAATATAATAATTTTTGGTTATGTATTTAAACAAAAATATATTCAGATCTGTAGAAAAAATTACTATATTTTGGACGAAGGTAAATACTTCATACATTCATGGGAAAATATACAGTGAAACCATCAAATAAGCTAAAATCTATGAAAACCATATCTAAAAGTTTTGTAAATTCATGAAAAAATTACTAGAGATAGATATAGACATGAAATACATTCTTACCAATTCTTAAGTCCAAATTCAACTTTATTTGAGAGAGAAAAAAGATAATTTATCCAAAATTTGTCTTTTTTTGTTACTTTATAATAAGTGAGTTTGAATTTGGTGATAATGTATTTCATGTCTATATCTATCTCTAATAATTATTTCATAAATTTATAAAACTTTTAGATTCGATATCACGGGTTTTGACTTATTTGATGGTTTTCGCTGGATATATATAGAGAGAGAGACATATATGTATATATACATATATATATACATATATACATATATGTATATATATATATGGGTGTGTGTATGTGTGTATATATATGTATGTATATATGTATCACTGCTACATAAATGTGAATAGGTGCCGGTTGGAAAACCCCATTAGGTGTCGGTTTTCCCAAACGGCACCTATTTGAAAAGAAATAGGTGTCGGGTTTAAGAACCGACACCTATGAGGTTCAAGGGATCAAAGAAAATTCTAGCTCGATGCAAGCTGATGAATCCATCCACAAGTCTCGGCTTGAGAAGAACATATCCATCCACAGATCAAGAACATAACAACACAAGTCTCGGCACCAGTCTTGACAAGAACAATTCATCCACATTCATCCATATATCAATCCATCCACAACATACACATTCATCCATATATCAATCCATCCACAATAGAAATTTTGACACAAAAAATCCAATAATGGATTCATCCCAGATAAAAAAAGAATACACACACCATTGTCGTCGTCACACGGTCGCGTAGCCGCCGCCGTAGTCATCATATCCCCTCGACAAGCCCACCGCTTGTCGCCGCCTATCCCTGGTGAGACCGCCGCTGCCTCCATCCGCGAACCCTGTCGTCCCTGCCGCCACCTCCCCTCGGCAAACCCCGCCGCCCTTGCCGCCGCCTCCCCTCGTCAAACCCCGCCACTCCACCGCCTCCCCTCGACAAACCCCGTTGTCCCTGCCGTCGCCTCCCCTCCTGCCGGATCTGCCGGAAGGGAGGGTTCCTCCACCTTTCATCGCCGCCTCTCCTCGGCAAACCCCGCTGCCCCCCACCACCTCCTCTCGCAAACCCCACCGCCCCGCCGCCGCCGCATCCATCCGCGAGCCCCGCCGTCCCTCGCCGCCGCCTCCTTCCCGTCGCCTCGCTACCGTCGCCTACCGCGCCACATCGAGAGAAGAAGAGACAAGGGAGAAGAAGAAGAAGAAGAGATAAGGACACAATATCGAGAGAGAGATAAAAGGACGCGCGTCCACCTGGCCGGCTTGTCACGCGCGGCTCGGCTCGGTTTTTAGTTGTTGGTTTTAAAAAACCGACACCTATAATATATCATGGTGTCGGTTAAAAAAGTTACTGACAGTATATGGGTCAGTTTTTTTATTATCGAAACCTATAGTGACTGTTTTTTAATAAAAACTGGTCTCATCCATATAGTTGTCGATTTTTTTAAATCGATATCTATTGTTTTAATAGGTGTTGGTTTTAAATAAATCGATACCTTGTCTCTATGAAAGTTTTTTTAAGTAGGGTATGTATGTACGTACGTATATCGCTATTCTCGTTTTAGCCATCGAACCGCTAATTCTCATTGCTTCTCGTTTTCTACGGTTTTTAGAAACGGGGAGTATGATTAGTAAGATTAGTGAGCCATATAAATAAACATAACACGCGCATCAGAGTAAAAACAAATCCAGCAAGTAAACCCATGCCTAATTATAGCCAGATGATTACTCAACTAAACTAAAGAATTAGCACACTCCATGCTTATGGACATGGTTGTCCATTAGCTGCCTCTAGCTTTCCTTTTCTCCTTCCTTACTTTTCACAGTTAACATCCTCTACTACCACATGTTAATGCCCAATATTGTTCATGATTATATGGTTTTATTTACGATCTTTACATCCTTTTTACTGTTCATGAAGCCGACATTTATCTAAGGAGTGTACTCGTGCATCACATTGCCAATACGCATATGGGGCCATATATGCATAAAGTGATTAAAGGCCCTAGCTCAATCAAACTCTGGCTAATTAAGCTGCCCAGGTTGACCCGTTGACCCATCCGACGACCTGGGTTGACTTCTAAGTTAGGGTTTGACATTTTTCCCTTTTTTATTCTTTTTTCCTGTGACTGACGCAGCTTTTTCGTGGACACTGTCTCATTTTTTTGGACACCCACTGACCCACTTAACCGTCTTGGCATGTCACCATGTAATACACGTATGTGCCTCGTATACGCGTGTCCTATTGAAACTTTATCAAATACACATATATGGATATAGGTAATAAGCCAATCGGTCATAAATACACTGCATTTGACTTTAAGGACGTATTTTTTTGATAAAATTTTTGAAACTTTGTTTATAAAATCTAAGCGTATATTAGGCAAATCAATGCATACTATTGTTATTTGTTTTTAAACTAGGCATTTTAGAAATTGTTGTTGTTTTTCTGCAACAAGCATTTGAGATATCATTGATAGTTAGTTTCAAAATATTGTGATCAAATTTTGTTCTAAGTGACAAATATTTATGAGAGGAAGTATAAATAAAATATAAAACTTGGGCACCAAAATTTAGAACATGGAAGTTGCAGCTATTGTTAAAAAAAATATAAGCAAAGCGGAGCTAACGTGTCGGTCTTCGGTTTTAATTTTCTGTTTGGTTAGTTTTTATCCTGTTTTATATCCTCTAGGTGGAAGGGCCGAGCGCCCAAGTAGAGCGTGTGGTAATTACTAATCAGCCTGAGGTCATGCGAGGTTGAATGTGTTTTCTCCTCAATTTTTTTGGCTTCAAACCGTACAAAATTTGGTCGAAAATTGCATGAATTTATAGTTACTATATGTGGGTGCTCATTTTGAATGTTACGAAATTAAGTTGAAAGCGGTTTTAGTTTCGCTTGCAGGTCTGCTACTAATGTGATTAATTATAACAAGCAGAGCATTAACTCTCTTGCCATCCCGATCTCATCTTTAAATCATTTTACTGTTCATGAAAACGACAGTGATCTAAAAAAACTCGTGCATCACATTTCCAATAATACATATGTGGGGACATATATGCATGAAATGATTAAAGACACTCATCAAACTATGGCTAAGCTGGTTGATCCAGCCTACCACTTGCACCAGCTAGCTGGCTAGGTTGACCAGTTGACCTGACCGGTCTGAATTCTAGGTAAGTGTTGACTTGATTTTCTTTTTTTTTTCCTTTAGCTAATCTAGCCTTTTCAAAGGTCATGTCTTAGGCTGTGCTCTTTGACGGGGCTTAGAAACTAATCTCGTACGCATGAAAAAAGAAACGATAAAATAGCATATAATTAATAAAATATTAGTTTAAAATTTTAAAAAATAAATTAATATAATTTTTTAAAGTTATTTTTTTTTAATTTTAAAAAATGTATCGTTTAATCGTTTAAAAGCGTCAAAGATGAGATTGGTAACCACCGCAAATGAAAAAAAACACGGACTCATTTTAGATACCCACTTTAATCATGTCATGGGGTACACACACATGTACAGTACACTTGAGCCTCGATCGACTATGCGTAATGAAAGTTTATTAGACACACATAGCACATATGGATATATGCACTGCCCTTTTTTTATAATTTTTTAACGTTTAGGATAATGTTTGATTAAAAAACTTTGAAACTTTGATAGTTAATTTTTAAGGTAACTTTATTTTTAACCCTTAAATTTTGCTCAAAGCTTATTTTTCACCATGAACTACAAATTAAAACCAATTATTATTCACCGTCAACTCTAAAAACACTTCGTAAACCATAATTTATGGTGGTTTTGATCGTATTATAGTGGTTTTTATACCATAAGCTTCAAAATGCAAGTTATATGGTTGTAGACCTAATTAAGTGACATTTACATCAACAAAATATGCATAGTAAGGGTATAAACTAGGAAAAATCACTTTCGAACAAAACCATGAGGAAAAAATGTCCCAAGGTGTTTTTCTGTCTGACTTCATTTGAGGGGCAAAATTTAACTTGTTTTATAGTTTAGGATGAAAATGAACTTTCATCCAAATTCAAGGTCCAACAATAGAATTTACCCTTAATTTTATATTTGAATAAGTTTATAAAATTGTAAATATTTTATGATATTATGATAATACTTTTTAACACAATACTATTGTTCTTTGCTTTTAAAACAAGCACTTTAGAAGTTATTGATGATCAAATTTGATTAAACCTTGTGAAAATGTTTAAGAGTAGAGAGTATAAAATCAATAAACATGTCCACTCAAAAAGAATCAATAAACATGAGCACCAAATTTATTCGGTTTGCCCTTTGATTTTTATTCGGTTTCATGCTGCCGAAAACTGAATGGGCCGATAAAATCGGACCAGCTTGCAGGTTGCAGCCCATCAACATTTGGCCCAAAGCTTCCAATGGGTAAGAGTTCTTCCAATCCAAATGGATCAGAGACCTCACTGCCGAGCCTCCCGCCATCCGCCGGAGTATGGATCCTCCTCCACGGCGCCGCCACTTGCCGGAGTTTGATTCCCTCCTCCTCGCCGGCCCGCGCCTCGGACCGCTCAAGCAGGCCCACGCGCGCCTCATCGTCGCCGGCCACGGCCGCTCGCTCCCGCTCGTCACCAAGCTCGCCACCCTCGCCGTGGACGCCGGCGCTGCGCCCTACGCGCACCTCCTCGCCGCGTCCCACCCTTCCTGCGACTCCTTCCTTCTCTCCTCCCTAGCCCGCGCCGCCGCGCATCGCGGCCTCCCCGGCGCCTCCATCGCTTTCTACAGGCGTCTCCTCGCCGCCGCGCTCCCCTTCTCCAGCTTCGCCTTCACGGCCGTCGCCAAGGCCTGCGCCGACCTCTCCGCGCTCCGCACTGGCATGGCGGTGCACGCGCACTCCGTCCTTCTCGGGTTCGGTTCCGATCGGTTCGTGCAGACGGCGCTGGTTGTGCTGTATTCTAAGTGCGGCCAGCTACCCGTTGCACGCAAGCTGTTCGACGCAATTCGTGACAAGAGTGTGGTCGCTTGGAACGCTATGATTTCTGGGTATGAACAGAATGGGCTTGCTGAGCGTGCGATTGAGGTGTATAGGGAGATGCAGGTGGTTCAGGTGGTTCCTGATTCCGCAACATTTGTCGCTACGCTCTCTGCTTGTGCACAGGCCGGTGCTCTGGATTTGGGACACGAAGTGGAAAGACGTATTGTCTCTGACCAGATGGACGTGTCTGTGTTTCTTGGCAGTGCTCTTGTGAACATGTATGCCAGGTGCGGTCTTGTGAGCAAGGCTCGCGATTGGTTTGACAGGCTCCAAGAGAGGAATGTGGTCACATGGACTTCCATGATCGCAGGGTATGGAATGCATGGCCATGGTCGTGAGGCGATCAAGCTGTTCCACTTGATGAGACGCAAGGGGCCAGCACCCAATGATGTCACTTTTGTGGCTGTCTTAGCTGCGTGTGCGCATGCTGGGTTAGTTAACGAGGGTCGTGATGCTTTTGATTCCATGAAGAGGGTCTATGGACTTGTCCCTCGTGCTGAGCACTACTGTTCTATGGTAGATATGTATGGAAGAGCTGGACTTCTTGATGATGCAATGCAGTTTATACATGATTCCATGCCAGAAGAACCAGGACCTGAAGTTTGGACAGCGATGCTTGGAGCGTGCAAGATGCACAAGAATTTCAATCTTGGGGTGGAGGTGGCTGAGCGATTGATTGCTCTTGAGCCTGAGAATCCATCCCATCGAGTGCTGCTTTCGAATATATATGCTCTTTCTGGTAAAATGAATCATGTCGAGAAGGTGAGGAATGTCATGATCAAGAGAAGATTGAAGAAGCAAATTGGATACAGCTTGATTGAGCTAGGAGGTACTTCCCATTTGTTCCGCATGGGCGAGAAGTCTCATCAGCAAACTAGAGAAATTTACCAATACTTGGAGGAACTGGTTCATAAGATTAGTGATGCTGGCTATGTACCTGAAACTGACTCAGTGCTGCATGAGTTGGAAGAAGAGGAGAGGGAGGTTGCACTGAGATATCACAGTGAAAAATTGGCAGTAGCATATGGCCTCATGATGAGCAGTGGAAGCACCGCTCCAATCAGGGTAATAAAAAACCTGCGGATATGTGGTGATTGCCATCTCGCAATCAAATTCATGTCATCTGTGGAGAATAGAGAGATAATTGTCAGGGACAAGCACCGTTTTCACCATTTTAAAGATGGAAAGTGTTCCTGTTTGGAATATTGGTAAACGTCTCTGGCAATTTTTAGGTGCATTTCTCAGGTACTAAGTTGACATAATAGTTTCTCAGGATTGAATCACTTCATGTTAAAATCTACTCTCCTTTTGTCAACCAAGTTGCCTATCATTCCATACACTATACACTACCCAACTAGGAATCTTGTCAATATTTTTTTTTATTTTTTTGGAGAAGCAGAAGCAAACACTTCCCCTTTTCCATTACTGGAAAAACAACAAGCTACAGAGTTTTCAGCAACTTTTTCTGGGTTGTTAGTTCAATAAGCAGAGTGATTTTTCCTGATTGATAGGTTCCGCTGTTTTCTCTGTTTGGTAGTTTGTGGGCTCTGGCTTGTTGTTCAGTATGTTGGATTTGGAGAATTCCTTTTCTCTTTATATGCTAACCCAAGTTTTCAACTTAGTTACATTACATTTATATTTCCCTGTAAAAATCGAGACAGATGTTTGTAGTAGATTAACCATGTTTTTTATCTTTTCTTTTCTACTGGCATTTTGATTTAATTCAGCATAGTTCCTAACGACGATCATAGTTGTTGACAGTTACCTGTTTCTTTGTTTTGCTTGCAAATGTGTATCGACTTCCAGCATTTTGTTCTAATTTTGCTTTATTTTATGAGTAGCTAGAATCCTGGAATCATGAAAATGGCTGTACGAAGAGAAGATGACAATCTGACCAAAAAGTGCAGCAACTGCTGAAAATGTTTCAAGTTGCAAGCCAGATTCTATGACATGTTTGAGCTTGAGTACAGTGCAACACTGCAATGAAGTTAACCGGATAATACAGAAGCATGATGATAATTACAAGGTATAAGAAAATATTCGAACTGCATGAAGTAGCATCATAGATTGACAAGTTAAATTCTGAATCTGAACATGCAAACTAAGAAATATCATATTCGCAGGCCATGTTCAAACTAAACTGAACGGCGTGCAAAAGCTCTGGAAGAGATAGCATGTTAGTGACAAGAATATTGTAGCATCATACAGACATCTGGAATTCAATATTGCAAACTTTACCCCTTCCCTCATACTATCGAGAAAGAAATTCCCGAGAAGAAATGTGCAAGCTAATGGCAAGTGTATAAAAATGGGCTTGTTTCCTGTTGGAGGGGGCTTTAATCAGATGGATTGCTGGCATTACCTTCAAAGAACAAGATTAGGAAATATGCAAAAAAAAAATTCAAAGTTCTGTATTTTCTCTAAGGATCCAAGTGGACTCAGCAGATAGAACTGTTATTACTCACAACAGTTGATTACAGTGAAAAACTTGTGTGTGGTTTTAGGTTCCAATGTCCCATAATCAGCTCTTTTATTTGTTCATGCAAATATTATTACAAGGGTATTTTCACTATTTGGCCATTATGATATGGGAGTTAGGCAGTTAGCTACTAATTCACAGTCAATCTTTCATTGGTAGACATCCCTTTCCTGATGGAGGCAAATCAATGAAATAAGTTGAAAGGGAATACATTGCCTACAGACTGAAAAATACATTTGCTTACCTACTGCTGCACAATCTCATAATAACACCTAGGGTACAGTACCATTTTAAGATTAATCTAGAATCATACTCCATGGTTGCATGAGTACATTGTCCATCCATGAAAAGCATGCCTACACTAAACAAACACCAGTCTTGCAGAACTCAGTCTGTTGGTTATCTCTTCATGACATACCTACTCTAACAACCAGGCTACACCATGCATGATTAATTCTACTCCTGATCAGCTTGTACTCCTTGATTGGCCCCATTGATTTTCCTCATGGGATCACTTGCATTTCCTATCATCGTCCTGAGTTCTAGACACTGCACAAGGAACACAATCTTCCATACTGTCAGGTAAGAGATTGGCAATGCTTCAGTACTATCATGATCAAGTGTTCTTTCAACAAAAAAAAAAGAACTGGAATATCATGATCCATTGACTCCTCGTTTGGCTTCTGAAGTTTTATATATGAACTTGTGAAGTTTTATGGCTGATGCGCTACGCTTATCTAAAGTTGCTGCAGAAACATATAATCATTGTATTTTTTTTACAAATCAAAACAAGTTAAGCCATAATATGTTGCTAGCTCCGTCTTGAACTACACAGTTACACTTATTTTGGGACGAGGAGTACATCTAACAGCCATGTCTCTCACAATTGTTTCAGATTTTGAAAACACAATAGTATTTTTGTTTACGACATAGATTAATATTTCAAACGCTAAAAAATGTCTGACAGTAGTTGCATCAAACAATGTTACCAGTTACCATAATCAAATCTCAAATGACATAATTAGCTTAGGTCTAAGTGAAGATTGATCACCTGTACATGGATAATTAAGTCAGTTCATCATGATGAGTGCATGGATTGGGCGAGCGGCGCCTCGCTCTCATGCGACGTCACCGACGAGCACTCGTCCTTCTCCTCCTCCTCCTCCTCCTCCACCACGGCGGCCTCGCCGGCGCCGGCGCCCTTCTCGCCGAGCACGGTGGAGTCCCCGAAGTGCACCCGCCGCGTGCCGCTGTGAGACCCCAGGGGCGACCTCACCGCGCTCTTGAGGTTCGTGCTGCTCGGCAGCGGCGCCACCGCGGCCGGCCTCGTCGACGACGGCTGCCGCTCCACGTGCCCCGCCGCCGCCGCCGCCGCTGCGTTCGCCTCAGCCGACGGCGACGACGAGCAGCAGCAGCAGCAGCAGCAGAACCGGTACGCGCACGTGGCGATCCAGAACGCCCAGGGGAGCGCGACGAGCGCGAGGCCGGCGATGGGCAGCCAGTGCGGCACCTCCGCCGGCGGCAGCGCGAGGTAGAGCACCAGGCACCCGCCGCCGGCGAGCACCGCGAGGAGGAGCACCGCCGCCACCACCCACACGCACGCGTTGCCCGCCGGCCGTCCGGCCTGATCCGCCTGCCTCTGCTGCCCCATTCGATCGATCGATCTCTCTCCCCAACCAAACCAGAATCAAATGGCAATTTACAACCAAGAACTCAATTGGCAGAGCCGAGACAAGATGATCTTTGGAATGGAATCGATCAATTTGGAATCTCTTCTCCTGTTCTTGGTGTTGTTGATCGCGAATTTCGCAATGGAAGAGACAAAAGTTTTGATCTTTCTTCGTGTTCTTGCTCTTGCGGTGTGTGTCCGAGAGGAAGTTGGAAATGTTCAACAGATGGCAACTGAAAAGTAGGGAGGCAGTTAACGAGGACGCCCTATAATAGCATGATATATACAACTGCATGGGAAATATGTATGAGATTAATTCACAATTTTACATAATAAAACTATAAAATTACATTAACAGTTAGACAATGTAGTACATTTGCTTCATTCTTGATCAAAGCTCAAATGATATAGACACAGATACATACAAATTAATTACTTTTTTTGCTTGACATCTCAATTGTGAATTATTGTTCTTTTTGCTTGACATACAAATTGATATATTACGTCATGTTTCTCACAATTTTACATACATATTAAAATTACATTATTATTTGTTAGACACTGTACATTGCTTCATTCTTGATCAAATGGTACACAGATGCATATAAAGTAGTACTTAATAATTGTTTGTTGCTTGACATCAAACTAATTATTGTGCTAGCTTGACATTACATAATTTACAAATTAAATTACACCATAATCATCTGACAGTCAGACATGGTTACAGAGTCAAACACTGATAGGACCAATCAAGTGCTAATTAAGCACAACTGCACACATATTAAGCAAGGGAAAGAAAGATCACACTGATCAGCTAGCTGAGCCTAAGCAAGCTGTAAAGCTCCTTCAGGTACAAGCTCTCCCTGTCCTTGATCCTCTTCTTCCTGGAGAAGATGATGCCATTGATGAGAGGAACAACCAGTGGCACGATCGGCTTCTCCTTCTGCACCTTCCTCGGCGGCGCCCTTCTCTGGCCACCGATCACCACCTCGCCGGCGGCGCCGACGACGTCGGCCTCGCCGAGCCTGAGCAACTGCCCCAGCGGCTGCCGCCTCGCCGTCGCCCCGTGGGCGGCGGCCACGCCGCTCCGCCGGTCGCCGCCGGACGCGGCCCAGACAGCCAGCGCCATGTCGCGGCCGTCCCTCCGCTGGATGCGCGCCCGCTCCGCCGCCGCCCTGTCGGCCTCCATGTGCGCCAGCTTGGAGAGCGCGCGGTGGAGCTTCGCGCTGAGCGTCGCCATGGCGAGCTCCGTCTCGGCCAGCCTACGCTTCAGCTGCACTACCTCCTGCCTCGCCCTGGCGGCCTCCTCCTCCACCTTCCTGATGGAGCCCATCAACATGGCGTCGCCGGCGGAGGCGGAGATGTCGTCGTCGTTGGCTAGCGACGGCGACGACGCGAAGAACGGCGGCGAGGACGGGACCAAGTACATCGCCGGCGCAGCATCCGACGCCACTGGAAGCTTCCTGCTACTCTCCTCAAGCTTGGCATTGGCGCCACCAATGGCGTTCGTCTTCGAGTGGCTAGAAACCCTGACACCATCTCCTCCTCCCTCGAGCTTCGCATACGAGGCGGCAATGCCCATGGTGTTCGACCTGGTGCCCCCCTCCCTACCAACACGGCGGTCGCCACCATACCCGCCACCGCCGTTCCGCCTGAACTGGTTCTCTCCGACGAGGATGCGCTCACCGAACACGGCGACCGCCTCCTTGACGGACCGGAATGCGCTGGAGGTGTCGACCTCCGCTCGCGCGTGGTCCGACGAGGCGGCGGCCATGGCGCCGCCGTGCAAGGTCGGCGGGTTTCTCTCCAGGCAGCAATGGACACACAATCTTGGCGAGAGATATATATACACATATGAAGGTGAGATCAAGCAGAAGCAGTTTGCTTTGCTTACACAACAAAATGGAGGCACATTGGCAAGGCCAGGAAGCAAGAAACAAGACTAGCCACCTAATAGGATCCTTCAAGTAGAGATGAGGGACAGTACAAGTACAGCTTATACAGGAATGCTTTCACTGCAAAAATGGATGAATGCTTTCAGTGCAAAAAATACAAATGGATGAACGCTTCCAGTGCAAATTACAGAGGATGGTAACATGTGATGTGCTCTTCCTCCCCAGGAAGGTACACCGAGTCAAAATATCAGATACTACTTACTAGTACATTGGCATCATGACAGTGGTTGGGAGAAATCATGACCCTTAACAGAGGTTCACTGATCTTGTGAGCATTTCATCACACTTTGCAACTTATAATTTTCACTTGAGTGCACCAGCCAAACTAGTAATTTTCCTGAGTGCATTACTTGGGCTAGGAGTTCAGTGTACAAGTGCCAACACACAGATCAACAATTCAGAAGCCAATGTTGCACCAAACATACACAAGCTGTAACACTGATTTCATTCAGTTGTATTCAGGGCATGGATCCATTGTACATTGAGCTCGACAAAATCGAAAATCAAAGTCCTCTGGTGAAAAGGCAATGTGTGTATCATACTTGGCCCCTATCTCAATAAATAAAAAAGTAAAAGCTTATTGAACAGACCAATGATAAGAAGGTAACCAGCCAGTGAAGTTACCCCATACCAACATAGATGACAGCTTAAACAACTAACTTACATGACCAGAAAACACGCTACACATCTACTGGGAAGCATCCTATCGTGATTGCCTCAGGGAAAAACAATCACTAGATGTGTCTAGAATGTTAGGTCCTTGGGATCCTCAATTATCTTCGAAAGGGTTTGCAGAAAAGCGGCAAGATCAGCTCCGTAAATAACCCGATGATCAGCAGTAACATTGACCTAGATGTAATTGATCAGTTAAGAAATTAAACCAAAAAATAAACTCCATGATTGGTTTGTGACAAAAGGAAATGTGGCATAGCAATGAGTAAATTTACCTGCATTTGGTTCTTGATCCCAATTCTACCATCTTTTGTACCAACTAGTGTTGGTTCCGACGCTCCAACGGCCATGATTGCACCCTGTTTTCCTCAATAAAAATAGTACCATGAAGCATGTAGCAAGCAGGATTACATGACAACAGAAATGAAAAGATAGAAATTTCGTCTTACAGTTCCAGGTGGCAAGATTGCATCAAATCTGTCAACTCCAAACATACCAAGGTTTGAAATAGTAAAGGTGCCTGCAGTTTGAACATGAACAGCTATTAGCATAGATGTAAGATAGTTTGATGCATACATGTTTTCTTCTGCATTACATCAAATGCACTCTGTAATTTAATCAGTACGCTGCCAATTTTCATGCACAAACATGAGGAACACATGATCTGAAAACCCCAAATGAATGAATTCTAAAACATTTGCTCATCAAAGTGTGAATTACATTATTCGAATGCTTTCTATGCTGAGTTGAATGTGAAAAAATTTCAGGCAGAATCACCATAAAAAATAATAAAAAGTTATTTATGATCTTGATTCTAGAGCAGGCAATAGAACCAACAGCCACACCCAATATAAGAATCAAGAACTACTGTTAGACGGGACACATTACATCTTTGGCTCTAAAAAGTACAAGCGCATATACCAAGGGAACACTCAGCACTGAGAGAAGCTCAGTCAAAAGTACAAGCATTCTATTAATAAAGTCTGGCACATGCGATGCAGTGCACTGCACTGTTTGCATTTCTCTCAGGGACATATCCTGTGAAAATAACTTAAAGTTGCAAATTCCATACAAATCATGGAAAATGTTTTTAGGGATTGAGCTCAGTTGCTGGTAGGTGCAACTGTATCCACAGGTTGGGATCCTCTCCAGCTTGAACTTGGGTGCCTTTTCTTCTTAATAAAAAGGACCCATAGTTCTTCCTAGGTATTCTCATTTTCTTTTTAAGAATTGTAATAAATAAAAATTCCACTCCCTCTTTTTGACATTCCTTCACGTTTTAGCATGTGGCACAAGAATGAATATGTCGGTAACTCTTCCCTAATTGTTTTCCCCTCGAGAG
Organism: Oryza australiensis; assembly: GCA_019925245.2. Taxonomy (NCBI): domain Eukaryota; kingdom Viridiplantae; phylum Streptophyta; class Magnoliopsida; order Poales; family Poaceae; genus Oryza; species Oryza australiensis. The sequence continues at coordinate 4,455,444 of JAIFGZ020000584.1, read as the reverse complement.
GAAAAAAAATGAGACCACTCTAGCCCTCTTTATTTTCCCAAGCCCATTTTATTTCATGAGTGAGAGCATTGATTTTCCGTGCATGCATATACAGGCAAAGCCACAGCTCCCAGCTCACAGTAGGTGAATTAGATTGCTTAAATGCCTGGATGACATGTGGAAGTACCTGAAGAGCATCTATTGGGGTGGGTAGGAGTATTTAAGAGATTCATGAAGGTGACAATATAACAGGACTTCTTGTGAAATACTGTCCTTGACAGCAAAGAACATCATATATTCTTGAACAAGAAAAGGGGACTAAAGCATCATATATTTACGAAAGGAGGGAGTAACACAAGATTTACTATCAGCCATAAACATTTTACTTTTAAGACATTTTTGAACAAATTACAGCTCAGTGTCAGGTCATAGATAAATAGAAAATTAGGTTCATTCCAGGTCCCATACTCTCATGTAAACAAATGGCATGGAATGTGATATCTCAGTAGTCAGTACATCCAGGTTTTAGGGAACCTATCTTTGGGTGAAGTGGAAATCAATTTATTCCCACAAAAATGGAACCTTTTCATTCTGATTTTTTTTTAAATATGATGCATATGTTTCCACACAAGATGTGATTAAAAATGTGTCTTTGATGAGAAAGCTAAAAAAACTGGTTGAAGAAAATCATATGGTTTGTACTTGGTTTGCAATAAAAAAACTGAACCCTTGGTACATAGCTCCAACAAGATATCTAGTATGGAGCATGCTTTACAGTTTTTGACATCCCAAAAGTCTAGGGATCAACCTATCTATTACTCTAGGAATAATCTAGAGCTACACCAAATGGATAATTATTTTTCAGGACTCTTGGCACATTATAATATCAAAAGAGCACAGCCATGGAAACCAGCTAAGTAACTAACAGGTAATTCTCTGGATATCATGACACAACCAAGACATTGTATACCAATAAGGGAGAATTTAAGGCACTCCGTGTAGCACTGGAGCACCTGAGTTTCAAACCAACAAAAAAAACATATGCATACAGACAAACAGTTACAAGAATTGCATAGAGTTTGTTATAATCCATCACTGCAAAAAAGTTCAAATCTAAATTCAATCCACACATGGAGGAAAAAAAAGGTAAACATTGTGTTGACAATTTTCCTTTTCGATTGGGACTCTTTTTCAGCAGATTTTGCCCCCATTTTTTTCAGTTTCTCCGTATGTAGATTGAATTTAAATTTGGAATTTTGTTGTGTGAATTAGCGAATGTGTGATGGATGCCACTATACTCTATGGTACTAAATATTTTCTGAATTTACATGGCACTAAGCTGGTTTGAAGCTTAGGTGCTACTGGTGCTCCGTGGAGCACATGATATTCTCCTATATTCAGAATTGCAAGTGCTCCATAAGAATCTAAAATAAGGCAGCAATGCAGGAAGGCAAACTAGAAATGTGATACAATTAAGGACACAACTAAAGGAACCTATACCACATTCTGTTATTCAGGCCCCATTGACATGGATTCACCAAGAACAGTTGATTCCGTATAGCTATCTCACTCAGAGGACAGAATATATACACAAAATTGAATATCCATGAGCTACGCATTTAATTTTGCGTATGGACAAAGAAAGTACCAGAATTGTATTCATGGGGCTGCAGCTGCTTCGCTCGAGCCTTATCGACTAACTCCTTCCATTTCCTTGACAAAGAATAAATGTTGAGCTGTGTAAACCAACAATTAACATTTTCATAAAGAGATGACATATAAAACATCAATTCTAAGCATATACAACAACTACAAGCACTCTACCTTATCAGCATCAGGAAGCACTGGCGTAATCAACCCACCATCGATGGCCACTGCCACAGCAATGTTTATGCTGCTGTTGTAAGTGAAGCTCTTCCCATCTCTGCAGCTGGAGTTTATAACCGGGTGTTGCACAAGCGCCATTGCAGTCGCCTTCGCCAACAGGGCCGACATCGTCACACCCTTCGACTTAATCTGTCAAAACATCACTCATTTACACAGTCATCCCACTACTGCATAATAGTACTAATCTAAGAGCAGCAAGAACTGCAGAGGCACTCACCTTCTTGTAGAGTGCATCAAGAGCATCAGTTGTGAAGGTGTAACCGACTCTGAACGTCGGCACGGCGAGGCTCTCCACCATGTTCTTGCTCACGGCACCCTGCATTGTCGTGAATGGCACCGTTGAACCCAGCGGCACATCGGGCCGTGCAGCTGCCACGGGCGCCGCCTTCTTAGGCGCAGCCGCCGCCGCCTCGACATCCTTTGCCACTATCCGCCCGCCTGGGCCAGAGCCGGTAATCGAGAAGAGATCGACGTTGAAGTCCTTGGCGAGCTTCCTGGCGTACGGCGACGCGACCACGCGCGCCCCGCCTTGCGTGGCTGGCGATGGTGGCGCGGGAGCGGAGACTGCTGCTACTGGCGCCGGAGGAGGTGGCGGGGGAGGGGGTGGGGTTGCTTCTTGGGGAACCGGCGGTGGTGGAGAGGAGGAGAGGGAGGCGGCCTTGGACTGGGCGGCGGGGATCTCCTCCTCGGACTCGGCGAGTAGCGCGATGGCGGAGCCGACGGGGGCGGACTCACCGGCGGGGACGAGGACGGCGGCGAGGAAGCCGTCGTGGAAGGTCTCGACGTCCATGTCGGCCTTGTCAGACTCGACGACGACGACGGGGTCGCCCTTGGCGAGGCGGTCCCCCTCGGCGGCCGTCCAGGAGACGATCTTCCCCTCCGTCATGGTGGAACTAAGCGCCGGCATGAAGATCTCCCGGATCTTGGCCTCCACGCGGAAGCACGCGCGCCGCCGCCGGCTGCTCCCGGCCGGCGCCACGCCGACGCCACCGCCGCGGCGGCGGAGGAGGAGGAGGGAGGCCGGGGGCAGGGGCGCCGTGGCGGCGGAGGACTGGAGGTGGAGGAGGCCGGCCATTGCGAGGCTGCGCGTGTCGCGGACAGGCGGGGCGGAGAAGGGGAGGGAGGGGGTCGCCGCGGCGCGAGGGCGAGGGCGAGGCGAGGCTTTGAGGTGTCGCGGCTGCCTCGGGAGTATCGGAGGCGGCGGGCGGATTGGCCGAGGAGGAGGAAGATGGTGGTGAGGTTTTGGGCTTGTGTTTTTCTTTGGTCCAAGCCCAATGTTTCTTCAACTTTTATCTTTTTTTCCTTCGCATTTTTTTCATTACTAGCAAAATATGTCACAGCAAAATATGTTTTGACCAAATATATTAGTATCATATGTTTATTTGATTATCTGTTATTCATTTGTTTCAACCAAATGATAGACTATTTCATAATATTATAAAAACAATGAAAATAACAATGAAAAGACGGATTTACTGTCATCTCTACTAAAGTCTTTTAAAGAAGTATAGACACGATAAACACACACATGACAGATTCACTGAAGGCTTTTAAAGAAGTATAGACTCGATAAACGCACACGCACACCATGATACTACATACTTCCCAGAGATATGTCCGGTAGTAAATCTCTGACCTCGGTAAATTCATATCAAAAGTAATACTCCAGATATTGTTTCTTTGTCCATTTTTTCTAAGACTGGTTCATTCTTTTTTTGGCAGGGATTTTTTTTCAAGACCTAAAATTCCTACTAGGAAGTAAATAATACATATTGAAGTGTTGAAATCGTTACAGAAAGCAAGATTCAGAAAGGTTTAAAAGCAAAACAACGGGAACTAAATTCCTCATTGCATGCTTCCTCAAAATTTGATCAGTGGCTCTAGCAATGTAAACTTGGAACTGACATGCAAAGGGTATGGTGATATGTAATAAACATTTGCATATATGTTGTTTAGATAATGGATATCAATCCGGCCTCGACATCCCACATGGATGTACACAGCAACCCATTTTACAAATATGATGATATAACAAAGAACTCAATTCTTGATTCATTCCAAAACAGATATCTGGCTCTATTCTACCTTAGCTATGGCTCTATTTCACTCCTATTGTTATATGGAAATCACCGTGTACAAGGTATGCTAATAACCATGTATGAATATATGATGATACAGCATAGATAAACCCATCGTCATTTCATTCCAAAATAGATACCTGAATACTAAATTGATCAGCCATATCTTAATCTACTACTCTACCTTGAACTATGGGGCTGGTACTATACAAGGACCCTGAATACTGATTGCTGACATCCACAAACTAACCAAAATGATCAAACTCCATCCAGAACCTACCTAAGCTACCAAAAACATATCATGCTGATTCACTTTGCGTTGAATAGCATCCTCAAGACGCTGCGCATCTTCGGTCGAGCATTTGGAGAGAGCGCGACACAAGCGAGGGCGATGTTCAGGACCGACAACATCTGGCTGTGAACAGCAGCTGAAGTTGTTGAGACCCTGGTGTCAAGGATCTGCTCTCTCTGATCAGGGCTACCTGAAAGACTGAGAGCCCACTTGGTTAACTCGATGCCGTCACTGACTGATGGTTTCCCAGTCAGAAGCTCCAGTAAGATGACTCCAAAGCTGTACACATTGCCAGCCATCGTCAATCTCATCGTGTATGCATACTCTGCAACATAGTTCAACAAAATTTAGCTTCAGTATAAATCTGATCTCATATAGATCTCAGAAAGCGTCAAATAATTTTGTGCTAGTGTACTGAAGGACAAGATCATAGAAGCTAGGTCTTTTATTAGATTTGTCAAAAGTATATGTGCTTAGTTTGGATGATGGACTACAAATGTAGTACACGACAACCCATGGGAAAGAAAGAAATATGTTTTCTCCAGAAATTCTGAAAACAAAACTAGCATAGGAGTGTATACAGGATTGTGGTCAATTGAAGTATGCAGGTAATGCAAACAGACTTGCCTCCAGTAAATTACTTGAAAACATAGGTATGAACTAGAAATAGATCAAGTCAACAGAGAACAGTAAATAACCACTATCAGCAGTTTCAGTTTAACTGCTTAAGTTGATAATTATGCACTCAAATTGAACCAGAATAGTCTATTACCTGGTGGAATATAACCAACTGTACCAGCAATGGTTGAAAAGCTCCCACTGCTCTTCAAAGTATCAACAATTTTGTAAAGTTCAACATCTCCAATCTGAGGCTCATTCATCGACTTCAAGTGGACAGTCCTTGTTGACAGATCAAGAAGAAGAACTGGCTGAGTGCACCCATGAAGAAATGTCAGCCCTTGGGCTAGCCCAAAAGCTATGCTATACCGTGAAGGCCAGTCCAGAACATCTGATCTTCCAGCATGAAGGAAGTCAAACACCGTGCCCTTGTGCACATGCTCATAGATGATGTATGCATTGTCTTCTGTCAACACATAAGCCAATGGCACCATGACATTGGAATTGCTCAACTTCCCAAGTACCTCAAGTTCATGAGCAACCTTCCCTTGGCTCCCAATTTGGAATATCTTGTCACTACAATTAATCTGTTTTACAGAGTAGGTTGAGCCATTAGGCATCACAGCCTTATAGTAAGTGCAGAACCTTGTTTTCAGAAAAATGTTGGTGTGATTGGAGACTGCTTCCATTGCTTTCGCAAAATCAATTGCAGAGGTGTGGATGCTGTTCATTGTTATGAGGTGACCATTGATGATTCGAGCAACACCCTCCTCAGTTGATGGTCCTTCATCTTCAACACGATAAATTCTCTTGGAATATGAAATTGTAACAATAGCAGCAAGCAAGCACAATCCAACAAGAGCACCAGTAATAGCAACGACGACGATGATTGTATTGTGTGTCCTTCTCTTACCACTTGTAGGGATGTTTTCAATATTTCCTGTATCATTTGTAAGATCAGGATTTCCATTGGTAGTAATACCCACATGTTGACGAAATTTAGGAATAGTTCCAGAAAGGTGATTATAAGAAAGCACCAACTGTGTCAAGCTTAGCATATTTGCAAGCGAGTCTGGCAACTCACCAGACAAGTCGTTGTATGAAAGATCAAGTACTTCTAGATCAGTTAAAAAGCCAATGTTTGAAGGAATAGATCCACTGAGATGGTTGTGGCTAAGATTAAGAACAGCACTCAATTTGGTCGGCATCGTCGGGATGGTACCAGTCAGGGAATTGTTCCCCAGATTGAGCTCAATTAGAGAAGTTAATAAGCTGATTGAGTTGGGAATGCTGCCGCTGATCTTGTTGCCTTGCAAATTTAAAACAGAAAGCTTTGACAGCTTACCGATTTCTCTTGGTAACTCTCCATTGAATGAATTCTGACTAAGATTCATTGTGCTCAGACTTGCTAAACCAAAAAACGCACTTGGGATGGGTCCAGTGAGATTGTTCATTTGGAGTTTCAGAACTACCAGTTTGTCAAGGCTGCTGATTGCATCAGGCACTGGACCCTGGAACTTATTTGATGCCAGATTCAACAAGGACAAGTTCTTGCATTTGCCAAGTTCCGATGGTATGCTTCCTGTTAACTGGTTGCTATCCAACTCAAGATAAGCCAAGGCCAATGCATCACCAATGGTGGCCGGGATGGTTCCATTGAGAGAGTTGTCACCAAGCCTCAACCGATAGAGGGTCGGAGACAAGCTGCTAGGGATGGGCCCTTCGAGCTTATTGCGAGTGAGATCAACAGTCTCCAGTCCCACAGGACTAAGAATGTCAGAGGGAATCACTCCACTGAGATTATTGTAACTCAGATCCAGCATCTTCACATTCTTGGTGATACCACGAGGAATAAAACCGGTAAAATTGTTCTGGTTAGCTGCAAACCGAGAAAGACTACTAACATTTGACACGCTCACAGGTATATTGCCAGTCAGTGTATTACCTGACAAGAGCAAAGTCCTGAGCTTGGGCAGCTTGGAGAACTCATCCGGTACATCACCATTTAGATTGTTCTGACTAAGATCCAGCGCAGTAAGATTTTGGTAATTGAATAAAGCTCTCGGAATGCTACCACTGAAATTGTTGCTGGACAACAACAATTCCTCCAAAGACGGAGCCATGCTTGTAGGAACATCACCAAACAAGTTATTGCTACAAAGGTTCAAGCTTCTCAGCTTGGGCAAAGAATTCAACTGGGTGCTGATACCACCACCGAAAGAATTGAAGGACAAGTCAAGAACCTCCAGAAGGGGGAAACCAGAGAAATCACCAAGCTCCATGGATAGCTGGCAGCTGCTGAGATTAAGTGACCGCAATCCAGCCTTCATAGAGCAAGAAGAGGCGAAGAATTGCCCTACCGAATTAGTGAAGGAATTCTTAGAGAGATCAAGGATTTGCAAGGTGTCAAGAGAGCATATGGTTGCAAATATGGTGGAGTTGGACAAACTATACCCAGACAAAGTAAGGTTGGTCACAACTGATATGGAATTGGAGCTAGAAGAGCAATTGACTCCATCCCATCGGCATGGATTCGAATCGCTCGTGTTCCACCTGGCACTGGCAGTAACCAAGCCAGAAAGCTCCTTCATGATCGATACCTGCGTCGCATTTAGCGGTGCCGGCGCCGACGCGGCAGTGGCGGCCATGGACGAATCAAGAAACAAGAACAAGAAGAGGAGAACTTGTACCAGCAGTAGCAAGAAGCCATTGTTGCGACAGTAACAAGACCTCCTCTCCCCCATGGCCACCTGTTCTTGGCCTCCTTCCCTGAATCCCCTCCCTTTACTCCCTGATGATCTTCACAGGCTCAACCACCACCCCAAAAAAATCGATTTTTTCCTCTCTTCCTCTAGGTTTTGGTGCTCTCAGTGTTCTTGGCCATGACTCTCTCCTCTTCTTGCTCCCAGTGCTTCGGCGTTTGGGAGTCCAGTCTTTTAGAGAGATGTAAAGGAGGATTTTTTTCTCTCTCACACACACACACCCCTCTCTTGGGGTCCAGGGTTGACTGACTGAAACGTATCTTGTGTGAGTGACCAAAACCTGTGAGAGAGGGGAGCTGAAAACACTGAAGAAAGCAGGTTGAAAACAGTGATGATGGGACCTGCATTTATGCTGAGTTTTAGGGAAACTTTGGCAGCTTTGCAGAATGGTCTTTATGTTACTATTCAAACAAGAAAAAGAATGTTCTTTCTGTTACTGTTCAAAAGAAAAAAAGGTCTTTTTTGTTGGTAATTTCTCAGTTATATCCATGGTTGCCAATATTTCATATATGCAAACTGAGTGGAATATATTTGCTGTCCAATTTGTTTTTTGGTGATTTGGGAGTATTTAAATTCATCTTTAAAAAACATAGTCATGTTCAGGAAAAAAAGATAATGGCCCATGAAATCATAAACAGTCTTTTTGAGTATTTCAATTGCCTCTAGAACAAGTTCTTGTTTCTGAGTAACTTTTTTCAAAAGAAGAGTTTAACATTTTTATTAAGAGGCAACTAGCCTTCGCTTTATTAGTGTACCAAGAGAATCCTATGCCATTGAGCAATGTGAGGGCACCATTCAACGTCTGCAAAGCTGTTTCACTAAAACTACTAGTAGATTAGTATCAAGAAACACATTGCATCTTGCAGAATAGTATACTAGTAATACTACAATCTAAAAACTGTCGCTTTCAATTTCAGCTAATTATTCTGAAGTAACACATGCCATTCTCTATTATTAATGCAGACATGTCATTCTATGAAATTAATGCAGAGGAAATAGAGGATCCCTCCCAGACCATCAAACAGAGACTGAAAAATAAAGGTGTAGTACTAATTAGTACCATTTGTAGATGCCGGGTCAAAGAAGCTGGAGCTCACCAGCTACACCAAAACCATCTGTAAATCCTTACCTTTCCCTGAAGAAGAAAAGCTTCTCCAGATTCTGAAAAGGACTAGCTAGTGCTTAACCAAAATTATGATCAACAGATTCAAGTAGGAAAGGTAATCGAGATTGTTGAAATGTGCCAAAGTGATTAAAGTTAATCTACGAAACAATCGTGGGGCCTTCGCCCGGGAAAAGGACGACGTGTTGGAAATGCCAGAGGAGCTTGACCAAACGACCAAACGAGGCTTTGGCTTATCAGCTTTAACTCGAACACAGTACACAGACAGGCAGGGAGAGGAAAAGTTAAGAGCACACAAGCCCATGTAGAATGAAACTGTCTTCAAGTGTACTGGTTGATCAAACAGAAGATTAAAGGATTTTACAGGTTAAGAAATTACATCCAAGTGGGGTTTCCACCAGATTTGTGGATAAAACTTTTTGATGTGATGTTAGTAGGTTGTTTCAGAATAATAATTCTTGATACTAGACTAACAAAGATTGATATTTCATATTCCACAATTACTATACAATCGAATTGTTGTAACTTGTAAGTCATCACCAACGCCTTGGTGTTTTATTTGACTTGATACAACTGGGGAGATATGTATGTTGAAAAATCAAAAAATATTTTATTTGATTTACTAAAATTGGAGAGCCGTGCAAATTTTACAGAATTCTTCCAATTTTCACATTTCATTTCCTACCAAAAAGGGAAAAAAACTGTGTTCCAAATAATTCCTGAATGGAAGATTTTTCAAGTGTTCCAATTGTAACCTTACCACATGGTATTCATGTGTACTCGTTAGCCCTCCATCACCAACACACCTGAAGAAAAAGAATGCAAAACTAATAAAATCTGTGGTTAGTGTGGAATTTGGAGGTTAGGAAAGTGCAAGATTGGAATTGGGAGTGAATGGTCTCAATCTCCTATGCTGTTCCTTTCATCTCATCTGGCCTACCACACACTTGACGAAGTGACTTTGAATGGACTTCACCTCCTCCATCGTCTCTCACTCGCTCCAAGATTTATTTCTTCTGTCCATACCTGTGCTCTGAATTTCTGATTTCTGAACTTTACCTGCAGCTTCTCATTCAGGTCCTGAAGCCCTCTCTGGGCTGCAGATTCAGACTTGGACTGGTTCACTGTCTTTGCTTGCACTAAGAGTTCAGTCCAATACTTTTACACCTAATTTGCTGCAGTAGTTCTTCTGAAATTTTTGATCTTTTCTTAGGTGGATTAAATTTTAGTGGTTACTGCATCAAAGCTAACATGGTCTCTAGTGTGAAATAGACCATAAAGTTATTGCTTGCAGCTGAATGTGAATGCTACTGAATGCAAAGGATTGATCCAACATCATATACTAGTAGAAAACAAGGAAGATGATCGTACCAAGTAGGCAACATGATTAGGAATAAAGCTAAAGGGAAAGAGAAGGCAAAGGTACCAATTTGTCTTTGTTTTTGCGTCAGAGACAGGCCGTGTTTGAAGGAGAGGAGACGGAGAAAAAGTCATTTGTAGCATGTAGACTCTCTCAAGTCTCCTCAGGGCTACAATATCCTCCAGCTATAGCTAGATTGGCGTTTTGGGTCTCGATAAGCATTTGTCAAACCCTCAAGCAATCACCTTTGAATTGAAGTTTAAGCAGCACATTAACAATAACTACATTATTTAGGATTGTTGATTAATCTTTTAATTATCCCTAAGTGGCTATGGCTCTAGGTATGATCTGAATTCTGAAACAATGACAGCAACCAAGCTTGTTGTCCAGGTGCAATGCACTGTGGCAAAAGCCCCGCAGAAAAGGACCTTGTGAATAATTTAGCTAGAATCTCGACGAGCTCACCCTGATCGAGCTCTGTGAAAGAGCATTAATGTAATAACTTTTCTCAAAGCAAGCAGAGCAACGCTGACTACTCCTACATGCTTCTATTTTTAAGTACATCTAGTAGTACTGAAACAAGAACGTTGTCTGTCCCTCTTGCAGGACTTTAGCTAATCATCACAGTTGCAGAGATATGGAAGTTTGCCGAATTAGATTTCTTAATTTGCTAGTGTGATTGGCCAATCCACTGGTTTGGAGCTAAGTGAAGTGTTTTTAAATTACAGTGACGAATGGTTAGACGAATGCCCACGACGTACGAATTTCATATTGCCAGTATTGAACAGTTGATGCACGGGAGTAAAAAATACTGAGAATTTGTCAGAGTAAACACAGCAATTTGAAAAGAGTATATTGATGGGTGTCAGTTCATCTGAGTCATGATCCTTATACTAAAACGAATATCCAGGTAACTAACTGAGTAACTGAAGTGTCTTGAGTTGGTCATTATCTGCACTTGATTGATCTTTATTTGCATTGTCTAAGTACAGTGGATAGATGAACTGATCGGACAAGGCTTACTGAAAAACCAATGAAAATATTTTTAGTTTCAGACTCAGCCAGTGTAATATCAAAACTCGACTTAAAGCCGATTTGCATTTCCATGTGATTCAGACTAAGACTATTTTTATACTTCTTTCATTTCATATTTCATTTCATATTAGAAATCGTTTGATTTTTTCATTAACATCTAAAATATTCAATTAGTTTCATTAAATTTATCATTAAATCTATCATTAAATATATTTTTATAATATATTTGTTTTGGGTTAAAAGTACTCCTATATTTTTTTAAAAATTTAATCAAATTTTAAAAAATAATTAGAAAAAAATCAGCCCCTCTTGAATTCGAATCAAACCCAGAAAACCAACAATGGAGATTGGATCGAATACAATAAACCCCTCAAAGAAACTGCAAGGATGCAACTCCTTCAAACTTGACACGCACTCCACCACTGCATCAGCCGTGGGGGCCCGCGGAGATCGTCGCCTCGACCTCGAAATCCGCCAAACCGAATAGGCACCGCCGCGTGCTCGCCCCTGAGTCCGCCGGGACGGAGAATTTTTAGCATTTATAATTTTAATTTTTAAAGATTTACAAAAATATTTCGGATTCAAAAATTTGCAAAACTAGTCCTTTTCCGCCCTCCGGGAGGCGGATTTAAAACGCCCTCCCAAAGGGCGTTTTATCCGACGTGGCGACAGCCATTGGGTGCCGTATGCCGCGCGCGTGTAATTTTGCATTTTGGCCCCTTCCGCCCTTACAAAGGGCGTTTTTCTGTGCGGTGAACGTAATAAACAGAGTTATGAACATGTAGCGAACAGGTAGTGAACAGTGATAAACGGTGCGTGAACGGTGAAAAACGCCCTTCGTAAGGACGGAAAGGGGGTAAAATGTAAAATTACACGCGCGCAGACGCACCCAACCGTCTCCACGCCGGATAAAACGTCCTCTGGGAGGACGTTTGATCCGCCCTCCCGGAGGCGGAAGGACTAGTTTTGTAAATTTTGAATCCGAAATTATTTTTGTAAATCTTTAAAAATTAAAATTATAAATGCCAAAATTTCCGGGACGGACAGGGAAGAAGAGGTAGGAGTGAAATGGGCCCACCTTGGTATGGGCCCAAATGTCAGGCAGATCGAGAATATGACGGCCCATACATATTGGGCCGGCACAGTACAGCGGCTCACGTAAGCCCATTTTAGTATGTAGGGCCGGAGTTGTAGTGCTGAGTACGTGAGGCCCACAAGAGTTGGGCCGGAACGAATCGTAACCTTCGGCCCATAAATGTTGGTCCTGAATTGGGACACGACTAACGTTCATCCTGGGCCGTAATCGTGGTTGCCGTTAGGCCCAGCCTGTCACGATTTTTCGCCAACAACGATTGACCCATTTCCGTGGAGACCGGCTGAGATGGTTTAATTCCGGGCAGTGACGAACTTAAAAATATTTTACAGGTGAGGTTAAAATCGGTGATGACGTATGATGATCTTAGTCTTCTTTTGTTACTGTTATCACTGTTCCGACGAAAGTAGGAGAGGCTAAAGCCCACTCAGCCTCGTCACCGGATCTGTCTCTAATTATCAGTTGTATAGATTTGTCTGTCTGATTTGTTGTTCTTATCTTGTGTGTTAGTGTAATATGCAGAGAGCATATCTATCAGACAACCTCTGCACAAAGTTGATTTGGTTCAGACCACCTCTGATCCTATGTAACAAAGTTGATTTAGGGCTTGTTTACTTTAGCACAGTAGGTTTTGCTACCATCAATGTTTTGTAGAACAGCATTGTAAATGAGGGTGTTTAGTTCGATGTCAATTACTAGTTGCCAAGTTTTATATTATGATGAAAAAGTTTTAGAATTATGCTAAAAGTGCATATGGGCAGTCATTTAGCTTCAAATCAAACCAGCTCATTTACTATTCAAACTACTCAAAAAAAATTTGATGGGTTTTGGCATCAATGCAAAACAGCCCTTACACTTTAAAAGGAAGATCAGATTGAGACAGCTCTCCAGCTTCAGACAAATTCAAGAAACGATGCTCGGTTGATGATTCGACTTTTTAAACTTTAAACGCTCCAGAAGAGAAAACACACGGCACCTAACAACACAATCAGACGAAGCACAACGGTACTGAAATTTCACTTTCAACGGAGTACGTTGGGCCAAACCAACCAACAGAAAGTCCATTACAGATGTTACGACTTACGAGTATTTATTTGTTACAGTAGTTGACAAAACTATAGATGAAATCTCCGATGCATGTTAATTATTGGACTAATTATTGTAGCAGATTATCTATTTGATTATAAAAATAAATAAAATGTTTTTTTAAAAAAAGTAACAAATACAGTAGTTTAAAATAAGTGATCTAATTGATACATCTAAATAACGTAGCAAATAATATGTTTTAATAATTTATTGAATAAGCTGAAAAAGTAAGATCACATGCTTATTCAAAAGTCAAAACTCTATCATCGACTGGTCAGTGTTTGTCATTTTCATATCCATGTAACAAAATGTACAAAATGGGTATCAAAAAAACAAAATGTAGTTTTATCTTGCTTTTTCCTTCAGGTTGATAATACTTCGTTCAGATTAATAATATTTATCGTCTTAGATAAAACGGATATCAAACTTAAAAATCTTTGACTATAAATAATTTCTAAAATATTTGTTTTAGAAATATATAGGCATATTATATAGATTAGTCTTAAAATATAAAGATGATATTATATATATGATAATAAAAAATAGTGATAAAGTTTTGTTAAGATCATATCGTTATCCAAAACAATAATAATTAACTACTATCAAATTGAAATTTTGAATAGCCTAGACCAACGGCTAACAGGAGGCAACAACCCCAGTACTGAAAGCTACTGCCACCTCATATGCTGACAAGGCCATTGCAGCCGACATTACTCAATCTCAGCAAAAAGTAGAGGAAGAAAGGGAGATATGAGTTGTTGAATTTGCAAGCAACATTCAGACCTGTTCTTTAGCAGAAAGGCACAGTCTGCAAACGCACTGCCTGTCTGCTGCTGCTTCTATTCTCTTCCATCCTCCCTCCAAAACCATTCAAAACAACTCACTGCTTCACTATAACATATAAAATCCAGCACTTGCCTTTGCTTTTGAATATAATCACCCTACCAAACATTACAACAGCTAATGCTACTTGATTGGTTAATTCAGAATTGCAGTCTATATTCCTTAACACCAGAAGTTACACCTTAAACTACTAGGCTCTCTTTCTAGAACATTAAACTATTGGGCTCTGTTATGTCTGAACTGAACACTGTTTGGAGCCAATGCCATTTGATAATAACATATAGTAAGCTGTTGCCCTTGGACTTTAGCTGTATATAATGACCTTGTTATTAAACATTAATAATGTTATTAGGTCCTGCCTCTTAGTGCTTTCCTGCTTGGCATCTCTCTGATGGACCAATCTAATCAGCCAAAGCATCTTACCAACCACCACAAATATGGTACTACAATACTTCCATTTGCCAACCATCACTTGAGCTTGAGAGCTTAAGAAAACCACATCACCTTCTCTCTCCTCCTCTTCCTTTCTCTCTCTAGCCATTTTTTGAGGTAGATAAGAAGACAGAGGCTTCCATTGATAGTTCAGAGTTCAGAGGAGAGAGAGAGAGATAGAGATAGAGAGAGAGAGAGCGCGCAATGCAAGGTTGCAGCTTTGCAGCCATGGAGGAGTTCACGTTCCCCTGCGTCGCGCCGGAGCAATGCAGCGGCGGCAATAAGCCGCCTTTCTCCCCCCTCTTTGACACCCCACCGCCGTGGTTCGGCGCCGGCGGTGGCGTCGTCGACGCGGTGGCGGTGGCGTACGATCACCGGAGGAGCTTCTCGGCCGTCGAGAAGGGGGAGGAAGACACGGGGAGAGGCTGGTACTATTGCTACGACGACGGCGGCGGACATGGCTCGGCGAGGTTCGCCGGCGGCGAGGAGACCAAGACGATGGACATGCTGTGGGAGGACTTCAACGAGGAGCTCTCCCGGGCGGCGGCGGCGCCGCCGTGCCCGCTGAGCAAGGAGTGGACCAAGGAGGCCTGGCTCGCCGGCGACGGCACCCCCGAAATGCGCCGCCATGCTGCTGCGGCAACGGCCTCCGGCAGCGTGGTCCGGCGGAGGAGGCTGAGCTTGCTGATGATGCTGAAGCTGCTGAAAAAGCTCTTCTTGGCGCACAAATCAAATGCTGCATCAAGAAAGGCGCCACCAATCTGAATTTCTGAATATCAGTAGATTGCATGCATGATATACCAGGTGTATATATCGATCGATCTATACATTTTTCATCCTACCAGAATCCAGAGTTCGACTCATAGTTAATGGCTATGATTTTTTCTTTCTTTTCTTCTCTGCTTTTGATTTTGTGATGAATGCTCAGGATTTTGTCTTTTTTTGTCTGTCTGTGTGGCACTTCAGAGTCTGATACTCTCTGATCCTGCTCGTTTTTTTTTGTAATGCCATTGGATTTGGCGTCTGTTTGATACTTGATTTTAGCTGCCGGAGAACATACTGAAATGAAGGAACCTCTATGCATGATCAAGTTCATTGGGCCTCTTATGTTGATTCTTTCAGGTGGAAATGTCATACCAACTTCGAAGATGCAGTTTTGGAACCACGAGATACTACTAATTTGCACCGTTTTGTTATATTCATCGACCACCACTCACGCGAATATTGGTCCTAAAGCTTAAAGTTCACACACAAATGCATGATTACACACTACAAATTACAGAAATCATGGCACAATTGATGATCAAAGGTGACCTACCCATATTTTTTTAAAAAAAGGGCATGTTTTAGTGGGTTTTCATAATCACATGGTTGAATATGCATTCATGACTTCACTTGAAAACTAAACTCACAAGATTCATCTATTACTAAAGGAGGGTTGGTTTTGGAAAGGCAAGGTAAAAAGTATTGGTGCTTATTTTAGTTATAACTTTTCTCGAGTAAAAAATCTTGACAATTTTAAAAGAAAGAAAACACACTTCCCTTCCTTCAGCCATTTTACTTGACCCCGTTGAATGCACCGTGGAAACATAAAATCGTAAATTACTCAGTCAGGACTTAAAACACTGATAAACATCAACAATATCATAATAGTCATCAAAATGTGTTTAATGCAGTCAATTTGGTCAAGTAAAAGTGAACAAAAGACAGGGGATAACTTTAGCTTTCAGCCGTTTATTAGATGTCGCTAATTTGTTGTAAAAGAAAAAAGCAGCTGCTTTAACGAATACGATCTTTATTGTTACAGGTGATAGTCCCAATATGCATACATGGCCCTCTTGTGCATGTATAAATATATAATGCTTGACTACATTATCATTATGGCATCTATCCAAGATAAGCAGCAAATTAAGGAACGGCCATGTGAAGACATACCAACAAACTGGTTGGTCCCAAGTAGACAGCAAGAATTAGTTGTTGTACATAATGTAGTGTACATGTCAGCTTGATGTCACTGCATACCAATCTGCACTACTACTTGGTAGGTAGCATCACAAAAGATAAGAGTAACCTTTCAAAAGATATGGTTGTTGGTTATACACAGTAGATAATTAACCATGGCAGAATACTTCAGTCCCTCAACTAGAGGACTTACAAATGACCTGAAACTAGCTATAAGTGCTAAGCAATGGGATTGTGACTTCATACAATTTCATAGATTATCTGGTTGACAGCAAACCTAACAATCTTGACAGTTATCTAAAAAAACAATCTTGACAGGATATTTTTTTGAGACAAAAGGCAGATTGAAACAGAAAAAAAACTAACTGTTGTGTTTCTAACCCTCCTTTATGTATCATGTTCGCCTAAACTTAACTTTATTACCATAGAACATATTGTAAGGATAAAAAACAGGGAAAAAGTTACACTGTCATAATGTGCATTAATGAAATTCCAGGTGAACACTTATTATACTTGTGAAGGGAACATGAGATCACATGTCTATAAGAGCATAATAATATGAAGGACACCACATGTACAAGGAATTAAGGGTACTGGTATCTATCTTAAAGAAACATCTATCTGTTGACCGGTCAAGCACAAAAACATCTCAGCCATAACAACATCATTCTGCTTCTTCAGGCTGATGACAGGTTTGTTACTTCTCCCTGAGTCATCTGGTATGTAGGAAAAATAATAATAATTCAGCCAATCAAACAGAGGAGCATGTGACTTCTATCATAATAGCACCAAATGGAACTCAAATAGATAGGCTCAGGTCAAAAGGACACAATAAGAAAAGCTAAATTGAAGTACATAGTTTATACTGTACCATGATGCACAAGAAACTCGGTTATCATCTCAACCCTAAGCAAACCTAAAAGAACCTGTAAAAGAAATTATCTGTCAACTAAAATATAACTCCACTCAATATCTAAATGGCAAAGATAGGGTATGGGCAATGAAAATTAGCAAAGAGCTTTGTATACAACAGTTAGCAGAGTGTATGGCATGGTTGAGATACTACTTGTCCGGTATCAAAAGAAAAGTGAATGCTAGTATTGATGTTGATCCTGCCTTCCCAATCTGACCAAGTAGAACCAACTACTGCTTATAACAACAATTTGGTAACAACAGAAATAACCCATACTTTTATTTGGCAGCGGCGGATGTGGAGAAACATGTTGGTATTGTTTCATCACTTGGAAATGTTTTTCAATAATCCAGTCAAAGAACCACAGTGTGTTGATTTGTACTCGCACTGCTCACAGCAGGATTGAAGTAATTGGATAACTCTCACACACCTGGGAAAGAAACAAGCATAAATAACAATCTGATACATGAGTCAAATATATCCCATTAACTTATACAGTAGAGTGATTCTAAAATCATACACACAATATTGCCTAGCAGCACAGTTTAAGTGTTCCAACATACTAACTCCAATCAGCTTTAGCCAATAAAAAATGTAAATAGTTCCATGCTATTATCCTAGGCTCCAAACAACGGATTAATGTTTGGAATGGCATAGTAAAATGGCAAAAAGCCAAAGGTTCCAGTTGTATGGTCATAAACTATAGTTACAATGACGAACCCAATGCTTTATCCATATATGTAGTGAGCGTGATAAAGAAGGGAACCACACTCACAATAAAAATTAAAGCAAGGAAAATTATGATAAATTGACGCTGATTTACTCTTGGTACATATCAATCAACATCACGTGCAATATGTGTATTAAAATGTAACAGCAAGGAGTAAACACAAGATTTTAACATCCATCCTAGACTAGAATTTTTTTTATGACAGATAGATGCTATTAGATTTTTTCCAAGATTTTAACATCCATCCTACTCATGAATATTTTGGAATTCCAAAATATTGATTGCTACTCATGATAGATAGCTAGTCATGAATAACTAATGGCGAATTTCATAGACAAATCCAACAAACAATATATTGGAATTCACATACATGAACAGTGAACAAGGGGAAAAGGCCCCGATTCATGCTCATTGTGCAGAATTTGAAAATTTAAGATTGAAGGGCTAGCCCATTCAGGCACCTATGAAACTGACTAACAGAGCACAAGTAACTCTTTTGCTGAAGGCACATGACCATATGCTGGATATATTCAGAAATAATACTGTATCTCGAAATTTAGATTCTTACCATTCACCCTAAAAATCTTGTGACCAACAAAGGTGTAGCAATCAGCAACCGCAACACTGGCATAAATGGGCAACGCAATTACTGTTCTCCCATAACCTGAATACCTGATACTCATGATAACATCTAAGCTAAACTTATCGCGACACTGAATAAGCGACCAATTAAATCAGCTTGCTTCAACAAACACCTGGAAGCAAGCATCATCTTGCTGCCACGACCACCCACAAGCATCACCACAACTTCCCCCAACAACAAAGCGCAACTCCTGCACCCTGGCGCTAGCCTGGCAGTTGATAATGCTAGGAATCCATAAACCTAGCATTAGATCCTGATAGCCACTAAGCCCTAATCCGATGGTTCCCATGCCTTCCTGTTCGGAAATCCGCCAAATATCCCACCCCCATCGACTCCTTACATCCGCATCCAAGAAATCGAGAGTCATATTCAACAATATCGCATTGCAATCATCAGGTTGGGCTAGAACGGAAAAAAGAAGAAAAAGAAAAAGAAAAAGAAAAGCTTGGAGTTGGAAGATGGTGAGCATACGTACTTCTTGGAATCGAACATGTTCTTGGAGAGGCAGGCCTGGATGTCGCAGGCCTCCTTCTTGCACGGCTCCTTGCTCTGCTGCGCCATCTCCTCCTCCTCCGCCTCCTCCTCCTCCTCCCGCCGCCGCCGCTCGGATCAAAGTTGCGTCTCGGAGTTGACACGCACGCGGCGAGCCAACAGAAGAGGACGCCAATGGCGGCGTTGGCCTCTTTCTAGGAGAGGGAGGACTACGTGCCGGATCATTTGGCCCATTATCCACTCGGTCCATTTGGGCCTTGTTGCGTTGGGGTGAAAGGGTAGGCCCAAAATGGGTCCATATGGGCCTTATTAGGTTACGACTGGAGTGGTCTACGCCTCTCAAAATACCAAAAAATTTGTAGTTTTTTTTTGTTTGAAAAGACACGAGGAGATAGCGAAAGCTTCGGGTGAAATCCTGTGGTGGTTCATTGACCAAACTCCTTGTTGAGGAGATAATTTCCCCCCTTTTTTGGATTAATAAGATATAAATGGCAAGAACAAAGCAAGGAAGTGGTAGAGGAGAGGGGATTCAGAGAGGAAAGGCGAGATAGATCCCGGGAGCTTTGAAGGAGGGGATGGAACAGTTGTGGGTACCATCCCTTCCGATTCTTGGAGGTAGGTGAACACCTCGTTCTTCAGTATATCACTTGTCGATTCATATTTCTTGAGCTACCAATGGTGTCTTTCAGTAGATTTCAGTCGTGTCTACCATCTGTTTGTGGAAATGACTAGGTGCACTGAATGACTCTTTTTTCCTTCTTTATTTAAACAATCGACTTGTCCAAGTTAATCAGTACGGTATGCATGGATAAAGCTCAGTAATGTGCATGCAAATTTGCTGAATTGCTCAAACAAAAGAAATTGCTAACTGCCAAGGTGGTATTGTGTATCTACTTGAAAGATGCCTTTGGTTTCGTTTTGTGGCATCTCAATTCGTCGCTTGTCTGCAGTTAGCATTCAACTTTCTTATGATTAGTCCATATTACACTAGATTGCAGTGGGTTATGGTGTTTGATTAGTCTATTGGGCCAAAATCATACAGTAAACAAATGGATTGAACAATATCCTGATTTTTTTTAGATAAGACAAGATATGACTTATTTCCCACAAACGTCAACTTTGAGGTTGAAACTACACACTTATGTGATGGATTCGCAATCTTATGTTGTCGCTATTGAAGCCTAAAAGAGTTCTCATGCTCTGATTATACAAGTTGCTTATTGATATTTTACTTGCAAAAGTGATTTGAGTATGTCATTGGCTACCACTATAATGATTCTGTCCTTTTAGTTTAATTTTATTTTCCATAATGGGTACCATTTTAATAATTGAACAAATGCCATTTTGTCAGTATAGCTGAATTGGTTTCTTTCTCGACCTACCATTTTGACATAATATAATTGCTGCAGAAAGTCCTTTCTTGTTTCAGGGTATAATATTTTTGTTCCACTTAGTTTAGGTATTTTACTGCTCTATGCTCGTGTGTTACTGATTTATCTAATCTACTTTTAGTCAATAAATGCAGTAGTTATAATTTGTGTTTAACATATTTGGGCTCTGTCTCCTTTTAATTTAGGAAGGATATTGCCTATGCTCAGGCATTACTGTGGCTTTGGAAGTCATCATCCCTTAACCTGGAGAAGCTTACAAACTACTGGAAGAAAACAGAAGCATAATGGGTGTTGGATTGCATGCTGCTTACCAAGTGATAATGAAACTTCTATTTCAGACACAAATGGTGTTCGAAAAGAAGACTTAGCTTTGCCTGACAATTTGCTTCGTGATGCTCGTATTCTCTATTGTACATCTCCTGCCATGGGTCATAACAAGGTAAGCTCGTTTCAATGTTTTAGTTTTGTTTGATTTCAGATTTGGTTTTCAAGTGTGATGAGCTTCTCTACATTCAGCAACTTAAGCATTCAAACTTCACTTCAATGTTTATAACTGGTTGGAAAGTGCATCCTATATAATTGTTGCTGTCTTACTGTATAATTGTTACTGTCTTACAAGTGTAATTTCTTTGCATTCTTTATTTTTAATGGAGACTATATTTTGTTACCGTCTTACTGTATAATTGTATACTTTTGTGTGCAAAATACTAGGCTATAAAGAGAGAGTGCTCAGCAAAGTCTGAAATTCATGATATGTTAAGATGACTCATCTAATCAATATCATTATTGTACTTTATGTACTGGTATGCAGGAAGCGCATCCAGAAACTAACAAAAGAGTTCCTGCAATAGTTGATGCTCTCGAAAAACTGGAGCTTACTCCGAAGGTATATATAAGTAAAATAAAACTTCCATTTCGTAAGTTTTGAAATGTTCTATCTAACTGAGATCTTACTGTCTGTAACCTTCTAAAATTCTTTGACTGTACATTCAGTTAAAAAAACATGTTCTTTCATGCCAGGCTGAAGTGTACAGAACTACAAATAGATTTTTTTTTAAAAAAAGAAATGCTTTCTCTTTCTCTTGAGTTGGACATTCAAAATGTTCACATATGAAAAATAAGTGTTTTACTCTGCTTAGATAACATCTTATTTGTTTGGTGTCCAGCATCGTGGTTCACAGGTTCTTGAAATTCAAGATTTCCGACCTGCTTCACTTGATGATATTGCACTAGTTCATTCAAGATCGTACATAACTGGACTTGAAAAGGTATTTTCATTACAGTGGTATTATTTTTGGTATTAACATGTTTTGGATAGAATATAATGGAGCAGCTGCTTCTTTTCTATGTTACCTTTTCTCTAACTAATAAAAGGATTGAAATATTTTTCTTCAAAAATGCACCACTCAGATTTTTGGATTATGCAGCTGTTCTTTACAGTATATTTTGTTGGGGTTTATTTAGAGAGGTCGTTCTTGCAGGCTATGAGTAGGGCTTCAGACGAAGGTTTGATATTCATTGAAGGAACTGGACCTACATACGCTACACAGACTGTAATGCTCTATGCACATTCTTTCTTTTCTTCTTTCCCCGATGCTTTTCTCATTGGAAGGTTAGTGATTACAGTCTTCTGCACATTATTATTTCATCGATGCACTTGCCGCAGTCTTTGGTCAGCAGCTATATCATCAAATCTTCTATTTCTAGTTTTCTACCGTTCATATGTTGATCAATGGGCCTGGACTGACTAGTTACTGCAATAATTTCATTTGTATAAAATCAAGTAAAACCACAGAAAGCCCTTTAGAAAATGGAATAAAATATTTCCTCAAATTATTCAGGGACTCATGGGATGAATGGCAAAAGCAATTAATTCAAGTGGTTCATAAAATTTTATAGGAACAGGTGCAGGGCTTCTACACTTGGCAACTCAGTTATTCTAATACCTTTTATTGCGGGCTAAGACTCACATTTGGACAAACCATAATTCATATGAGTACCAGACCTCTTTATAACAAAATACATCCATGATATGTGTATTTGCATTACTACTCAAGGATGCTTCCATCATAACCCATCTTTACTTCTTTTGTTGATGGAAAATACTAGGACTCGAATTATGAAATTATACCTATTCCCTCTCTTTAAATAATTTCTTTTTTCTTCGCGCAGACTTTCCAAGAATGTCTCCTTTCAGCTGGTGCTGGAATTACATTGATTGATTCAGTGGTAACAAGTTTTTTATGAGTTGATGTTCTATCTTTTTTAGTTTTCTTGCTTGTATTTTATGGTTCAGTATATTTTTCCTTTGCAGCGCCCATTTCCCGAGAAATGTTCTATGTTTTCTAGGTTGCAGCATCAAAGTTGGCCCCGAATCCACCACTCGGCTTTGCCTTAGTAAGGCCACCAGGACATCATGCTGTTCCTGAAGGTCCCATGGGATTTTGCGTCTTTGGGAACATTGCAGTGGCAGCTCGGTATGCTCAGAATCAACATGGATTAAAGCGGGTCATGATAATAGATTTTGATGTCCACCACGGTAATGGTACATGTGATGCCTTTTATGACGATCCTGACATATTCTTCCTCTCAACTCATCAGGTTTGTTACCTCATCTTTAAAACTTGTCACCTCACAAATCTAGTGCAGGAAAAATATTCTGGGGTTGCAACAACATTACAATGAAAACAATCTTTTCCTGGAATTGGTGTATGTAGCTTGGAAGCTATCCTGGCACCGGTAAGATGCACCAAGTTGGCCAGGGCAACGGAGAGGGCACGACGCTCAACCTGCCACTACCCGGTGGCTCAGGTGATTACGCGATGAGGTGCGCGTTTGATGAGGTTATTGCTCCAGCGGCACAGCGTTTCAAACCTGACATAATCCTTGTTTCAGCCGGGTAGGTTCCTCCTCCCACGATTCATCTTTCAGAATAGAACCATGCCGAAATAGGCCGGTTCACATGATCCTGAATGAATTTTTGTACATAGCTTCTGAATCTTAATGCTGCCCATTATTTCACCAAGCCGAAAAGAACCAAAGATCCTGAATCAAAGAACCATACCGAAAAAGAAATCAACATATGATCCCGAATTTTTGCACATAGCTTCTCAATTTTGATGCCTCCAAATCACCAATCCTAAAAACAACTATGTTTTGCAGGTACGATGCACACGCGCTGGACCCGCTGGCGGGGCTGCAGTTCACGACGGCGACGTTCTACATGCTGGCGGCGAGCATCGGGCAGCTGGCGGCGGAGCTGTGCGGCGGGCGGTGTGTCTTCTTCCTGGAGGGCGGCTACAACCTGGAGTCGCTGTCCAGCTCCGTGGCCGACACCTTCCGGGCGTTCCTCGGCGAGCCCAGCCTCGCCGCGCGGTTCGACGACCCTGCGATGCTGTACGAGGAGCCCACCCGGAAGATCAGGGAGGCCATCGACAAGGCCAGGCACCTCCACTCGCTCTAGGCGCCCAAAAGATTACTACACTATGCTTGGCCTGAAACTGCATGCTGATGCTGGTCAAGAACTCAAGATGCTGTTAGCTTTTGCAGTTCCAGTGTACAAAAACACGGTAGAAGATGTGGTCATTTACATCCTAGTTACTGTGAATCAGATACATTCGATCACAAGCATGTCAATACCAGATGTGTAGATTAATACCAGTACCATGCTTACTTGCATCTTAATTTCTAGTTAGTGTCCAGTGGAACCTATCGAGCTATAAGCATTTTGCTCTATGGTTCTTTGTAGACTGCATGCTGATATATTTTGAGCCACAAAGCCATATTGACGACAGCGTGCATGAGAGTTTTACCATTAGTTTCTTACTTTTTTCCCCATATTTATTAGTCGCCTAAATTTGTGTGACGCATGCATAGTCTAAATAACTTGCATAATACAAAAGGCTACACCTTTAGTGCAAACCCACCACAATTTTTAGTTTTGATTTATTTTTATTTTCTGATTACATAGACGTGTATGTATCCTTAACCTTAGTATAATTCTCTTGTTTTAAGTTGTCAAGTATTTGTGCTAAAGTACCTTTTTTCAATTATAAGGAAATTGCTTTGTTTTCATTGAGAGAAAAAGGATATTACTTTGTTTCAACCCCATAAACATGTGATTTGACTGTTGATTTAGTAGTCGAAAAGTGTTTGATAAATAGAGGTGGGAATAAACTAGATTTTGGTCTCGGTCTTTTGTGGGAAAGTGAACAGTGGGAAAAGAAAAGAGATTTTGGGCCAAAAGAAGGCGGCCCAGCCCAGCCCATTCCTGCCTTAGCGAAGCAGTCTCCTCTCGATTTCCCTTCTCCGGGGAGTCCACCACTCTCGCCGCCGCCCCCGTCCGGCCGTCCCCTCCCTCGACGGCGCCTCGCCGCCGCCCCTCTCTGGCCGCGCGCTTCGTGGCCGCCTTCGTGACTACTGCCTTCCCTGCAGTCACTCTGCCCCGCGCTGTACCCCCCCCCCCCTCCCGCTGCTTCAGCCTCTAAGCGGGAGACGCAGGCACCGGTTGCGCGCCGGCCACCCCGATTCGGCGGTTTCCCCCGTTGCTCCCGATCCGGAGATCCATCGTCCGTCCATCCTTGCCAACTTCCAAGGTGGATTCGGGAGGTAACCCTTATGTTAGTGTTCTTCAGTTGATCCTTGCGTAGTAACCCTTAGCATTTAGTGTTTTTTAGTTGATTCTTGTTCATGGGACTTGCAGTTTTTTACGATGAGTTCATGGTGTTTGATAGGTCACACATGCGCCATGTATTGGTTATTTGATATGCTTTTGCGTAGGTTGAACAGATGTTTACAACTTGGGGTATGCTGTGTAAACTGCAATTCTGAGCATAGCGCAGTTCCAAAATGTGCTTTAGATTAGATGAATCATTCTGACCGTGTAGTGTGATGTGTAGTGCATCTAACAATTTTAATGTTTATCTACACTCCATAGTTAATCCTTAACTTGTTTGTCTATGTTTAGTCACCATATTTTTTCCATAGTTCTCTTTAACTAGTGAAATGATTTGGTGTCTACTCATACTCAACTGTTTTCTAAGTAATACTGTATTTATACATAAAAGCATATCTACCAAATGAACAGCCACATCACCGGAAGCTGAGATTTTGCTGGCAATGATGTGTGGGCTGAGCTCTGGTGGGCCTGCTATGTTTAGTCCTGTTATGCTTATTATTGCGTGAAATGTTAAATTTGTAATTCAAGCTGCCGCATGCCTATGAAGGTTTCTGTAAAAATCATTCTCTGCTTTGTAAATTATACCCCAATCTGATGACTTTACCTCTTCATTTTCAATATCTCTCACCCATGGATGGATCTTGTAGTTGTGCAAACCGCTGCTACAACATTTTTCATTTTTTGTTGTGGAGACAATGTTGTCTGCTTCTCTAAGCAAATGCACGGATCTCATCTCAGGGCTAGAGTCACATTATGGCTTCAGAGGAACTGAGAACAAGCTTTTCAGATTTGGTGGTGCGTTCGTCATCTCGGACTGATAGCCAAATTGAATCTTCAGGTGATCCATCATCTGAGGGAGGTGTGCAAGTTACTTGCTTCACTGAGGACCTGCATGATGTTATCCTCCATTTTCAGATAATAAGGTTCTCTAAGCAGGTAAACATGGTTTCCTGGTTCCAAGTTATGTAATTCCAAAGTATAAATTGTACCAGTTAGCAACTTTTTTTATAGTTTTCAGAGGTTGGTTGGATCAAGTTCTCCATAAAAAGAACCTACTTCATCTGAGTTTTTTTGTGGTAATTGATTGAAGAGATGTTGATAATTGATCAATATAAGTTTTTTTTTGTTTTCTCCCCCAATTCCTGGCATTTTTGCATTGCAGCAAAATGTTAGTGAAGCAATGCATATCTGGCTCTTAGCTGAACTAGTTGCTGTACATCATATGACAATATCGTCAACTTGAATATGTTTATATTATCTTGTACATGTATGTCAGAACATGAAGCATGCTTTTAAGCATGTTTCCCATGTGATTTAATCTTTAAATGTTCATGTTGTTTGAATCTCATTGTGCTTGTTTTCATTGTGTACCATGTTCCCATTGTGTACCATGTTCCTAACATCTGCAACATATCTGTTTTGAGAAATATGAATTTTCTGTAACTGATGCGTGATGGTTAGCACCCTCAATTCCTGGCTTTGGTATTACATCAAAATTTTACTCACCAATGCATATCTGACTCTTTAACGGATGTAGTTAATGACATTATATGAAAATAGCAAACATTTGAATATGTTTATACTACCTTATTTGTATGTCAGAACTCAGAACATGAAGCATGCTCTTTTAAGCATTTTTTCCATGTGATTTAAGCTTGCTTTAGATGTTTTTTACATCATGAATCTGATAAAAAAATGCTTATGGTACTTCTTCAATATCTCTAATAAAACTTCAAGATAGCCTGTGCTCTCTATTGCTAGTTATATAAGGAAACAACATTACCATGTTTTAGACAGTAAACATGGCCTGGTGCTCTCTAATTTAGGTATAATTTTGATTATCATTTTGTTTGAATCTTCTCATCATACTTGTTTGCAATACCTTATGCTCTCTCTGCTGCCATTGCTGTGTACTGTGTTCCTAACATTTGCAACATATATATTTTGAGACACAAGAATTTTCTTTTTAATTTCAGATCTATGCGTGGGTTGGATGCAACACAGCGAAGTTCGGCCATCTATACGCTGCTGCAACCACTCGTCCTGTAAAACTTAAAGAGTAGTTGTGTTCTTATAATTTGAGGTATAACTATTGCAGAAACTAATATTTCTCCCATGTTACCTCTTCATGGTCATTGCAGGGTAACGGAGTGAGTGTCACCTCTGTACTAGGAGGAACATCTGATAACACTGGTTCAGGCATGGCCCGCCGCTTAGGTACTATTTCTATTAACAAATGGCCCACATTGTTGTTGTATATTGAAAAACAGAAAGCTTATATCACTTCATTTATCAGTGCTGAAGACAGGTTTGAACATAGTTCTAGCATGCAACATTCCAAAAGACAGTCCCATGCTCGAGGTATGAATCTGCTCATCTCTATGTTACAATTACTATTTACTGAATCTATCAATCTCATAGGATCATCATGGTTTCAGGCTGCTGCAGAGAGGAAGCTGATAGAGAAGCTGAGAAGTTTAGGTTATGTCAGATCCAAAGCAGGAGAGGCTAACGCTTCCACGGCACAATGATGAGTACTTGTGAGCTCTCAGTTGGTCAAGAACCGAAAAACCTTGTGATGTGCTCTGCTGGCACTACGTTTGATTGACCGGGCACTAAAATTTCTGTGAACCTTGAAGCTCACAAAGCACATGTAATCGGTGGCGCCGCCCTGAATCTTTGAACGACTTGTTCATGGATTGATCAAACATAATCTATTTGCAGATCATTTTTAAGTACCTAAAAACTCGTTGAATCATGCGTTAAGGCAATTTGCTCCCAAGACTTTTCTGCTGCTCTTGTATCTTTTGGGAGGTTGTTAGAAGTTGGTCTGGGAAAAAGCACTGTGATTTGGGGTCAAGATTCACACGTCCTGTACTGTGGATTGTCAGGTACAAGTTGGATCAAACTGAAGCTCCAAAGATTTTACGTTGGTGTTAAGTACCATTCGACGAGTCTCTTCAAGTCGGAAGGAGCTCCTCTGACTTCAGAGGAACGTGGGTCACATATATTCCTCTTACTTAAATTAGAGAAGCCTTTTTAAGTAGCTTCATGTCTGGACAAAACGGGTAGAACTTGCATTGCACCTACGTGGTGGAGATCCTGTCACCGTCGCCTCTAGAAACGAGTACCACACTGTGCATAATTATCTTCTCTTTTCACGTTGCTAATCCTGACTCTCACATCCACATCTTTATTATCGGAAATGAATAGGGAAAGTCCAATTCATTATTGACACATCATGCGCGCGCTCTCAAAACCCGTGACTATGCCTCTTTTACCACAAATTAAATTATTAATAGATGGACGAAGGATCAAGGGATGCTTAATAAGGACACTCTTAACCTTCGTCTCGGCTATGTTTTTTCATAGCATTAAATACATTGCTACACAAGAATAATTAATAAGGAAAAAAGAAAAAAATCATTTCTCGTGAAAAAACAAGCTCTAGAACCAAACAAAAAAGAAAACAAGAAAATATGTGAGTAAAAGAAGAGAAAATAGGGGATTGGATTAAAATTTGTTTCGAAGAAACCACTCATTGAGTATATACTAGCAAAATACTCGTGCGTTGCAACAGGACGACAACGCAGGGAGGGAAGCAGATGGAGGGCGAAGGTCCATGCGACGGTGCGGGAGCTCCGAGCGGCGACGGGAGGGAGGGGCGCAGGCGCGACGTGGGACGCGACGCGGATGAGGACGGAGAGATGGACGCATGAGGTCTTTCTTTTTCATCAAGCTCTCCATTTCTTTTCAGTATTGGGACTGCAGGTTAATTTTTATAAACACTCAGGGGGTTTTCTGCAAAATAACTCATTTTTCTTCTTTAACGGGTTTTTTAAAATAGCCAAGTGGACCGCGGATTAATTTAAAAAAACCCAAGAGGTTTTCTGCAAAATAGTCAGGCAAAATAAAATTTGGGTAGAAATATTGATTGTTTTATAAATAGTTATAGATATAGTGTTTACACATAATGTCTATATAACATGGTAAATATGAAAACTACTTAATAGTTTATGTGTTAGAATTGCCATAACACTATTTTATATCCATAAGATTCTCCTTTTCAAGAACTCTGAGGGATGGTACAAACAGAATTTGCTTACCTTACATTAATTATGCTACAATCCTAAATCCAATATCCTGACAAGGTGAACTTTTAATAAACTACTACTACTAGAGCTAGCGAGTGGCTTATCTGCTTATGTGACTTTGGCTGAAGGCTCTTTGCTTCTTCATGTTACTGGATTTGCTAGCTTCCTCTTAAGCCGGAGAATCTTCATGTTACTGGCGAGTGGCTTAGCTCAGTCTTCATCCTTATTTTTACTATGTTGCAGTGTTATAGTTTGTCAGGTAGTCGTGCGTCTTTTTATTGATTATAGGTATTCGACGAATCCTGACAGCGTGGCCATTTCCATGAGAATACGACGATTTATCATTCACTGCATGTAGTTTTGGATTTTTTTTTTTTGGAAATAGTCAACTTATTCGATACCCTTCAATTATTCACTTTCTTTATAATACATCAGGGACCCTTCATAAAATTCAAAGATCTTTCATAAGAAACATAATCTTTTCTTGTCCCTAAGAGAAATCTTAAGACAGCCCCCCGGGCGGATTCACCGAAAGAAAAAAAATGATAAAATGGTGAATTGACCTTTTGATCTGAAACAATTTTGATTTCCACGAAATTCGAATTTCTAAGGAATTTTGCATGTTGAGAAAAAAAATTCTCCAAAGCACCCCATGATAGATAGCGGGATCTCGCAACATGGCAGCATTGTCATCCACCCAAGCTTTTTTACAGGAAATGTTTTTCTTGCAGATAATGTGATGATCCCAGAGACGGCCAAAAAGAAGGATTTTGCTGCGGAGCCGGACCATTGGAGTCTTAGAGGGTGTTTGGTTTTGGGAAAGTCCATGTTACATGAACTAATTATAAAAATAATTGTATAATTAAAGGTTAATTCGCAAGACGAATTTATGAAGTTTAATTAATCCATGATTAACAAATGTATATTGTAACATCACATCGTCAAATCATGATGTAATTAGGCTCATTAGATTTGTCTTTCAAATCATGACGTAATTAGGCTCATTAGATTTGTCTTATGAATTAGCCTCCAATTATGAATGAGTTTTATAAATAGTCTACATTTAACACTTTTAAATAGCATTGATGAGACAGAGACTAAAATTTAGTCTATATGGAGCCAAATTCAGCTAAAATTCCAAAAAGTTTTTATGCACCCAAGAGAAATCAATAAAGCGGTTGACAAGCTGGCTAAGGAAGTCAACACTCATAGAGGTGCCTCCGCAATATACTGTTGGAATATATGGGCTTGGGTCCATCTATTTAACTAAAAGAATTAAAAGCCCATTAGTAATTGCTATGAAATTAAGTGTTTAGTTCGACATGAAAATTTGAGGAGGATCTCAATTAACGTGGACTCTGTCCACACCGGTTGTGAAAGTTGATAGAGAAAATTGACGTGTCACGCGTGCGCTCGCTCGCCTCGCCGGGCCGAGGCGCCGTGCGATGAACTTTTGCAGTCATCATTGGGCAATAATCCCTGCCATTGAAGGCCTGCGCCTGTGATGAACTTTTACAGTCATCGATGGCCAATAATCCTTGCCATTGAAGGCAATAATCAACAGTGGTCAATGGGGTTTAATCCCTAGAATATTCGTAGCCATTGATCTGCTAGTGATGACCTTTAAAGGTGTCCAGGTTCATCCCTGCTTAGAAATTCAGCTATAAAAGGAGCCCTTTACTTTTGCAATCATCATTGGACAATAATCCCTGCCATTGAAGGCCCACGCCCATAATGAACTTTTGCAGTCATTATTGAGCAATAATCCCTGCCATTGAAGGCAGGAATCAACCGTGATCAATGGGGTTTAATCTCTAGAATATTCTAGCCATTGATCTGCCATTGATGAGCTTCAAAGGTGTCCAGGTTTATCCCCTGCTCAGGAATTCAGCTATAAAAGAAGCCCCCTCCTCCTCAAACTACACCAAAACACTCTCCCTTTCCTCCTTTTGTTCACTACTGCTTTCTGCTTGCAACCCCATCGCTAGCACTGCACGCACACTGCTGACGAGAGCAGAGCCTTTGAAACCTTGTCTGCCACTGGAGGTCTTGCTCGGGATAGGTAGACAATAAGGTTTTGGAAAGCGTTGAACGCGACTGCTCGCTTCCTGATCGTCTACGTCCTGGTGGCTGTTCGTTGTTGTACATCTACGTCCTGATGACCATTCGCTGTTGTATGTCTACATCACGAAGGTCGACTGAGAGGACTGCATGACGTCAATTTATCACTACAACGAATTTGAATGGCTACATCAACAAGACAGTCTAATCCAAGTGGTAACGACGCTCCCACTGCCAGCGCACCTAATGCCTCCGGCAGTGCAAGTGCACCCTTAGGCGCTGGTCCCGCTATAGGGTACATACTAAAACTATATTATTGCATATTGTTCATATTTAAATTTGTATTAAAGATAAACACGTGTACTTTTAATCACTATAGCCATAAAAATATTACTTATTTATCTGATTAATTTTTAAATTAAAATATATCAAAATAGTCCAACGCAACACATCTAACGTATACAACTGTTAAAATATTTCCCACCTTGCTTTGAAGAATCACTTTAGATCGAAAACCTGTAAGATCAATCATGTACCATGTTTCTAATATGAGATGAATTCCTGGTTTTTTTAAAAAAGCCCAACCAAATGTCTCCTTCCAGCCTTGTCTATCCATCACCACCTGCATCCTCGTAACTACCAAGCAAGCTGACATTATTTCATCTCAAAAAAAAAAAAGAGCAGGCTGACATTTGTTACCTCCCTCTTTCCTACCACCACGTGGTCCTCGCGCCCCCTATCGGGCCCACACGTCAGCCTCTCCCGTCCACCCACGGCTCACGGTCACCGACGGGTGGGCCCCACGCCGCCTCGTCGCTCTCCTCCTCCACTGTTGTGATGCCTTCTCCAGTGGCGGTGAGCCGTGCCCGTCTGCTCCTCTCCTCCCATGCCGCCTCAGCTGCCTAGCTAGCAGTAGTAGGGAACTAAGCTAGCTCGCACACTTATCTTTCCAACTCACTCTCGCGTCGTCTCCTCCCCTTTTCTTGCTCTCGTCGTCTTCTTCCTCCCGCTGATGAATGCAGCTGTCATCTCTATCCAACTCCAACACTGACACCTATAAGAGGTAGCTAACTATAGCTGGGCATGCTCACTTCTTGCTCTTGGCAGCAGCGAGCGCCATTCCGTAGGATTTCTTGGGTTCTAGCTAGAGAGAGAGAGAGAGAGAGAGAGAGAGAGAGAGCTTGGAGGCAGCTTCGTCGTCGATCGTCTTATGGCGTCATGGCTGGCGAGGGCGTCGTCCCA
Organism: Oryza australiensis; assembly: GCA_019925245.2. Lineage (NCBI taxonomy): Eukaryota > Viridiplantae > Streptophyta > Magnoliopsida > Poales > Poaceae > Oryza > Oryza australiensis. Next base: position 4,422,650 of record JAIFGZ020000584.1, on the reverse strand, counting down.
GCTCGGTCCCCGCGCCGCAAGGAGGCTGCTTTCGGTGCCGTCGTCGTCGTATCGGAATCGTCACTGCGCCGCGCCGCCCGCCGGTCCGTGGCTCCTTGTCTCGGTGCCGCCGGATCTTGGGGCGTCTCCGGAGGCGGCGGCGGGAGATCGCCGGGGGTTCTGCTCCGTCCGGCGTTTCACCGGGGAGAGCAGCGCCGCCGCCGCCGTCGAGGAGGCGGAGAACGGGTTGGTGGCCGGTGGTGATCAGGTATGTGGACAGCACACGTGCTTACTGTCTTTTACCCATTTCTGGTATGCCCGTGCTCGTACGAATATTAAGAATAATGTTTGTGTCTGAAGCTCTGAATCATATAGAATTATTCTTCGGTAATTTTAAACCAAACTGATGTCCTTTTGGGATTTGGATTCTGCAAGTATCAATCCTGAACACTAGATGAAAATTGCATATTCTTTAGAATTATGCTCCTTAAAAAGTTGAGTACCTTTCTACTAGGTAGTATTCTACTACTAATATTATCGCCAGTTTTGATCTCAACCATTGAATTATGACTTGTACTACCAGTAGGAAAAAAATATTCTACTACCAGTAGGCAGAGTTGAGGCAGTACACATAAATATGATCTATTGAATTAGAAAAAAAAAGGTATGGATTGGTTCTACTACTAGGAGAGCATCTTAATTTGTAAAACACCTCTAAAAAGTTTATTACTGGAGTATTAGGTAGTAGTAAACAATACGGGCCAGGTCTAAAGGCTGGGATGTAATCCATTTCTGTTAATAAAAAATATTTATTAGATAACAAGAGAAAATGGTTTCTTTCTTACTTTTTTCTCTTTGGTAGTACACCATTTGTCATTTTCTTTCACAGCACACCTGTGATTCCTCCCTGGGTTGCAAAGTTACCATAGGCCAAGCTGTCAATTCCTCCCCTGAGTTCTCATGAAAGAAAGAGAAATTTGATTGAAAGAAAAGTAAGCACAGAACAATTGTGAATTGAATTGATAACAAGTGATGAGCCAATCAGATAAGGATGGAGTGATGTGTGGTTGCGTCAATGGGTTGGTGTGTTGGTTTCTGTTTGGTAAGTTCACAAGGATGAGGAAACGTGTGATAATCCTACTATTATTTAGTTTTAATACTTGTTGTGCTTTTGGTGTCAATGGATGAGGCCAATGATTAGGAGTCTCATCTGGTCTTCTATGTGTAAGGATGCTGACTTTATCATGATAGATTAATCACTAGATAAATTTGTCCATTACTTTCAAGACCAATGTCAGACTGATATTGATTTGCCTTTCCAATAATTCAATTCAAGTTCTGGTCTAAAAAATAATTCAATTCAAGTGGAATTCACTTTTGGTGGCCAATGTTGAAATAAATTTATTTTTACTCATGGGAAATTCAGTTTTTTTTTACTATTACCACAGCAGGCAATAGATTTCCCTGGAGGAAAGGTCTCCTTTGTTGCTGAAATGAACTTCCTTCCGGAGTCTCAGAGGGAAAGGATCAACTGTTACCGTGTTCTTGACGATGACGGAAGAACGATATCCGGAAGCAGATTCCAAGAGGTGTAGTAGTAAAATTCATGGCTCCATGAGTTAAGATTATTCCTGAAACATGTAAAATATAGTTCTGTTCTGAAGTGTGTGATTCAATCTTGTCAGGTCAGCAAGGAGCTGGCTTTGAAAATGTACAGCGAAATGGTCACCCTCCAGGTCATGGATACAATCTTCTTTGAAGCTCAGAGGCAGGGAAGAATCTCATTCTATCTCACTTCACATGGTGAGGAAGCAATCAACATAGCCTCTGCTGCTGCGCTTACTATTGATGACATTGTACTGCCTCAGGTATATATCAGTTGCTCCAAAGCATGGATGCTTAAGCTATAGCAATGTTGCTGACAAGTGATAAGCACTTACTGTCATTCTCTTTGGTGGCAACTATGGAGCCAAATGTAGTACAGGGAACCTGGTGTTCTTCTATGGCGTGGCTTCACACTGCAAGAATTTGCAAACCAGTGTTTTGGGAATAAGCTGGATTATGGTAAAGGGAGGCAGATGCCAATACACTATGGATCAAACCGTTTGAATTATTTCACGGTCTCATCGCCTATTGCGTAAGTCTGAAATATCTCTTCCATGTCCCACCAAATTCGTGCAAGCCAAGGGCAGGTTCATCATTCTTTGATGATTCATCAGTACACAGCTCCCTCATGCCGTCGGAGCTGCATACTCTCTGAAGATGGACAAGAAAGATGCATGCGCCATCACGTATTTTGGCGATGGCGGCACAAGTGAGGTAGATTGATGAACAATCACTGATCATTTGTCAGCCACTACCTTGTTACCCAGAATTTCTGACAGATGAAAAATGTTCAGGGAGATTTCCATGCTGCCCTCAACTTTGCAGCAGTTATGGAAGCACCGGTGATCTTCTTCTGCCGCAACAATGGCTGGGCAATCAGCACCCCAACTAGTGAACAGTTCAGAAGTATGACATTTTTCTTGATCATGCATCACAATTACAATTTACAGGTGGTCTGGACAACTTCTTGAATTCAACTGTTATTGCAGGTGATGGAGCTGTTATCCGTGGTCAAGCTTACGGAATGCGCAGTATCAGAGTAGATGGAAATGATGCTCTTGCTGTGTACAGCGCAGTTCACGCAGCCAGGGAAATGGCTATCAAGGAAGGAAGGCCAATTTTAGTTGAGGTGAACAATTTTTCAAGTCACAACAACATAAAATAGGTTTTATGCGAATACTGAACATTAAAAACTTTCAGGCACTGACTTACCGGGTCGGTCATCACTCGACATCCGATGATTCAACCAAGTACAGGCCAGTCGATGAGATCGAGCACTGGCGAACAGCGCGAGATCCGATTTCCAGGTACAGAAAATGGGTTCAGGGGAATAGCTGGTGGTGTGATGAAGATGAATCTGAACTCAGGAACAATGTGAGGCAAGAGGTAATGTTTCTTTAGCAGTAATGGTAGTATGTCTAGTTCAATATCAGGCATGATATCTGAAATTGCCGGCTTAATTCTTCACAGCTTCTGAAAGCCATTCAGGTAGCAGAAAGAATGCCGAAACCGCCACTCGCTGAACTATTCACTGATGTTTATGATGAAGTTCCTTCCAACCTAAGAGAACAAGAGCGATTGCTGAGGGATACAATCAAGAAGCACCCTGCAGACTACCCAGCTGATGTGCATATTTAGTTGTATTGAGTGACCATAGGTTTCCATATTCTAGTGTAACTATTGATGATTTAGGTTCATAGCATTGATAAATAACAACAACAATAGTTCAGGCAATAAAATGAAGATCCAACAGATATAAATTGAATACAAATAAGATATTGTTGCTGTAAATCATAAATATAAAAGAAGTATATGAGATAATGGTACAGCAAGAAGTCCAACACAAGGTAAACATTTATATTGCACACAAATTGAGAACATCACAATTATCATTTTTTTCATCTGATGCACGATTGAATCAGCCTAGCATTCCTTCCTCCTTCATAGCCTCTTGGGCAGCTTTTACAACTAATGGCATCAAATATTTATTTGTTGCAATAATGCCAGCATCACGATCAAGATATCTACCTTTGGAGAAATCCAAATCATTTCCTGAAGCATCTTTTACCAAACCTCCAGCTTCTGCAAACATGAGAAACAAAAAAAGAACTTAGCAAACAATCTTTATTTTGTTTGAGAGCAGAAAGATACTTGGTTGAATTCATTGTTTTGTGAATATAGTTATTATATACCTGTGACAATAATAGACCCAGCTGCATGATCCCATACAGCTTCTTTGGAACGTCTGTGTGGAAATCGCCAATAAATGGCGCCTTCACCTCGGGCTACAGCACCATATTTTGCTTGGCTGTCAATTCTAACTGGAGGAGCTTGAATACCAAGTTTCTGCCAACATAATAATGTAATCAGATTTACTTGTGTGATTCTTCGTATTAGAAACTAATTAAGCAGACATTTTTTTGGGACCAACCTCTGCAATGGAGGAAGTGCAATCACGCATGCAGTGTTTTCTTTCATAGGATTCAAAGAACGAGGCATCCACTGGATTGCTGATAGAACAGACACTGATCTAAAAATGAAAGTTGGGGGAAAAAGAGGGTAAATAAAATATAATATTATTCTCTAAAAACAAAAGATAATATTATTCGGAAAAGGGTATTAATCCACAGATAGTTCATGAGAAAGTGATACGTTACCTTTTGTGGCTGAGAGCCATCTAAGGACTCAACTGTAGATCCACAGCCAATTGTAGCAGAAAAGAGGGCACCAACTTGATCTCCTGAAGATTCACCATTGTGATCTCCTATTGATTTTAAAGGAAGATTTGGGCATGCCATTGCTCCCAAAACTACTTTGCCTTCGTCCAGTAATGCAAGTCCAATTGCATATTGGTCTCCCCTTATGAAACTGCATAAACACAAACGTTGGGATTATAAAGGAAATTTCCTAGTGAAACATGCCAATAGTAACAAAAGGTTTTGCACAGGATACTACTATTTTATCAATAATTGGAGTATGGAGTATCTGAAATCATGATATACCTCTAAAAAATAGTATAATATACCTCTTTGATGTTTTCAGAATCATTTGTTAAAGAGGTGAAATAAGAAAATTATTGCCAAATATGCAAACTAACAAGAGAAATAGATCGTAGGTCGATTAACACTTCACTAGTTTGTTCGTTGTTGCATTGTAATTATATCTCCTAGCACCACCAACACTAATACACCATGGCTGTAACATGTTTGAGTATAGTGTTCTGCCATTTCAAATGATTTGTTAAAGGCATGTGGTATCATGACCTTTTATTATACTAATTCGAAATGCGTGAATATTATTTGTTTCATTTCCACATATGATGAAGTATAACTTTATGATGCTTGTATGCATTGAAGAGAAAAAAACAAAGTATTATAAGGAAGCATGATGGGCACATTGCGCAATCGATGAGTGGAGGACGTTGAAAATGGCTAAGGCTGTTAGAGCATTTCCAAGAACATTTCTAAATTTCACTATCTAAATCATCATTTGAAAAGTCATTTGCGTAAAAATCGTTTTCTATAAGTTTTTAATCTCCAACAGTTTTTCTATATCTCATGAGCACTTTAAAGAGTTTGACCATTTAAAAAGGTAGTTTCTCACTAAAATATCTATTCCTAGCATTTATAAAAAATATAAAGAATCTCTTGGAGATGCTCTTACGATAGGTTTTTTGGTGAAGTGGTTGTGCCGCCGATCCGAGTGATACGATAGGACGTGCTTCGCATCTCGGTCTCACGGCCGGGATGCTTCATCCTCAACATTTCAGCTGAGCACTTATAAAGTTTGTAGATTTTTTCTCCACCTTCTTAGTATAAGTTGTTAAAAAATTATTATTATGCACCATTGTTAGTTTGTTACAAATTATCCACATTTATACAACACGAACGATAACAACCACCACCTTTAATTTTAATTCTAAGCAAGTTGGGATTGGATGATAGGATTGAGATAGAACACATGTCAAGCCAAGCGAACCAAATTAATTGTACTAGTAAAATGAATCACCAGTTTCCACCAAAAAATGAAATATCACCATGTTCATCCATCTAAAGTAGGGATTCTGTGACATTTTTTTGTGCTAGAGCAGCTTGGACTAAAACTAACAATTCAGGTATGGCTAAATGTACCTTCTATAATCACAGCAACAAAAATTTTCACGGCGTGGTAGAAATAGTATTTGAATTTAATTTTCTAGCAGTCCAACATGATAATACAAACTTAAATTGTACTCCCTCCGTTTTTTAATGTATGATACCGTTGACTTTTGACGTAACGTTTGACCATTTATCTTATTAATATATATATATATCATTTATTTTGTTGTAACTTGTTTATCAATAAAGAAACTATAATCTTACCTTATGCTTTTACATATTTATATTAAATTTTTAAATAAAACGAATGATCAAGTTATATGAAAATCAATGACATCATATATTAAAAAACGGAGGTAATATATATACAGACACTCACCCTTTAGTTCCATCTATCGGATCCAGTATCCAATGTCGCCCAGAAGGACCACCCTCGGATTTTCCACCATCGATTGCTACCAGCACATCTTCCTTAGATAATGTGATGATGTACGAACCATCATTTATGATGGTTTCGTTTACAAGTTTGGTGATATGTTCCAACATTTCTTGAGCTCCATCTTTCCTCAACTCTTCAGAATCCTATATAAGTCAACAGGCAATGGAAAAAGATGCTTCTCTATGTGATAACTGAACAAATAAGGCGAAATATATACTATTTGTAAAATTACCTCTTCAGCCACCATGGGAAAGGAGTTAGAAGGTAAGTCCATCTTCAGGACCAGACTTACCAATACTTGTGACCCTGTTCATGGAACGGAAACTAATTCAGAAGTTCATATTTAGTATAAGTTCCATAACAGATGATATCAGTTCTTCTTTTGAGGAAATACAATTACTTATGTTGAAAGATCATTCATATATCAACAGAACAGACGAAGAATATCGTACCATAATCTGCGACTGTCACAGGTGTTCTGTCTGCCTTAGTCTGAACGTCCAGTTTCAAGAGATCCTGCTGCACTTTCTGAAGAAACAAGAAGACACAGAACAAGAGGTAAGTACATCCAAGCAGCTGCAGCAATTTCATTCAGAAATTTTCATCTCAAGATCAGATAAATAAACTCCAGATCGATCGCCACAAGCTAACACGAACAGAAGTCAATGCAATATTTCATCCATCTCAATTCCAAATCGGATCATAGAAAGAAAGAAATAACAAGGGGAGGAGAAGAGAAATAACCTTGCAGAGGCGGGCGGCGAGGGCGACGGCCTTCTTTGCGGCGGCGTGCTCCGCTCCGTACGGGTTGCCGGCGGCCGGCGGCGGCGGCGGCGGCGGCGGCAGCTGCGACATGGCAAAAGCTGAGGCGTGGTGGAGAGCAAGCGATGCTTTTAGTCAGAGTGGAGTCAAACTGATAATGTCCAGTGATTAGGTATGTCAAACTGCCCACGTCAGTGGATTAGATATGCGTATATGACATTGGTTGCACAACCTGAGATTATTGCTACTATCAAAATATTAGTCCTACCACAGTAGTTGGAACTCACATAGCAATATTGCCCATGATTACAGAGAATCAGGCCAATTTAATTATTTCTCTGAATTCAGATGAAAGAACATGACATATGGTGCCAGCTCACCCACCAATTAGATGCTGAAATGTGCAACAATAAGATATTGTATTTGCAACAACAACAACAACAACAAAGTGGAGTTGTACACGCATTCAAAACAATGTTGAAGGGGGAGCAGCACTGCAATTATTATTTTCGGACACATTATGATATTGTGGATCGAGACAACTTCTACAACGGAGAAGTAGCTTGGTTTTGCTCCTTGATGGCCTCTTGCACAGCCTTCAGGAGTGAAGGCATCAGCTGCTTGTTCGTAGCGATGATCCCTGTGTCGAGATCAAGAAATCTCCCTTTGGAGAAATCCAAATCGTTTCCTGATGCATCTGTCACCAGACCTCCAGCTTCTGAAAAAACAGCACAAGCAGAATATCAATCTAAAATGTTTCAGTTGGGTTCTATGCTTCTTTTTTTTTTTTTTTGAGGCTGTTGGGTTCTATGTTTTCAATGTTCAAAGAGAGAACAATCGTACCTGTCACAACGATTGACCCAGCTGCATGATCCCAGATCTTCTCTCTGTAACCTTTGTGTGGAAAACGCAAGTAAATGGCACCGTCACCTCGGGCTAGGGCACCGTATTTTGCTTGGCTATCAATTCTAACTGGAGGAGCTTGGACACCAAGTTTCTGCCAGCATTCAAACACCAGATTACCCAAGTAACTCCCGTGGACCTGTACTAGGCAAAGAATAATTCAGGACAAACCTCGGCAATGGAGCCTGTTAAATCACGCATGGAGTGTGCCCCTTCGTAGGACTCAAAGAATGAAGCATCGACTGGATTATCGATGGAGCAGACACTAATCTAGAAGTGAAAATAAAAAAAAGCGATAAGAGAATTAGTTTCATTCTGAAATAGGTAAAAGTCAAAGTTATAATATAAAATAAAAGGAGCTGTAACCTTTTGTGCTGGAGATCCCTGTAAAGACTCTACTTCAGCTCCACAACCAATGGTAGCAGAAAAGAGAGCACCAACTTGATCTCCCGAAGAGCCACCATTAAGGTTGCCTATTGATCCCAAAGAAAGGTTGGGACAAGCCAATACGCCCAAAACAACTTTACCCTCATCAAGTAGGGCCAATGCAATAGCATATTGGTCTCCCCTTAAGAAACTGAGTCAAGTTGTAAAAAATGTGAATTTGGGTCAGAAAGTTTGAGATATGCACATCACAGAAGTGCTAATTTGACAGGATGTCTTTTATGTGGCTTTTAATTTTATGAACTCTTATATATTTTGCATGCAACCTAGCGCATGAAAAGAAAACAAAACATTCAGTATCAATTAACCTTGTGTGTGTTTAGGGCCATGCTATGTTTGATTATACCAGTCCACTTTAGTGAATTAGCTTAAAATGCATCTAATAAGACAAGATACAAGATTACATGAATGTGTCATGTGGGGCCAAACATATGCAAGGCAGCGCAGGGCGCGTGACATTCGCAGGGCAACGGAGCGAGCTGCAGCACGCGACACGGCAGAAGATTAGACCTTTAAATTAGGATCGTTTGTTTCCAAGTTCATTTGTTTCCAAGTTTGTTTAGGATCGTTTGTTTCCAAGTTTGTTAGCAGCCCTTGTTTCCAAGTTTGTTAGCCGATTAGATCTTATATATCCCCTGTACTCCAAACAATGGGGAATCAATCAGTTATCATCTAATCTCCTACATCTATCCCTGTTAAGCCACCAGCAGAGGGGTATAACCTCGCGGTGAGGACTGGAGCGCGATTACGAACTACGTAGTCGCGGTCCGCCGTTGTTGAGTGCCAAGGCGACCTTCGGTCGGGATACCACCAGGTGCGGATGCGGCCGGAGGACGTCCACAAGACGGCGTTCCGGACTCACGACGGCCTCTACGAGTTCTTGGTCATGCCGTTCGGGCTATGCAACGCTCCCGCGACTTTCCAAGCGCTCATGAACAACGTGCTCCGCACTCATCTCCGTCGGTTTGTCCTCGTTTTCTTCGACGATATTTTGATTTACAGCACGAGCTGGGCAGACCATCTTCGCCACCTCCGCGTCGTCCTCACCATTTTGCGCCAACACCGCCTTGTGAAGAGGTCCAAGTGCTCCTTCGGCGTCGCCTCCGTCGGCTACCTCGGCCACATCATCTCCGCGTCCGGCGTGGCGATGGACCCCGCCAAGGTTCAGGCCATCCATGAGCGGCCGCGGCCCCGCTCGGCGCGCGCGGTGCGCGGGTTCCTCGGGCTAGCAGGCTACTACCGGAAATTCGTCCACAACTACGGCGCCATCGCCGCGCCCCTCACCGCACTCCTGAAAAAGGAGGGGTTTACATGGACCGACGACACCACGGCGGCCTTCTCAGCCCTCAAAGGGGCGGTGACGTCAGCCTCGGTGCTGGCCCTGCCGGACTTCTCCAAGCCCTTCATCGTGGAGTGTGACGCCTCCACTTACGGCTTCAGGACGGTGCTCATCCAAGAGGCGCACCCGATTGCATTCTTCAGCTGGCCAGTGGCGCCTCGACATCGTTCCCTTGCGGCCTACGAGCGGGAACTGATTGGCCTCGTCCTCGCCATACGACATTGGCGTCCGTACCTATGGGGGCGCCGCTTCATCGTCAAGACGGACCACTACAGTCTCAAGTACCTCCTCGATCAGCGCCTCGCGACTATTCCCCAACATCACTGGGTCGGCAAGCTGCTAGGCTATGATTTCACCGTTGAGTACAAGTCCGGCGCAATGAACACGGTGGCCGACGCCCTCTCGCGCCGTGACACTGAGGAGGACTCGGCAAGCACGCTCATGGCGGTTTCAGGCCCCCGCTTCGACTTCATCAGTCGCCTACGCCACGCCCAGGCCACGGATCAGGCCTTGGTGGCGGTCCACGACGAGATCAGCGCAGGCACGCGCGCCGCACCATGGGCGATCTCAGACGGCTTGGTAACCTACGACAGGCGGCTCTACATACCACCTGCATCGCCGCTACTGCAGGAGATCATGAGGGCCGTCCACAACGATGGACACGAGGGTGTCCAGCGCACGGCGCATCATCTACGCCGCGATTTTCATTTTTCGAACATGCGTCGTTGTGTGCAGGATTTTGTTCGGGACTGCGCCACTTGCCAGAGGTACAAGTCGGAGCACCTCCACCCTGCAGGGCTCCTCCTGCCGCTGCCCGTCTCTACCATCGTCTGGGCCGACATCGGCCTTGATTTCGTGGAGGCCTTGCCGCGAGTAAACGGCAAGTCGGTGATCCTCTTCGTCGTCGACCGCTTCAGCAAGTACTGCCACTTCATCCCCTTGGCGCACCCGTACACCGCCGAGACCGTGGCCCAGGCGTTCTTCACCGACATTGTGCGCCTCCACGGCATGCCGGAGTCCATGGTCTCGGACCGCGACCCCGTGTTCACCTCGCTATTTTGGCGCGAGCTCATGCGGCTGATGGGCACCAAGCTGCACATGACGTCCGCCTTCCACCCCCAGTCTGACGGTCAGACAGAGGCGGCCAACCGCGTCATCGTCATGTACCTGCGTTGCTTCACGGGAGACCGACCTCGGCAGTGGTTGCGGTGGCTTCCCTGGGCTGAGTACGTGTATAACACGGCCTACCAGTCCTCGCTCCGGGAAACCCCGTTCCGCGTGGTGTACGGCCGCGATCCCCCTACCATCCGCTCTTACGAGCCGGGAGAGACTCGGGTTGCGGCCGTGGCTCGCGGCATGGAGGACCGCGACGCCTTTCTAGCCGACGTTCGCTATCGCCTGGAACAGGAGCAGCTGGTTCAGAAGCATCACTACGACCGGCATCATCGCCAAGTGTCTTATCAGGTGGGCGACTGGGCATTGTTGCGTCTCCGACAGCGCACCATGTCCTCCCTTCCCCAGGCTACTTCGGGCAAGCTGAAACCGCGCTACATTGGGCCTTACCGCGTCGCGAACTGATCAACGAAGTGGCTGTCCGTTTGGACCTTCCGCCGCAGGCTCGCATCCATGACGTCTTCCATGTAAGCGCCCTCAAGAAGTTCAGCGGCGTTCCACCGTCGACTCCACCTGCTTTGCCACACATCCACCATGGCGTGGTTACCCCGGAGCCGGCTCGGGTTGAGCGCACTCACTTGGCGCGCGGCGTTCGCCAGCTGCTCGTCCACTGGCACGGCGAACCGCCGGAATCGGCCACTTGGGAAGACCTCGACGCATTCCGCGAGCAGTTTCCAAGCTTCCAGCTCGAGGACGAGCTGCTTCTCGAGGAGGGGAGAGATGTCATGTGGGGCCAAACATATGCAAGGCAGCGCAGGGCGCGTGACATTCGCAGGGCAACGGAGCGAGCTGCAGCACGCGACACGGCAGAAGATTAGACCTTCAAATTAGGATCGTTTGTTTCCAAGTTCATTTGTTTCCAAGTTTGTTTAGGATCGTTTGTTTCCAAGTTTGTTAGCAGCCCTTGTTTCCAAGTTTGTTAGCCGATTAGATCTTATATATCCCCTGTACTCCAAACAATGGGGAATCAATCAGTTATCATCTAATCTCCTACATCTATCCCTGTTAAGCCACCAGCAGAGGGTATAACCTCGTGGTGAGGACTGGAGCGCGATTACGAACTACGTAGTCGCGGTCCGCCGTCGTTGAGTGCCAAGGCACTTGACAGAATGATATTGGTATAAGCCTCTGTTCTTTCAAACTGGGGGAAAAAGTAGTGCCATCTAATGCACTATGCTCATTAATAAAGAAGCAGCATGAGTTCTGATCGTGCAGTGAATGGTGGGGATGAACTGCTGTTTTATGTTTTGACTGCAGCAGCATATTCTGCAACCCCAGAGATTTAGGTTAGCAAACTCACCCTTTAGTCCCATCGATTGGATCTAGCACCCAGTGTCGCCCAGATGGACCTCCCTCGGATTTCCCATCATCAATTGCGGAGAGGATACCTTCCTTAGAGAAGTAAATGCTGTATGTACCATCATCTACGATAGTTTCATTTACGAGCTCGGTGATATTTTCTAAAATTTCTTCCGCGCCTTCTTTCCTCAATTCTTCCGAGTCCTACATGAGTACATATCCCAATCAATTTCAAAGAACTTCTGTGCTGTCGTCTGAAACTAGTAAGCAGAAACAGAAAAAGATGATTACCTCCTCAGCTACCATAGAGAAGGAAGCGGAAGCTGGTGCTTCCATTTTCAAGACAAGGCTTACCAATATTTGAGATCCTACACAAGCCAATAGTTTCAGTAACAAACTTCAAAAGCAGGAACCATCACAACTGAAAGATCAAAAACACATACCATAATCGGCAACTGTCACCGGACTTTTATCTGCCTTGGACTGAACACCAGACTGCAGAATGTCCTTTTGCACCGCCTGTAGAGGAAGAACAAGGATTAACATAAACAAATTCCACCTGCAGAACCAAGCATCCAAACATTGACTGAAAAAGGGAGGGGAAAAAAGAAGGAAAACAACACCCATTCATCTTATTGAAAGGCTTATTTTTTTTGCCCCGATGGAACATTAATCTGGTTATCACAGCTATGACTAAATTGCCTACCCACACTATGTCACCATTCCATTCCATTCCAGCTCCGAAGCTGAAATCGCAGCAGTCGACACGTTCTCACAGTCTTGGTACTACTCCGTATTACATTACAGTGTTACCACATGAAGCCCCACAATTCAGACCAATCAGATGGTCTCCGTCTCGTCCTGCTAACCCAAAGTGGGAAGAAGAGGGAGAAAGAGAGGGTCGAGCCGGAGCACCTGGCAGAGGCGGGCGGCGAGGGTGACGGCCTTCTTGGCGGCGGCGAGCTCGGCGGCGTAGGGGTTGCCGGTGGCCTGCGACATGGTGGAGCGGAGTCGTCGAGGCCGGTGGCGCGAGGCGGCAGCGGAGGGTCCCGGGTAGTTGGGGAAGGTGTGGAGGTTAAGTGGGCGGAGGCAAGAGCGAGGGGGAGGTGGGCGCAACGCGATGATGGTGGAGGCGGAGACGGAGGAAGGGGATGCGTGGAGCGCGTGCGAGATGCAGACGAGGCCCACGCGCGCCGCAGCCATATGTGTCGTCGGACTGTCGGCGCGGAGCCTAGGCCGCATATATCATATGCTGCCATCGCTCGCCGGAGGAGGAAGCACACGATCGACAGCCCACTCGAATCATGGCCCAACAACTGGTTGGCCCGTTTATGTTACTCGGCCTCAAATAGGGGCTTTATGGGCCACCACGCTAGCAGGCTGTCATCATAGTGGGCTTTTCTCTCTTTCGGGGTCTCATGGTAGACTTTATTTCAGTGGAATCGGCTGACGTACACCTCCTCAACGCTATGTGTTCCATCGAGGCCGGTGGCAGGTTTTACAGAAACTTTGGCCTTGGCCTGTAAAGAACTGACCAAAATATATTTATTAAGCCTATGATCAAATTTTATCTATAACTATCTATAAAACGTATTTTTATCCAAAATTTTTGTCCGTTTGACTATTTTAAAAAAACCCCTTGAGTGTTTATAGAATTAACCCGCAATTCCAATCTTGAAAAAAAGAAGAGCTTGGATGGAAAAAAGACCTCTTGCGTCCCCCCCTGCGTCCCTCTCTTCCATCTTCATCCGCACCGCGCCCGCGCCCCACGCCTCGCCTGCGTCCCTTCCTTCCGTCGCTGGTCAGAGCTCCCGCGCTGCACCTGCGCCCCTCCCTCCCGTCCCTATCCGTGCTACGCTCCGACTTCACCCGTTGCAACGCACGGACACAGTTGCTAGTACATAAAGATTTGCATTGTATAAAAAGAAGAGGGTTTGCTCATTTGTGAAGGATCAGAATAAAAGAAAAAGAGTCTTACCTCTAAATTTTGTGTCTCCACTTTGTCTCTAGATTATACAATCTTATGTAGCAAGAGGTTGCATAATACGTTATCAGCACGAAAGATTTATTGGAGATTAAGGTAGAAGAAGTTAGAGGATCTTTCGATCTCTTTGAAATCTCATTGAATGAATTGCAAAAATGAATTTCTTACATCTTTTCTTTCACACCGTTTTGTGCTTTTCGATGGTTTTCGTCACCGTTGACTGGGAGTCGCCGGCAAATGCCGATTGACGAAGTTATGATCACCACCGGCCCTGACTTCATCGCTTCGTGTGCCGCTCTTGCGCGTCGGCAGCGCCGCCCCGTGCCATGACAGGCCGTGGGCGTGCGCTGCAGCGGCTGCACGGCTGCAGGTGCACGACGACGAATCAGCCACCGAAGCCAACAGCAGCTGCCGCACCCCATATGGCCTCTGCGTCACCTGGCCACGGTCCTCCGAGCCGCCGCGTCGCCACCCGCCGGCCGTGCCCTGCAAGGCTCCACGCTGAGTCCGCGCCCTGGCGGTGAGCCCACACGTTGAGGTTGCGCTCTGGTATCGAGGCCGCACCGAGCTCGCGCCATGGTGGCATGCCCGCACGGCCTAGCGGCGAGCCCGCACGACTAGGGTGCGCTCGGACAGCGAGCCCGTGCCGAGCTCGCGCCATGGCGCCGACCCTACACCGATGCTCTTGATCAACGAGCGAGGAAAATGAGGAGAAAGAAAGGAAAAGAAGAGAGAAAAAGGTAGGGAGAGCAGCAAGCGCCCACGACGCGCCATCCCGGCCGCCGCGCTAGCGACGCGCCGCGACCGCGACCGTTGCCGTGCACTCGCGCCATGCCGCGCTTGCGCCAGGCAGCCGCACGGCTGCGCCGCGCCGCCTCCGGCCTCACCTCTTCTAGTCGAGGCCTCTTGCATGCATGTACCACAAACAAATTTTGCAGTTCTAGCTCAACTGAAAACCGGCCATTTCGGTGTAAAAACAAACAAGGCCAGCTTAAAAGAAAAAGAGAAGGAAAGCAGCTAGAAGAGCGCCGTGGCAACGTCTTTCTCGACGGCGGAAGATGAACGACGGCGCCGGTGGCGACCTCCTCCATGGTAGCGGCAGTACGCCTTGCCGGAGTCGCCGTCGAAGCAGTAGCCGCGATGTCGAGGTCGTCGTCCGACGACGAGTCCGCCACCACCGTGGAGGCCTTCCTGACGCCGCCGCTGGCTAGGTGCGCCGGCTTGAGGCCCTCGGTGAAGATCCGGATGGCCTCCTCCGCCGGCTTCGTGCTCAGCACGTACAGCGCCGCCACCTGTAAACAACTGATTAATTAATTCTGTATTAAATGGAGGAACATGATTAGTTAGTTAATTGCTCGTATAACAAAACTACTACTCCTACATGAATTGAATACGTGATGTAACGTACGCTGATGTTGGACGTGCTCCGTACAAGGCAGGTAAAATACGTGGGAAGGGGGTAATAAATACTGAGATGTATATGTTGGCGTACACGTACACGTACGCAAGGAGGAGGTACTAGTAGCTACAGTAGTAGAAGTAAATTAGTAGCTAATCTCTCTCCCAATATAAATACACCTGAAATTGAATATAACATTTTGTAGAATTTATTATACTACGAAATATCACATCGGATACTATATGTATTTATATTGGGAAGAAGAAAATAATACGAAGCATGTGTTGAGTAATTAAAATGATAGATGCGCATATACATATATATATATATACACACATATATATACACATATACACATATATATACACATATATATACATATATATACATATATATATACACACATATATATATACATATATATACATATATATACATACATATATATACATACACATATATATATACATATATATATAATCTCTATTTTCGGAAAACTGTTCACTCACTTTTACTGTTCACTACTGTTTACTTTTACTGTTGACGGCGCTGAAATATTCGAAAATTTTTGGATCTTTGCAGGGTGGCGAGTCCTAAACAGCCGGCGCTTGATTCAGAAGTTTTAAAATCCTACTCGGTACTCGCCGTATGCCTCACCTACCTGTCTTCTTAGAAGCAACTTAGAACTATATATCCCTAGTCACAAATGATCTAGCTAAGAATTTATCGTCTCCCCAGGCAGTTCCACTCAAAGGGAACACTTCTCTACGGACACAGGGTTCTAAAATATTACTACGAGACTGATGGATTGCTTGAAGGCTCTAAGTGGGAAGCTCCTTCTTGCGGTGTGTGTTCCTCAACTGGGCAGACTCCTCCTTTTATAGGGGATGGAGAAGGATGCTTTGAGGTGCTTCGAGCTTATCTTCTTGATACTGTGGATTCACGAGCTGGCTCTGTGGACTGGCTTCCTTTTTCTTCGCTTTGCCTTTTATTTTGCCTGAGGTGGAGACACCTTTGTACCTTTGTCATTCCTTTTATGCCAGATGTTATATTCTCTACAGTGAAATGTCTCTTCACCGAAAGCATTTTTGGATTGATTCAGAATTATTTTTATTATGGTTGGGGTTGGGCTTACCCCACCAGAAAATTAATAATTATTATCAAATTTAAACTTAGTATTTTAGTTATATTGCTTCATTGGTCTGGCTGCCCATGACCACCCATATCCATAGTATCAACATCAGAGAAAGAAACATCAAATTTTTCATCATATGCTTTTTTCATTTCTTCAAATTTGTTATCATTTCTTGTTTTAATTCCTTAAGTATTTCTTCTTTTAATTCCTTTTTTAGTTGAGGTGATGCTTCTTCAAAATTTTCAATTATTTTCCAATCAATATATTCTTCATCTAAGGGATCAACTCCCTTAATTAAGCATTCTTTATATGTAGGTTTTTTGGATGACCCTTCACTCTTAATATTTGTATAATATGAGGTTTCTCGTGCTTTCTTATTGTCGGTGATATGGGCCCGGGGGTATGTCAGGGGTACGACATCTGAGAAAAAGGAAGGCGCCTTTGCCCGTCCAGGGACGTCAAAGTTACGCCCTGAATGGCTTAGGCGAGCATCGGCCACGGGCGGCCACGTGGCTGCCCCAGAAGGGGCTGGCCCGGAGGCTGCCCGGAGGCCACCGTGCTCCCAGACGGGCAGGGGTCCGGATCACCGGACCCCGGTCGATAGGGTCGGGATTACCGGACCCCCATCCTCACCCCGCACCTCTGCGAGAGAGGGCGAGTCCAACTACCAACCAACCCATTTAATGCTCAAAAAGAAGGAAACTGAGTGCCCGCCACACCGCATTCAATGCGATGTGAGGCGCGGCTGTCAGTTGCACTCATTACACCTCTTTTTGCCTCGTCACGAGGCAAAGGAGGCCTAAAGTCTTTGACTCGAGACCGCGGTATGGCCGCGCACCCACTCGCGCACACCCCTCACGCCCGTCCACTCGCGTTTAATGCATTGGGCAGCCGCGTGGGAGAGAATGCGAGCGCAGGAGGCGCGGTGCCAGTGCCTACCCGCGGGATGGGACACTGACCAGTGGGTCCCGTCGGAGTAGGTAGGCGAGCCATCATCGTGTCAGCAGCATGGCTTCCACGATGACCACCCCTTTTTCCACTTATCATGATGCAGCAAAAGGAAGGAGCAAGTATGGAATGGCTTCTCCGACAAGACAAGATAAACACCACCCCCTCACGTGGAGTGGGTAGAGAGAAGTTGGGACCACTGTGGTGTTCCCTTATACTATAAAAGGAGACCCAAGTCCATCATAGAACAGGTTGTTGTTGATTGGTCAGGAGATCTGTAAAATCAAAGTGTGTTTGATTCGTTATTTAATGATGAACAATTGGTATTTGGGATTTATTGGTTTAAGTGTTTTGATGTTGAAAGAGTTGAATTTTCGGACGATGAACAGTGTTCGATCAGCACCCAGCTGGCCAGTCGGCCGGGCGTGTTACGCTCGGTCGGCCAGGAGGTGTTTCGGCGATCGGACCAGGAGGCGGGTTACTGCTTGATCGAGCCGGCGAGCATCCGGCCAGGTTGCCGTTTCGTTTCGGTTTTGGTTTAGGTTTGTTTCCTTATACATACATGGAAGTTTCGTGTTCCTATTCACGTGTCTGGTTGTTTATACTAACAATGAGTCAAGTTTGGATAGCTTGTGCTCGGATATGGTATTCTTTATTTAATTGTGTGCAGGTATTCTTTACGCCTCGGGAAAGTGTTGCCCGTGATCGAGTCGGAGTCAACTTGGAGATAAGGTGACGTTCGAGATGGGGATCATGCGGGATGCTGAAGGGTAGAGATTAGTGCACATGATTGGAAAGTTTTCATACGGCATACAATGGAGATATTGTTGCGTATGGAAAGCGGAATTTCGGTTTTAGAAAAATCGGGATTGTTACGGTTGGTTTATGTATAGTTTGTTTCTTGTACGGGAAGGTTTCCTAGTGGATTAGGACTTCTTGTATGAGTTGGATTCGTGGCTCTTGGCTGCGGATTTTGTGTATAAATAGTGAGGGGAGGCGTGGCCTCTCGGTATCGATTCTATTGCTTGGAGTTCAAGTTTTAGGGTTTCAAGTTAGAGTTTAGCTTGAGATTTTGTTAGGAGTGCTTTGCATGCACTTTGTAAACACAGAGAGTTTCAATAAAGATCAATTTTCTTGATAGTTCTTTGTGTCTACTTTTTCCTCGGTGTGGCGGCGTTTTTCGGATCTGCTATCCGGTCAGACCGCAGTCGATACGGCGGTCAGACCGCGTCTTCTTTCCGGTTAGACCGCGAGTACATTGGCGGTCAGACCGGCGGGCATTGGTCTTCATCGGCATCGGCTACTACAGGCAAACTGGCTGAGGCGATCGGCTACGAGCGGTCAGACCGAAGGTCATTGGGCGATCAGACCGGCTAGGCTACTCGGTCAGACCGGCGCGACACTTGCAGTCAGACCGGACTTCAGAAAACAGAGGTTAAGTTTTATTTCCGCTAAAACTTTGTTTTTGGGGTACTCAACCATTCACCCCCCCTCTGGTTGGCTTTTCGTTGGGCATTCGATCCTACAAGTGGTATCAGAGCCACGTTTTTCTGCTTTGGATTTTCTTTGATCTAAAGTTTTTTCATCATGTCTGATAAATTTTCAACAAAACCGCATGTTTTTGATGGCACCGATTTTGCGTATTGGTGTAGTAAGATGCAATCTTACATCATGGCTCAAGACTATGATGTGTGACAAAAGGTTGCGCTTCCCTACACCATACCCGATGCTATTAATACTGATGCTTTGAAAAATGAGTTTAATAACAATTGCAAAGCTCGAAACATTTTGTTGAATGGAATTTCGCGTTCTGATTTTTATCGTGTTTCTCATCTTCAAACCGCTAATGAAATTTGGAACGCTTTGAAAAACTTTCATCAAGGAACTACAAACATAAAAGAACTTCGTCGAGATCTTTTTAAAAGGAATATATAAAATTTGAGATGAAACCTCTGAAGCTTTGGATGACTATCTTGGTAGGTTTAATAAAATCTTGAGCAATCTTAGATCTGTTGATTCTTCTTATGACACTAATTATTCACAGTCTGAGATTTCTCGCCACTTTTTAAAAGGTCTTGACATGTCTGTTTGGGAGATGAAAGTAACTTCTATTCAAGAATCTGTTAACATGGCAAATTTGACTTTGGATTCGCTTTATACAAAACTCAAAACTCATGAGATGAATATTCTTTCTCGAAAAACGGATTCTAAGTCAAGTGCTTTGATTTCTCCTTCGACTTCTTCAGATGTTGCTTCTTCATCATCTTCAAATGCTCTTGCTTTGATTAACGCCATGTCCGATGAACAACTCGAGCAATTCGAGGAGGAGGACTTGGCTCTTGCTACTAACAAGCTTTCCAGAGCTATGAACAGAGTTAGGTTCAGGAAGAAAGGAGGACCAATGCGTTGCTTTAAATGCGGCGCCTTGGATCACATCCGCTCCAACTGCCCCAAGCTTGGAAGGAGCAAGAAGGAGGACAAGAGCGTTGAGAAGACAAAGGATGACAAGCCCAAGGATAGGCGCTCCAAGGAGATGATCAAGAAAGTGCTGAGTCAAGTCTATGCCGTTTTTGAGCCTCTCAGCGACATAGACTCTGACAGTGAGGAGGAGAAGGGCAAGAACATCTCTTCTTCAGATGAAGAAAATGAGGTAAGCTCACTTGAGGATGCAATTCTTGTTTTAAGTGCTAAGAATAAAAAATGTGAGAAAATGTTTAAAAAACAAGAATTTGTAATTGAATCTTTAAATGCTGAAATTGCTAGATTGAAATCTCTTATTCCCAATGATGGTAATTGCAAAAATTGTGAGGTTTTAATGCTGGAAATTTCAAAGATTAGAGATGTCAATAATTCTCAAGTTTTGGCTTCTAAATCTTGTTTAACTTGTGATGCTATTGAATTGAAACTAAAAGATGCTTTAGCTCGTGTTAAGCACATGGAAGAAATAGTTAAACAAGATGAGGTAGCTTCTTGCTATAGATGTCGCAAAGGCAAAGATGTTTTAATTGATTGTGAAAATTGTGTTAATCTTGGAAAAGAAGTTTCTTACTTGAAAAGTTCTTTGCAAAAATTTTCTGATGGTAAGAAACAACTTAACATGATTTTGGACAAATCAAAAGTGTGTAGCGACAATAAGGGAATAGGTTTTGATGCTCATGATTATTTCATCAAAAATCCTCCAAATGTTTTAGGAATAACTAAAAACGGTGAAATCTTGACAAAACCTAACACCATGAAAACAGTTTTCAAGTCTGTTGGAAATTTGCCATCTCTTTCGTTTATCTAAAAGAAACTAAACCTAATTCTTCAAAACCATCTGTTACTAAAGAAAAGTTTTCTTGCTCTTTTTGTGGTAAAGATGGTCATCTTGTTGGTTTTTGTTTCAGATTAGCACGAAAAAGAAAAAGGAAAGAGAAAATAATTTTGCAAAATCAAAGTGGCAAAAATCGGTTTTCCCTCGAGAAGGCCGGTCGGACCACGGTTGGTCCATCGGTCGATCGGCCACGCACCGGTCGGACCGACGGCACTTGCCTCGGTCGACGGCGATGGCGCCGTCGGACCAGGGCATGCGCAGGCGGCGACCGCCCGAAGGAATTTTTTGAAAATTCTAAAACTGTTTTCTCTCATGGTTTTGTGCCTATTGGATCTACTGGTCGTGTGTCTCGATCTTGGATTCCTAAGTTTCTTTTAACTAACCCGATCGAGGCCTCGACATCCTTTGTTTTGTAGGCTTTCATGGCGAGGAAGGAGAACGTGTGGATCATGGACCCGGTTGTTCGCGACACATGACCGGTGATAAGAAGTGGTTCTCCTCCCTCAAGTTGGCATCCAAGACGGAATCAATAATCTTTGGGGATGCTTCAACAAGTGCCGTTATTGCTACCGGATCCGTCAAGGTAAGTGACAAGTTCGAATTAAAAGAGGTAGCTTTGGTAGAAGATTTAAAATACAATTTACTTTCGTTTCACAAATTGTTGATGAAAACTTTGAAGTTCATTTTAAGAAAACTGGAAGTAAAATATTTGATTCTTGTGGTGATTTTGTTTTGAACATTTCTCGTTATGGGAGAGTTTTTAAAGCTGATTTTGAAAACCATGTTTCTCCTATTATTACTTGTTTAGTTGCAAAATTCAACAAAGATTTGATGTTCTGGCATCGTAGACTTGGTCATGTTGGATTTGATCATTTGACTCGTTTAAGTGGTTTGGATCTTGTTCGTGGTTTGCCAAAACTCAAAAAGGATCTTGATTTGGTTTGTGCACCATGTCGTCATGGTAAAATGATTGCTTCTTCTCACACACCAATTCTTTCTGTGATAACAGATGCACCGGGACAGCTTTTACACATGGACACTGTTGGTCCAGCTAGAGTGCAATCTGTTGGAGGAAAGTGGTATGTGTTAGTTATTGTTGATGATTTTTCTCGATATTCTTGGGTTTTCTTCATGGCAACTAAGGACGAGGCCTTTGGACACTTTCGAAGTCTTTTCCTTCGCTTGAATTGTGAAATTCCCAACTCTTTGAAAACAATTAGAAGTGATAATGGTGGTGAATTTAAAAATGCATCTTTTGAACATTTTTGTGTTGAAAAAGGAACTGAACATCAATTTTCTTCTCCACGTGTTCCTCAACAAAATGGTGTTGTCGAAAGAAAAAATCGTTCTTTGGTTGAAATGGCTAGGACAATGCTAGATGAATATCACACACCTAGAAAATTTTGGGCCGAAGCTATTAACACCGCTTGCTATGTTTCTAATCGCATTTTCTTGCGTTCTAAACTTGGCAAAACTCCTTATGAGCTTCGTTTTGGTCGTCAGCCTAAAGTTTCACATTTGCGTGTTTTTGGTTGCAAGTGCTTTGTGTTAAAATCTGGAAATTTGGATAAGTTTGAATCACGTTCAATTGATGGGTTATTTCTTGGTTATCCCGCACATACTCGTGGCTATCGTGTACTTCTTTTGGAGACTAACAAAATTGTCGAGACTTGCGAAGTCACTTTTGATGAGGCTAGTCCCGGTACTAGACCAGATTTTTCAGGTACACAGCCACAGGATCAGGGGGAGTTTGGTCGAATCTTTGAAGACGAAAGCGACGACGATGACGAGGAGGTCGACTCCGCCCGGTCGACTGCCAGTGCCGTCGCCGACCGGAGGAGGCTGCCCGGTCGACCGACTGCAGACCCACGGCCTGACCGGCGGGGAGCCAACCTCTTCGGACTCCGTCGATTCCAATCAAGAAGATTCTTCGGGGACCACGACCAGTGCTGAACCAGAACGTGAATCAACTTCTGAGATCACTGCACCCTTGCACATTCAGCGACGACATCCGCCGGTACAAATAATAGGTAATCTAAAAGAGCGGACGACGAGATCTAAGAATTTGCTGAGACTATGCGTAGGGAGTTTGAGATGAGTATGATGGGTGAGCTGTCGTACTTCTTGGGTTTACAAATCAAGCAAACACCTCAAGGTACGTTCATTCATCAAACAAAGTACATCAAAGATCTTTTGCGCAGGTTCAAGATGGAGAGTTGCAAGCCAATCTCTACACCCATTGGATCTACTGCTGTTCTTGATCCTGATGAATATGGTGAAGCTGTGGATCAAAAGGAGTATAGAAGCATGATAGGATCTTTGTTGTATCTAACTGCTTCTAGACCAGACATACAATTTGCTGTGTGTTTGTGTGCGCGCTTTCAAGCTTCTCCACATGCGTCTCATCGTCAAGCGGTCAAGCGCATCATGAGGTATTTGAGTCATACACTTGAGTTTGGTATTTGGTATTCAACTTCATCTTCTCTTTGCTTAAGTGGTTATTCAGATGCTGATTTTGCGGGTTGTCGAATTGATAGAAAAAGTACTAGTGGAACATGTCATTTTCTTGGAACTTCATTGATTGCATGGTCTTCTAGTAAACAGTCTAGTGTAGCTCAATCCACTCGTGAATCGAATATGTTCTTCTGCTAGTTGTTGTTCACGATTCTTTGGCTGATTTCTACTTTAAAAGATTATGGACTTGTTTTTGAAAATGTGCCTCTTTATTATGATAATACAAGTGTCATTAACATTGCTAAGAATCCTGTTCAACATTCACGCACCAAACACATTGATATTCGTTTTCACTTCTTGCGAGATCATGTTGAGAAGAAAGATGTTGAATTGAAATTTTGGATACAAAATTGCAACTTGCTGATATTTTTACAAAACCATTGGATTCTTCTCGCTTTGCTTTTCTTCGAGGGGAATTGGGAATCATTCATCCTTTTGGCATGTTTTGAGGAGGAGTTTTTGTGCTCTTTGATTTATCAAGCTACATGATTGAAATAAATTAAAAAAAAGAGAGCTTTATCCATACATATTGTTGATCATGTGCATGCTAACAATATTATGAAGATTTATTTGTCACTAGCATAGCTTATATGTATTCTAGTATTTTTATGTGATCTAAATTTTATATTTAAGAGAAATAATGCATGACACTTTAAAGCAAAACTTGAATTAAAGAAATATGCAATGTTGATACTTGTACTTGTGTTAGATTTTAAATGCTTATATATATATATTATGTTGCTTTAATATTCCTCAAATTACTTAAAATTGCTCATTGTGAAAAGAGAATGAAAGATTATTTATGAGAGAAAAAAATGAATAACGAATCCTTGGAAATAGTCTTGACGACAAGGACGTATTCGATGTGAGCAAAAATAATGAGTACCGAATCCTTGAAAACAGTCTTGACGACAAGGACGTACTCGGAATAATTGAGAGAAAAAATATGAGCAACAAATATGGCTCAAATCAATATGAGAAAGTTTTTCTCTTGAATTATATGTGCAAAAAGGTATATTTGAGAAAGAATAAAGATTGCAATAGGTATATATATATTTGGGTTTATCTTTCAACCTATGTGCTTGTAAAGATGTTGCATTATAAATCATTGCAATCCATGAATTTTTATTGTGTTATTTCTCTTAATTATAAAATATTTGATTCATGATTATACTTTAATGCATATTTGCTATCTCATTGATAAATTTATCTCGTTCTTATTGCAACACATGACTTGATTTGCTTTATGTATGGTGCTAAACTCTTAAACATTTATAAACATAATTCCTATGCTTGATGAAATCATTGTCAAAAGGGGGAGAAAATAATGTTGTTTGGGAGAACATTTGCATAAAAAGTGCACAAAGAGTGCAAGTTTTTTTGGGTCAAAGGATTTTCTTTCTTTTCAAAAGGGGAGAAATTTTCTTTGATTTTTGAGCTCTCAAATGCTTTTTACCATTTTTTTATTTTTCAAACACCAAAACAACTCTTTTATTTTGTTTGCCAATGTGTTCATCAAGGGGGAGACTGTAAAATCAAAGTGTGTTTGATTCGTTATTTAATGATGAACAATTGGTATTTGGGATTTATTGGTTTAAGTGTTTTGATGTTGAAAGAGTTGAATTTTCGGACGATGAACGGTGTTCGATCGGCTGCCACGGCCGATCGGCCGGGCGTGTTGTCGGTCGGCCGGAGGTGTTTCGGCGGTCGAGACCAGGCGATTCTGCGGTCGAGGCCGTGAGCCCGATCCCGGGTTGCCGTTTCGTTTCGGTTTTGGTTTAGGTTTGTTTCCTTATACATACATGGAAGTTTCGTGTTCCTATTCACGTGTCTGGTTGTTTATGCTAACAATGAGTCAAGTTTGGATAGCTTGTGCTCGGATATGGTATTCTTTATTTAATTGTGTGCAGGTATTCTTTACGCCTCGGGAAAGTGTTGCCCGTGATCGAGTCGGAGTCAACTTGGAGATAAGGTGACGTTCGAGATGGGGATCATGCGGGATGCTGAAGGGTAGAGATTAGTGCACATGATTGGAAAGTTTCCATACGACATACAATGGAGATATTGTTGCGTATGGAAAGCGGAATTTCGGTTTTAGAAAAATCGGGATTGTTACGGTTGGTTTATGTATAGTTTGTTTCTTGTACGGGAAGGTTTCCTAGTGGATTAGGACTTCTTGTATGAGTTGGATTCGTGGCTCTTGGCTGCGGATTTTGTGTATAAATAGTGAGGGGAGGCGTGGCCTCTCGGTATCGATTCTATTGCTTGGAGTTCAAGTTTTAGGGTTTCAAGTTAGAGTTTAGCTTGAGATTTTGTTAGGAGTGCTTTGCATGCACTTTGTAAACACAGAGAGTTTAAATAAAGATTAATTTTCTTGATAGTTCTTTGTGTCTACTTTTTCCTCGGTGTGGCGGCGTTTTTCGGATCTGCTATCCGGTCAGACCGCAGTCGATACGGCGGTCAGACCGCGTCTTCTTTCCGGTTAGACCGCGAGTACATTGGCGGTCAGACCGGCGGGCATTGGTCTTTATCGGCATCGGCTACTACAGGCAAATCGGCTGAGACGATCGGCTACGAGCGGTCAGACCGAAGGTCATTGGGCGATCAGACCGGCTAGGCTACTCGGTCAGACCGGCGCGACACTTGCGGTCAGACCGGACTTCAGAAAACAGAGGTAAAGTTTTATTTCCACTAAAACTTTGTTTTTGGGGTACTCAACCATTCACCCCCCCTCTGGTTGGCTTTTCGTTGGGCATTCGATCCTACAAGATCAGCTTCCTGGGCAGCAGCTAGCTTGTAGCAATCTCTTGTCCACCACTAACTTCGAAGGGAGAAGAACATTCCCTTTGTTCTTGGCAATTCGCCCTATATACCGCATACAAACACGAGTAGGGTATTACACCACGCTGGTGGCCCGAACCTGTATAAACCCTCGTGTCTCCGCAATATTGATTTCTTTCCCGCCTTACCTGCATTACCCCATTCTCATCGCGAGTTTAAACCGGAATACACCGCTCCCTGTGCCGAACCAAAAAAGGGGGTCCTCCGGATCCCTGCGTGTCGATCTACGACATCGACACTTATTTTTGGCCCTTTTGCATTTTTTATATATTCTTTTGCGGCTGGCTCCAAATAATAGTTTATTCCTAATATTTTCTTGGCTTGGTTTAATGCTTTGTCTATATCTATATATTTTTTCCATGATAAGCCCTCCATTAATTTTGCATCTATTTTTTTGGCTACTATCTCTTCGAAAGATATGTAAACTCCTGGGAGTTTCCCATCAAACACTACATATATAGGTTTTTGTTGTATTATTTCGTTATTTTCTGAGGTTGGCATTAGCTCATTTATTAGATGAAAATATTCAGCAAGACTATTTAATATTGATAGCATGTAACCTTTATCTTCTCTCTTATTATTATATTGGTACCAGAAATTGTCTAAGATGCATTCTTGGACTTCATCTAATATTATATGAGTCTTTGGTTTAAACTTATAAGTATTTGGTGGAAATACTTTAAGTTTGTTATCTTCACCAAATGTAAAGAATTCAACTCCATTGTAGCTCATGGATTTCTTCATTCCTGCAACAAAGGTATACGGGAGAGCATGTCAGGCAACTGATTATTTTTTCCCTTAATATGTTTGAATATAACTTTGTATCCATTTTCACTAATGATATCTTCAAATAAAATCCACCTTCTAGTGGAACTTTTCTTGCTATTAAGTTGATTATAATATCTACATATTGCTTCACAATCCGTTCTAGCCGTAAATTCTTTGAACCCTAGATATAACCTAAAGGCATTTATAGCATTGATTACTGCTAAGATTTCTCTATCTGTGTTATTTACTGTTTTTAATTTATAGCTTCCGGAGGCATACCTACATATTTTTTCTTCTGATTTAGGTGAATATTTAGTAGGTCTTTGCTTTAATACAGCACCCCAACCTTGTTGAGATGCATCTGTTTCAATAATGAAATAATTATCTTCTAAGGGCAATTCTAGAGGCTTTAGCTCTTTCACCCGTTCTTTTATTAGCCTTACTAATTTAATGTCTTCGGAGTTAAAATATTTTTAACCATTTTTTCTCAATTTAGCATATAGGGGACCTGCTAATTTTGCTAAATTATTAATATGATTCCTAGCATAATTTATAATTCCCAAGAATTGTTGTAGTTGTTTTTTATCATTCATAGCATCATGAAATTGTAAAATTTTCTTAGCAATATGTTCTTGTAGATGTATTCTGCCTTCTCCTATTTCATGGCCAAGGAAGTTGATCTTTTCTTTGCATATTTCCATTTTCTTTTTGGATAAAATTAATCCATTTTGTTCTACCTTTCTAAAAAATATCTCTAAATGCGCGATATGTTCTTTATATGTTTTTGAGAAGACTAGCAAATCATCTATCTAGACTAATATAAATTCTTGGTTTTCATTAAAAATATTTTGCATTTTTCTTTGGAATATGGCAGGTGCATTTTTTAGACCTAATGACATTACAAGCCATTCATAATGTCCTTGAGGACATGTGAATGCGGTCCATTCTATAGACTCTTCTGCCATCCTTACTTGCCAAAATCCTGCTTTTAGGTCAAATTTAGAGAAATATCTGCTTCCTTGTATCCTATTGATCCATTCTTGTTTATTAGGGATGTTATAAGCATCTTCAATTGTGTTATCATTTAACCTCTTATAATTTATGACCATCCTAGATTTGCCTCTAACTTCTTCGGCATGGTTTCTTACTATAAAGGCATCCGATCTGGTGGGGCTCCTACTTTCCCTTATTGCTCCTAACTTTGACAGTTCTTCTATATGCATTTTAAATTCTTCTATATCTTTTGGGGTTGCCTCTATTGGACACGTTTTGATTATATAATCTGGATTTATTATATTGATTTTACAAATGATTGAATTTTTCTCCCAATATTTCATTGGGATTTCTTCTATTATTTGGATGTCTTCTAATCTTTGAACAATTCTTTCTATATCTTTTTTAGATTTAATATCTCTATACCAATTTGGTGCAAAAGATTGTAATCCTATACATTCTATATTAGAACTTGCAATGTAATATTCGTCTATACTTTCACTAAGCTCATAATCTATACATATTTTTTCTGGTTCAAATTTAGGTATTTCAAGGTTATCAAGGTTGGAGGTTCCACCACGCTTCCGAACTTCTGAAATATAAGAAACATTGTCTTGATACAGTATAAATGTAATTCCTTGCTCATGTATTACTGTAGTCTGTACTGATTGTTGAAGAAATCCTAAGCCTATTATCATGTCATCATTTATCATTGATAAATCTCTTATTGTAATCTCATCTATTATGTATTTAGTTCCATTGATGTATACTTCAATATTATATGCTAACTGGTTGTGGATTTTCTTTATTCCGGACATGTCGTAGAAACTTCGCCCTACTATCGGCAATTGTATGAACTATTTCTGGACATTTTATGAAATATTTATCATGTATAATATTTTTTGTACACCCGATGTCTACTAGTGCTAATATCTTATAAGATATTTTGGGCGACAACTTTACTTTGACAGGGATCCTTATCCCTAAAATTTCTTTGAAAGGTAACTTTACTATATATTTACTTCCAAAATTGGTTATGACATCTTTTAGTTGAATTAGTTTAGAAGTATTATTGTCTTTTAGTGTTATCAATTGCTCTTTAAATTCCGTGTTTTGTATATCCTCATTTTCGGTAATGCTTTAATTTCAACATTGGTTTTTAATTTTTCTAACTCTACTTCTAGTTTATTTAGTCTATTTTCTAAAACTCTCACTCTACTAGATAATATCTTTTCATCTGACTCTAATTCTAACTCTTTTCTTCATTTCTGCTTATTTGCTTTTATACATTCAACACAAGCTTGTTTTAGGCATATATTGCATGTTACCCTATTGTCTTGGCTTGGATAACATATGCAAAAAGCACATTTAATATTGTAATCGTCTTTTCCTCTAATCCAATCATGTTCATAATTTAATTGATCCATCATTTCGATTCTTAATCCTGCTAATTCATCTACTAAATCTAACTCCTCATCGGTAGACTCATACTCTTCATTAACATTTTCAATTTCGTCTGTTTCTATGATAGAATATATTGATTCGTTATCTTTTATTTCATCATCACATACTAGTATATTTTCGTTTACGCTATCTATAATTAGGACTCTCTCTTGTTCTTCATATTTACTAGAGTATCTTTTTTGATCTTTATTTGGGCAGGTTTTGCTTAAATGGTCAGGCGAATTACATATAAAACATCTACATGTTCTACCATAAGTTTTCTTTGGATTATACCTTCTTACATTTCTTTTATGTAAGAAAGGTGCTCTATTATCTGATCTTCTTAAGAAATATCTTTTCTTAATCCTAGTATTATAGTTGTTTTTATTTTGATGCTTATAATTTCTTTTACTTCTAGTCCTATCCTCTCCATATGACAAAGGTATTTGTACTATTTTGTTACAAAAATTGTAATCTGAATGCTTCATAGACCTTTGGGCTTGTATGCTAGTGCATATTTTTCTTAGTTGTTTAAACACAAATGTTATGGCTTGAGAAATATTAATTTTAGCTCCTTCAGTTTCCTTTTTATATTCTTCAAATATCATGCTTCCTAATGGGTCAGGTAATTTATTAAAATAATGTTTAACTATTCCCTTGTTATATCCTTGTTTGGCAGTTGTAGCATTATATAAGTAATGTTGAGAAAATTCCTTTATGCCTTTTCAACTTGTTAATGTTAATTTCTCTATTTCTTTTAACCTTTCGTTTTGTAATGTTGTATAACCTAATTATGGATCTTCTGCTATAATAATGTTGGATATTACATTTGCAAATTTGCAAAGTTATGCGGATTACTACCCGCTCTTTTTAATTCTTCATAATTGTTAGGATTCTGTTCAACCCATTCTTCCCATAAGACCTTAGCAGATTCACCTAGAAATGTTTCTAAATAAGTTATCATATCTTCAACTTTATTTCCTATATTGTGTTGATTTTGTATATATTTTTGAACTATTAATCATTTCCAAATGCTAATAATATTAGGCCAGTCAATGGGGTCATGTGCGGCTAAATTTAATATAGCACCATCACTCCTTTGATTTTGAAATTTAACCGGCTTCTCAAAGTCTCTCCTTTTAGTGCCCATATGCCTATATTGTCCTGGGATATAATTATATGAAAAATCTTCTCTATCTAGGGGCCACTTTCCTGCTGCCCTAGCTGGTCTTTCTCTTTTCCCTTCATTCTTTACACTACCTTCCCCATATCTTTTCCTCTTTACTGTTCCTAATTCTACTTCCATAGCTTTCATTGCATTGTCAAGGTTATGCAAACCTATATCGTCTAAAGAGTTTATAAAATCATTGTATTGTTCTGCATTATCTATTTCATTTTCTATATTTTCCATTTCATTTACTAGATTTATTTCTTCTACATAACTTTTGAGAAATAATCTTTCATTTTCTTCTCATTGTTCTTCTTCACTTAAACCTTTATCAAGCTTCTGCTTTCCTTTGTTATTTTCAGTCTGTTCCTTCTGCGTTATTTGTTCTACTTTGGTTTCTTGGGTGCTGGGAATTTCTAATGCCATATTTTTGTTCTTTTTTAGTTTCTTTATCCTAGATAATTCTCTATAGAAATAAAGTTCTTTATTTCTTATTTTAGGTCACTCACTCTTCATTGAATTATTATATTCTTCATTTATTTCCTCTAATTTATCTTCATAATATTTTATTTCGCTATCTTGATCTAATTTTTCTATAAACTCTGAGACACTATGTCTGGTATTACTATTTATTATATTTCTATTGGATGATTCTGCATCCAAGTCCTCTGTGGTTCTGGATTTATAGTTTGTAAATCTAATACTAACATTCTCTTTTTTATCTTGGTAACTTATGTAGTTTTCGGGCTGACTCAAAGTTTTGTTTTTTATAAATTCACTAATTTGCCATTGTTCTCCTGCTCTTTCTTCAGAATCTATTGTCATGGGGCTCATAAATACAATTCCTTTCGAATGCATTTTTTCAATCACATCATTTACATTTATTTTGTATTTAGAGACACTTTTATTAGTTAATCTTCCTATAAATTCTATGCTTACTATCAAATTTGTCCCTTTAAATTCTTCATATCCCTTTGTTTGAAAACTAAGACTCATTTTGTCTATAAATTCTTTCACGGGCATCATTAAATCGGAGCTATATAAGTTATCAATATGTTCTCATTCATATCTCCTTCTAAATAACCTAGTGAGGCTTTATCTATTGTGTCCCATCTCTTATCTCCTTCCTTGTCATTCCTTTGATTCCTATTATATACATACCTTGATGAATATACTTATACCCTGAATATTTTAACCTATTTTCAAACTCTTTAGCCACTATTTTTAAATCTACTGGCTTGGTTAGAACATTTAATTCTATTTCTCTAGATATTTTGTATAACCCATTTTTATTCTCAAAGAATCCCATACAGTATACTTGTTGAGGTCTTATTGCCCTCAAAGTATCTCTTTGATATCTTTCGAGCGTTTGTCTACTTCGCAATATCTTCCAGTTCATCTATGTCTTCATATTTACCTTTTTGCTTCTCAGTATAACTTAAAGATCTATCCTCTCTGCTTGCTATTCTTCTGAAGAGACTTTTAGATAAGTCCATTTTTCTGAATTAATGGCTTGTGAGGATGCAATTATTCCCGATGAAGCCAAAACTATCTCCTTTCCTTCACTAGATTTTATTTTTTCTAACAATTTTCGATATAGTCGCTATTTTGCGAGATCTTATTCTGCCCGGTCTTATATTCTTCTAGTAATTTTAATGCAGAATTTAATTTGTTGCTAACCGAAAAATATTGTTCTTCAATCTGTTTTCGTTCTTTATATAATTCTTCAAATTTTTGCTCTAAGTCTTCTTGCCTTTTATCCCAATTTGTATAAAAATTATAGATTAGGTCAACAATTAAATTTAGTTGACTATTATTAGAGTGCCAACTATGGTCTTCGATATGATTTAGTCTACACCTTATATTAATATTTTCTTTGGTAGTTATAACTTTTTTAATATTAACTTCTGAATTTAGTTTTTCTATGATGACTCGCTCGATACCACTTATTTCTATCTCTATTTCCGGAAAACTGTTCACTTTTACTATTCGCTACTGCTTACTATTCACTTTTACTATTCACTACTATTTACTTTTACTGTTCACTTTTACTGTTGACGGCGCTGAAATATTCGAAAATACTTATTTCTATCTAATTCAACTAAAAGAATATAATAATATATATATTATTGCTAAAGTTTTACATTTCACCAGAAATTCTCTCTTATATTATATTGGTACCGAAGAGACATTTCACTGTAGAGAATATAACATCTGGCATAAAAAGAATGGCAAAGGTACAAAGGTGTCTCCACCTCAGGCAAAATAAAAGGCAAAGCGAAGAAAAAGGAAGCCAGTCCACAGAGCCAGCTCGTGAATCACAGTATCAAGAAGATAAGCTCGAAGCACCTCAGAGCATCCTTCTCCATCCCCTATAAAAGGAGGAGTCTGCCCAGTTGAGGAACACACACCGCAAGAAGGAGCTTCCCACTTAGAACCTTCAAGCAACCCATCAGTCTCGTAGTAATATTTTAGAATCCACCTTGCCAGTATAGTTAAGCAAGGAGTGTAATATTTAATCAGTATAAGGTAAGAAAAACTTGTTTGTATTCTCTTCGGGGTTCCCGAAAGGGAAAACCGTATGTAAGCTTGCATGTTTAATATGAAGTAATTTTTATTATGTATCCATGTCTGTTTGTTCTAGTCAAATGTTTATGCTAGGGACCCTATAGGAGAAACCTCTTCGGTCGTTCTCGTTGTTAGCCTGCATCTTGCATAGGCGTCTGGAGAACCCTGTGTCCGTAGAGAAGTGTTCCCTTTGGGTGGAACTGCCTGGGGAGATGATAAATTCTTAGCTAGATCATTTGTGACTAGGGATATATAGTTCTAAGTTGCTTCTAAGAAGACAGGTAGGTGAGGCATACGACGAGTACCGAGTAGGATTTTAAAACTTCTGAATCAAGCGCCGGCTGTTTAGGACTCGCCACCCTGCAAAGATCCAAAAATTTTCGAATATTTCAGCGCCGTCAACAGTAAAAGTGAACAGTAGTGAACAGTAAAAGTAAATAGTAGTGAATAGTAAAAGTGAATAGTGAGCAGTAGCGAATAGTAAAAGTGAACAGTTTTCCGGAGATAGAGATAGAAGTAAGTGGTATCAGAGCTAGGTCTGATACTATAATAAATATATATATATATACACACACATATACATATACATATACATACATATACATATACATATACAAACATATATATATATAATCTATAACTCTATAACTATTTATATATATATATACACATATACATATATATATACATATACATACATATATATCTATAATCTATAACTCTATAATATATATACACACACATATACATATACATATATATACATATACATACATATATATCTATAATCTATAACTCTATATAACTATTTATAAAGCAAGTAGTGTTTTTATCTAAAATTTTCGTCCGTCTGACTATTTTACAAAAAATCCCCTTGAGTGTTTATAAAATTAACCCGAGTTTCAATACCGAAAAGAAAGGGAGGGCTTAGATAGAAAAAAGATGCAACAATTCTTGGGAATTGTAAATTATGCTAGGAATCATATTAATAATTTAGCAAAATTAGCAGGTCCCCTATATGCTAAATTGAGAAAAAATGGTCAAAAATATTTTAACTCCGAAGACATTAAATTAGTAAGGCTAATAAAAGAATGGGTGAAAGAGCTAAAGCCTCTAGAATTGCCCTTAGAAGATAATTATTTCATTATTGAAACAGATGCATTTCAACAAGGTTGGGGTGCTGTATTAAAGCAAAGACCTACTAAATATTCACCTAAATCAGAAGAAAAAATATGTAGGTATGCCTCCGGAAGCTATAAATTAAAAATAGTAAATAACACAGACAGAGAAATCTTAGCAGTAATCAATGCTATAAATGCCTTTAGGTTATATCTAGGGTTCAAGGAATTTACGCTTAGAACGGATTGTGAAGCAATATGTAGATATTATAATCAACTTAATAGCAAGAAAAGTTCTACTAGAAGGTGGATTTTATTTGAAGATATCATTAATGGATACAAAGTTATATTCAAACATATTAAGAGAAAAAATAATCAGTTGCCTGACATGCTCTCCCGTATACCTTTGTTGCAGGAATGAAGAAATCCATGAGCTACAATGGAGTTGAATTCTTTACATTTGGTGAAGATAACAAACTTAAAGTATTTCCACCAAATAATTATAAGTTTAAACCAAAGACTCATATAATATTAGATGAAGAAAATAGGAGCCCCCACAGATCGGCTGCCTTTATAGTAAGAAACCATGCCGAAGAAGTTAGAGGCAAATCTAGGATGGTCATAAATTATAAGAGGTTAAATGATAACACAATTGAAGATACTTATAACATCCCTAATAAACAAGAATGGATCAATAGGATACAAGGAAGCAGATATTTCTCTAAATTTGACCTAAAAGCAGGATTTTGGCAAGTAAGGATGGCAGAAGAATGCATCTTCTGCCATATATATACATATATATATATACATCCATATATATATATACATATATATATACATACATATATATACATACATATATATACATACATACATATATATATACATACATATATATATACATATATATACATATATATATATACATATATATGTACATATATATATATATATACATATATATATACATATATATATATATGACAAGGCTAAAACCCTCTGCACGCACAGATCCTCGCGCGTGCTCAAACAGATCAAGTGTTACTTGGTTCGAACCAACCCTTAATTTAAAGGTGTAACCAACTTCCCGATAAAGCATCAGATCTCATTAAAATTCTAAAGTTAAACGTGTATGAACAAGAGTACTACTAAGATGGGTGACCTCATGGGAAATCCAGTTGCAACTTTATTTACATAAATTGTAACTGTAATTTGTTAGTTTTAGAAATTCAGTTGCTCAACTAGCTGGTAATGAGATTCTAAAGTTAAACGTGTATGAACAAGAGTACTACTAAGATGGGTGACCTCATGGGAAATCCAGTTGCAACTTTATTTACACAAATTGTAACTGTAATTTGTTAGTTTTAGAAATTCAGTTGCTCAACTAGCTAGTTGCAACTCCAGTTTGTTATACCAGTTGTGACACATGAATATCACCGACCGTCCAATTGTAACTCCAGCTTGTTACACCTTACACTAGATGCGACACACCAATATCATCGATCGTCCAGTTGCAACTGGTTGTAACTCCAGTTTGTTACACCTTACACCAGTTGCGACACACCAATATCATTGACCACCTAGTTGCAACTGGTTGAAACTCCAGTTTGTTACACTGCCCCAGTTGCAATTGGTTACAACTTCAGTTTGTTACACCAGTTATGCAACACTAATATCATGACCGCCTAGTTGTAATTGGTTGCAACTTCATCTAAACACCAGTTGCAACTCCAGTTTGACACTAGTTGCAACTCCAGTTTGTTTGTACCACCAGTTGCGATACACCAATATCATCACCCATAGCTGGTTACAACTTTATCTAGTTGCAACTTGTGTTTAGAGGTTGCAACCTAATCTAAACACCAGTTGCAACTGATGCAACTCCAATTTGTTTGTACCACCAGTTGCGATACACCAATATCATCACCCATAGCTGGTTACAACTTTATCTAGTTGCAACTTTTGTTTAAAGGTTGCAACCTAATCTAAACACTAGTTGCAACTGATGTGCAGCTCTAGTGGTTGACCAGTTTCAACATACTTGATATGTTGGTTGCAACCTAATCTAAACATCAGTTGTAACTCCGCCAAATGCAGCATAACACGAGAACTTTCCAGGAGATCACCCATCCTAGTGCTACTCTAGTCAAACATGCTTAACTTTAGAGTTCTAATGAGATCCGATGCTTTAGTGTCGGTCGCGACGAATCAGCCGATAGGTTCGCATGCGGGGTAGAGCGTCTGATTAGTTGGGTCGATTGATCTAGGTGCATTCTGTCCATAGAATGCACTCAGGTGCAATATAAATACACGGTATATATATTGTGTATATGTATATATGTTTGTGAGGGGGACTGTACGTGATATTTAGTTAAATAGCTTAAATGGCTTATCTCACAACATCTATAAGTAATTTTTTATTATCTTAGTGAGCCCACACTTTTTATTGATAACTATATGAGAAGTAATTTTTTACTGAATTGATTGACCAATACGTGAGAAGTATTTTTTACTTTGCATCGTAAAGTTGGAGAACAAAAACTCTTGGGATAGTAAAAAATTACCATGTTGGGTGAGCATTGGATGTTGTATTCATCTAGAGGCTACTTATTAACCATACATGATAACAAAATTATAATTTACATATCAAAATGGTGAGTCAAAAGTTTAGGATTGATTTATCTTTGTCCATCCCATATAAATATGTGTCGTGTTTATAAAGATATTATTAAGTGATGGATACAGAAGTTATACGTGTTGTTAAAATAATCAAAAGTTATACGTATATGTAAAAAGATCGTTGAACAGATAGATGTGGGAGTGATTAAAAAAATATTTACAAAGATTCTAAAAATAACTAAAAGAATAATTTATTGTAAAAAATAACTCAAATGTAGTTAAGAAATTTGGTGTGAATTTATTCCCAAGTAAATTTTTTATTTGGTTGGAAGGTAAATAACCAAAGGGAAGACAAGTAATTTTTTACCGAGGAAGGTGGAAGACATAGGTGAGGTTGCTATGTAGCTACGTAGCATGATATATATATATATATATATATATATATGGTGAATGTCGAATAAGTGAATATCAAAACACTATTCATCCAAATTTTTTTCTTCATAATAAAATTGAATTTAAATTTGAGATTAGATGCATATTATTCTTACACTTATCTCTAGTATTATTTTTATGAATTTATAAAAATTTTAGAATATATGAACTGAATACATGATGTAACGTACGTACACTAGTTGATGTTTGTATGTGATCCGTACAAGCTAGGCAAACATGTAGTATACGTTGTGGTACACGCACATATATATACGAGCAATGTATATATGTACACGTACATAAGAGTAAATACGAAGTGTACATGTGTTGATTAAGATGGGCAATATATTTTGTAGGTCGCTGTCACGTTCGGTGTGCGAGACGGGTAACATGAGGTATACACGTTTCAGTGTTTCATGTGGTCCGTATTTAATGCGTGACGGTGACTCCCTGCTACATCATGGGACAGCACAGCAATAGCGTGGATGTAGCGTGGACTCCGTTATTGCCTCGTTATTACCTTACCACTGCTGCCATTGCCCCATATCTGCCTTTGTATATGCACCGTCATCTCGACAGGTCGACGTCACGTAACATACTACTCCAGCTAACCGTGTACTATATGGACATGAATATTGAAATAATACCATGTACACTTAGTCGCTTAGTCTCTTTGTAAACATATATTATTAAAAAATTAAACAGTCCATTTCTAAAGAGATATGATGTTATTCCATTTATATGTATTTGTTTTCATGTACGTGAATTGTACACGTGGTCATTGCGTGCCATATTAATTTGTTTTATTTATGTGACAAGAGTGATTTGTGGAAGGTATAAACTAAAGTTAATTAAATTTGAGTTTGGAATGTCACCGGCCGGCCACAGCAGAAAGATTAGAGTGGTACAGTACAGGTCGAGAAGGCGTGGCATAATTGAACAGGTTCATGAACAGTGCGGGTGACGGTGAGAGACCGTACCCCACCTACGATATTATCATATTAGACACTGACAACTTAATCCTAATGAACACTCCTATAGCTAGTTTTCAATTACTTTTTATCTATAAATAATTAACGTGTTTATTTAGACATCTGCTGTCAAAATGATTTACTTAAATAATACAAATTAAGGGATATCTCAATTTTATTTCGCAATACTTACATTTGACGAAGTATATATATATACACACCACTTCTGGAAATGTAAATTTGAAGTTTGAAATGCATTAACATTCTGGACAATTATTTTGTAAGCAACATGTGATACGAGTTTTATGTATGTGCAGTACAATCCAGACAGAGTGAGGGAATTTTTTCAAGTGTCTTTCTGCCATATCTGTGATCTTTTGTAATGAGAAGAAATACCTCGTTATTGTTCACATGAGTTTTCACATGGAACCCATTCTTATGGATATCTCTGTAACTCAATAGGGTACGCGTTGAATCGGGATACAATAATGCATCCTCAATTGTTAGCGTTGTACCCATAGGAAGCATAATAGTGGCCCGACAGGTACCAACTATTACCGCATCGCGTCCAGCGATTGTTAAAATATTTCCTTTATTCTTTGTGAGAGTTTGGAAATATTTTATCTCCCTGAATATAGAGTTAGTGGTATCACTGTCCACTAGGCATATTTTCTCATCCATTGGATCGACGCCCGTACAATCTATGTAAAATAGAGAAATTTGAACATGTAATTATCAACTAATGTATGTAAAATACTTACAATACATATAGGTATTTAATTATGCTTAATACAAATACAATACCCAAATAATATCATCAAGTACTGATAATATCTAGCCTATTACAACAATCATAATTAAAACATCATCCACAAATTAACAATGTATCTCAAAGTTGATAAATCTAGTTAAAATCTCCAAATATGTCACCAGACGCAAACTCTATGAGCATATTGTCCTCAATAGTGGGGTTTTCATCAGGAGGTGGTTGTGTCTAAGTGTTGCTTGTTTCCACTGGAGCAGTGTAAGAACACCTAGGAACATCTTGCTGAGGAATGTCAAGAGGAAAATCTTGGTTTATGTTGACATCCGGTTGAGAGTTGAAGTATCCTTCAAATTTCCACCTTGGTTGGAATGTCCTTGGTTGGAGCGTCCTCGTCCCACGGAATTCAAATACAATTTCACTAAGTGCTTAGGGGTGCGACATTTCTGAGTCGGGTGGTTGTAACAACCACATTTGGCACAAGTGCTTGACTTGTTTTGCTTCTTGTTATCCGACTATGAAATATTCTTTCCCTTTTGAGCACCATGAGACTTACGCTGCCTTTGTCGCTTGCGCTTGTTCTTGCCTTTGAAGTTTCCAGGATTACTAGGATGAATAGCATTCCTTGGTTGTTATTATGAGTATTAGTATGCACTTCTGGCAAAGGCTTAGTTCCCACGGGTCACAGGTTGGAGTTTCAAAGGAGGAGCTTATTGTGGCTTTCTGCCTGAAGTAATGTTTTGATTAACTCAGAATAAACGGTGAAACCTCTTTCACGGTATTATTGCTAAAGGATCATCTAAGCGGGAAGCATGGTAGACAAAGTCTTTTCAATTTTATTCGCATCAGATGGCTCCTTTTCACAAAACCTCAATTTAGCACTCAGTTTATGAACAACATGGTTGAACTCTCCAACAAATTTTGAATTTTGGAGGCGGAGATGGTTCCACTCATTTGTTGCCTCCGGAGATGACTCGCCTTTTGCTATTCATACCGTGTTTGTAGCGCAAGCCACAAAGTGTGTGGGTCTTCCTCCATCAGATACTCAGCCTTGAGATCTGGATGGATGTGGTTTCTTATAATAAATAAGGCATTGTATTTGAGATGCGATGCCAATGGAACAACTTCCTGTTGGAGAGGAGTAATGGCCGCATACAATCCGCGCAACGATAGACTAACTTTGAGATCCATCGCTCATGTGGGGAAGTTGTGGCCATCAAGAGTGAGTGCCTCGAACTCTTTGTTAGCCATTGTGCCTACATATGTAGGGCCATAGATTTGTTAAAATTCTATGACAATGTTGAACAAGCAATGCGAAATGCAATTAATCAAGGTAAACTTGAAAATAGGGACATTCTCTGTTTGTGGAATAACATAGTCAAACATCAATGGTGTTAACTTTGTTTTTAATTTATTTTTCAACATCGAGTACGCACTTTGAGGATTAAAAATCCCGTAGTATATAATACTACCTTGTGTATGGCTAATGTGAAAAAGAGTTATATGGTAATCACTTGGGTGTAGACTTTAATTATTCATAATCAAATTGGGTACGCACGTTGAGGATGAAAATCCTACAGTAGTACTAAAGTACCACATTATGTATGGCCAATTTGAAAATAAATAAAAGTAGTCACCCAAAGTGTAGAAAAAATTTCAAAACTTCAAAATATTGGGTACGCACGTTGAGGAGTAAATCTCACAGTAGTACTAAGGTACTACCTTGTGTATGGCCAATATCAAAGTTAAAAAATTAATATTATTCCAAAAATGAGAAAATCAACCAAAAGCATTTGCAAATAATATTAAGTGCTTGTATAGGAAGCTAAAACTTAATATATATAAAGTGCATTAAGTAAATTGCATTAAAGATTGATAAATATGTACATAGACAGCCTATGGACTGAATTGTAATTTACATGAAACTGAGAACTAATATGTAGATATGTTGTCTAGGGCTGAAATGCAATTTACATGGAATTGAAGGAACAAACTATAAATTTATAATTCTAAAACAAAAAAAATAAAGGAAAACTAAATGAAGTGGCCTCTGGACCTAATGGGCTGCAGCCCAATAAGCCCTATCGGGCCAACTAGCCCATGCATAACAAGGGGCGGTTAGGGTTTCAACCCTAACCGCCCCAAGTCCCAGCCCGCCACCACCGTTTGGGGAGGGAGAAGCGCCGCCCAACCGTGCCCCCGTGAGGCCGCCGCCACCATCGGGGGAGGGGGCGGGCGCCGCCACCACACGCACGAGGAAGCCGCCACGGCGCCGCACGGGGAGGCCGACGCCTGGGGTCGCCATCATGGGGAGGCCGCCGCCGTCAAGCCGCGCCTGAGGGCGCCACCGCCGTGCCACGCCTGAGGGTGCCATCGCCGAGCCACGTTACCGAGCCGGCCCCCCACCCCCCGTGCGATTTAAGCCGGCGACGAGGCGTGGCCCCCAACTCTGTTGGAGGAGGAGGACCCCGCGCCACCGCTGCCATTGGGAAGAGCACGAGCCGAAGCTCCATGGGGAACCCGAAGCCACGTCGGGCGGAGGCCCGGGCGACGGTTTGCATCCTCGCCGACGTGAACACGGCGCGTGAGTAGCGGAGAAGGCTGAGGCGGAGCAGCGGGCGCCTCAATGTCGACGATGCGGTCCTGCAGGACTTCGTCAAGCGCGAGGCGAGGAAGACATGTTGGGGCGGAGAGGCGTGCCGCTATTATCGGTGGAGAGCGGCTTCGATTCCTCGTCAATGCAGAAATAGTGAGGAAGGGAGAGGTGCTGAGACGGCTGGCTCTACCTCCATCGCCACCGGGGCTGCCCAAGTCGAGGGACCGGCAACATCTGGTACAGGCGGTGCCGGTGGTTCTGCAGCAAATGCCGGAGCGCCACGGCAACCACGACGACCACCAATGCGCCTCCTCAAAGCCCTTCTCCCGCGGTGTTCACCAACATGGCGTTCACCGAGGATGTAGCGGAACATGGTGAGGAGTTCGGCGTGGGCGTTGTACTGATCGTCGCGGTGAAATATCAAGTAAACAAGATCAACGAAGAAAATCATCGGAGGTAAATAACGAGGCATTGTACCTCCTTCCTCCTCTGTTTCTCTGTTCGAACAAGAACTTCTTTTTTCTTCTATGTGTTTTAGGAACTTCTTTTTTCTTCTCTGTGTTTCTTGTGTTTCTCTCTGAAGAGCAAGTGTTGATAACGTGTTGTTGTATGGAAGGAATTGAGAGGATGGAAATGGAAGCAAATGAATCCACTGTCTTCTCATTCATTGATGATTAGGTATATATACATGATTTAGGCAGTAACTGCCTAACTGAACAGGGAATGGTGTAGTGGAGTTGAGGGATTTTGGATGAGATTAATTGCAGTTGTAACAATTAGGACTGCAACTGGTGTCCGTGGAAAGTTCCGAACCCGAACAAGTGAATGTCCAACAAGAACATGTTGAGGCAACAAGAAGAGGAGATGTTAAAGGAGATGCACATGTTAAAAGCACTACTGGAGAGAAGTATAACTGAGTTCAACCCCGATCTCATTATCTCTGACATATTTTTATTATTGATTCATGTTTGATAGATTTTAATGAATATCTAGGATCATTTGGTTATATACAAGTAACTTATTCTTGTCAAGATATTCAACATTTTTTTAAAATATTGTATGTTGATGATATTACGATATTAGGACAATATTTAGAAGTTTTTGTGTATTTAAGTTTTTACCATATCTTAATATTTTTTATCCTTCGTCATCGGGTATTCTCACTCGCAAGATATACACTTAAAAGTCTTGAGGAGTACGGAAAAAACATATACGTACGCCGCCGCCGCTGG
This sequence comes from Oryza australiensis, assembly GCA_019925245.2. NCBI lineage: Eukaryota > Viridiplantae > Streptophyta > Magnoliopsida > Poales > Poaceae > Oryza > Oryza australiensis. Next base: position 4,379,805 of record JAIFGZ020000584.1, on the reverse strand, counting down.
TTTTGTACGCGAAGATGAGAGTGCGCGAGCGGTTGTTTGCTGCGGTTGCACGAGCGAGATGAGACGGGAAGACATGGATGTTGGATTCGGGGCTATTTATACAATGCCCTGTCGGTGGGTGGGTGCGGACACGCGTCGCGCCGCGATGGGCTCTGGGTCAATTCACACGTGACGAACAGCCCACGTGGCGACGGGCGGCCGCAGGGGCCGGATCTCCGACGGATCGATCGAGTTGGGCCCTGCGGGGGGTCAGGTCGGCCCGTGGCACGACACGTCGACGTGGCGTGTGAAGGGTCGTTTAGGCAGCACGCACGCGCCCAATCGGGGCTCGCCGCGTTGGTCGGTCCATCGCGTCAGGAAGTCTGTTACGCCGGCGCCCCGGTACTGCATCATCGTCACGTCTAGCTAGCTCCCGCGATCGATTAATTGCATACCAAGACTAGCTACAGTTAAGGCGCTTGGAATTTCCGTGCACAAGTCATATGCATTATTTTATTTTTAAATTAAAAGTCATATGGACCCAACGCAATACATTTGTGAGCCATATAAATTTATTTGTTTTTCATACAAACAATAAAATTATAAATTAAAAAATATGACCGAAGAAAAGCAGAGATGGGAATTTAAATGAGTAGGCATCATCACTTCCTTGGAAAATATCTGGCAATTCTCGTAGTAAGACGTAAACATTCATCTTGGTCTCCAAAGGAAAAGCAAATTAAATGCGTTAATAATGTACAGTGGTAGCTAGCTGCTGATAAATTACATGCACACTTCACTACCGTCACGCCTCTTCTAGCCGCGGCCTCCTCTAAGGCATTGCATCTCTACTACAACCAAAATTTGCCGCTCAAACACAACTAAAAACCGGCCGACCTGTTCGGTATAAAAACACACAAAAGGCCAGCTTATAAAAGAAAACAAAAGCAAAAAAAAAAGGCTAAAAGAGGTAGTCCTAAGCTCCTAGCTAGCTAGAAGCAGCTAGAAGGGCGCCGTGGCGACGTCTTTCTCGATGGCCGAGGATGAACGACGACGACAGCGGCGACCTGCACCGCCATGGTGATGGTGACGGCAATAGGCCTTGCCGGAGTCGGCGTCAAAGCAGCCGATGTCAAGGTCATCGTCCGATGACGAGTCCGCCGCCACCGTCGAGGCCTTCCTGCCGCCGCCGGCGAGCTGCACCGGCTTGAGGCCCTCGGTGAATATCCGGATTGCCTCCTCCGCCGACTTCGTGCTTAGCACATTCAACGCCGCCTCCTTTACCAAAAAAAAAGATTAATTAATTCTCTGAATTAAATGGATGGTTAACATTTTACTACACATTAATGAATTACTCGTATAATTAAAAAAACTACGGTGTACATGAACTGAATACACATGATGTAACGTACGTACACTAGCTGATGTTTGTACGTGATCCGTACAAGCTAGGCAAACATGTAGTATACGTTGTGGTACACGTACATATATATACGAGCAATGTATATATGTACACGTATATAAGAGTAAATACGAAGTGTACATGTGTTGATTAAGATGGGCAATATATTTGTAGGTCGCTGTCACGTTCGGTGTGCGAGACGGGTAACATGAGGTATACACGTTTCAGTGTTTCATGTGGTCCGTGTTTGATTCGTGACGGACATCATGGGACAGCACAACAGTGGTGTCGCTACAGCCCTACGTAATTGCTTGATTATTACCACCGCTGCCATTGCCCATGCATATCTGCCTTTGTGTGCACCGTCACCGTGCATGAACGCGACAGGTCGACGCCGCCTAAAATACATAGGCTGTGTTCAGTTCACATTTGACGAAGTATATACATAAACTTATCAGGAGGTAATTTAAGTTTGAAATTAATTGGTTTTGTAGCGTTATAGAATCATGAAACAAACGCCAAAGATTTTTTTTAAAAAAAGAAAATAAGTCATTTAATTCAAAGTTTGGTAAAGTTCCAAACGGAATGATATGTGTTACTCCAACAGTGAAATTAAACTAGGGATGGCTAGCTGAGTAATCAATCTATTAATTAGTGGGAAGAAAATGTGAGGTTTTTTTAACAAAAAAAATGATGGAGAGGGTTGTTTTTTTAGCAATTTGGTGTTTGTAAGGCCTAAATTCATTGGTTGGACGTGCAAATTTCGATCTTAATTTGCAAGGGCAAGGACGGCAGGTGAATCGATCCGTGTGTGATGAATAATTCGGAAGGAAGGAAGGGTGAAAGGAAGAAAACAAGTTTCGGAATTGTACGTACGCCCACAAGCTTTCATGCGTCCAGGTATATATATATAGACCTGTAATTAAAGTATAAACGTCGTATATATACGATCAATTAATACGTACGTACGTACCCTTGCGAACTTGAGCTGGTCGAGGGTGAGAGTCTTGGGCTCCAGCTCTATCGACGGCATCCTCCCCGTCGCCTTCTCCGCTTCCGCTGCCGCAGCCACCACCTCCGGCGCCGTACAAGTATATATATGTCGTCGCGTATTTCCACCGTATATACGCGTAGAGGCTTGATACGATGCAAATACGTATATGTACGCCGCCGCCGCTGCTTTTGTACTTTGGGAAACGAAACGAAATTAACGAGCGAGGCGATGAGAAGAGTGGCGACATCCACTCGCAGGGCTATTTATACCCGGCCCTCCTGCGCGGACTGCGGTTAGGTGGCGCTGCGACGGGCTTGGGGTCGGGTTCACACGTGGCGACCAACCCATGGCGGCGCCCCGCCACGTGGCGGATATCGAGTCGGGTCCTGCGCTGCGGGGTCAGGTCGGTCTGGAGCACGCACGCACGACACGTCGACGTGGCGGCACAACACCGGCACGCACGCCACCAACCGGGGCTCGCCGCGTGGGTCGTTCGATCGGGTCGGAGTCTGTTGCGTACGCCGGCGTGCCGGTGCATCACGACTCTCCCGTCATATTGCGTCCCCCAGGCCTTGTTTACATTCAGCTTCTGGTTTCTACTCCATTCCTCCACCCAAAATATAATAATATTTACTGTTCGTAGTTTGTTTTGAAATATAGCCAACTTCTTCGTTAACATTTTTTTAATCAATCATAGTGTTTTATCATTAAATTTTTTCATCTACATTCACTTCTCATGAAATCATAATCTTCTCTTATCTTTCATTTTATAACGACAACTTGTCAGATTCCAACGAAAAGTTGAACGGTTTAGGAAAGTGAAAAGCTACGGTTGTAAAAGCTTCTCCAAACACAGGCCGGCCTTAATGTTGAAATTTTCGTATGCATACGTGTTGCCTGGTTAGGTTACGTGCATGCCGGCCTGCAGATAAATTATATACTGCATTCGTTAAACAAACGTGCAGGTGCACCCATGCAGCCATGCTGGTGCAGCAAAAAACGATTTCGTGTGTGTTCGTTCTTGTTATTGCTGTGCATGCACGGACGTGTTTGGCGATAGCGTCAAAATAAAACTGGGAGTATGTGTTGCATGGACGAGGGCGTGAACACATGTGCAGTGCAGGGGCCCCGGGCCGCAGAAGCCGGCCACCTTTTGTGGAGTTGTGGACGCGAGGGCGTCCACGTGTTCAACTAGCCCGACCAGACCGTCGACCAGTATCTTCAGTTCAACTCCTTCTTTCTCGGAATTCGCTGTCGTCCGTCGAGATCGATCGATCCGGTGACTCGGATTTGCTGTCCAAGCTCAACTGCTCAACCTCCCAAACCGGTCGGGATCGAGCTAGCTGCTATCCTCTATGATTCAATAGAGGAGAGTACTCCCCAATATATTTCGTCTGGGCTCTTCTCGAGCATCTCTTCTTCTTATTAATTCATTTTACTACTTGGATACGTACGGGGAAGCTACTGTCTAGTTTGCCGCTTCCCATCCAAGCGAAACATATTAATTCGAGCTATGCCGCCAACGACCTGATTGTTAGTAACTTTTTTTTATATAAATCATAAAACACGACTAAAACACATAAACATCGTCTTACGATGATAATAGTCGTTAATCACCTCGATTTAAAAGATTTTAAACCAACATAGATTTCATAAAAACCAAACCGACTAGCCAAGTCGATTTAGATGAAACAAAGATAAGGATAATTACCAGTCTCATAGATGAAAATAAGTTTTGAGGACAAACCAAAGATAATTGCACTCTCACGACGAGGATGTACGGCTTTCAGCGTAGACCAACAAAAATGGACAAAAACTAGGCTAGAGCTAGAAAAAAAGTAGATGTAATATTAAAAAAATGATTTAATCGGCTAATTGTGTTGAAAATACATTGGTGCTTGATTAAACCGGCCTTGGCCCTTATAAAGAGGGTTGATCCTGCCTCTACAGAACTTCTCTATGTCTAACTCAAAGTAGAGATTAATTAGAACTCAAAAAACACCTTTCTAAGCAAGGAAATCTAACATGTAACGAAATTCGACCTGGACTCGGACTCAGCCGGTCTTACCGACGGTCAGACCGGACCATAGGCGGTAGTGTAACACCCTAGATTTATTTCAAACCTGGAGGCTACCCAAAACAAATAAATAAAACACAAGTCTAAGAATTCGCTCTAAATTTTAGCAGAGTCTTCCCTAAAATTGGAGCAGTTTAGAGTTGGACAAACAGGAATATATAGAATTCATGAACACGTTGCATCAACGACAAAAACAAACATCGCAACCCATAATAGCCAACCATCCATAAGACCATCTCAACCACAACTAAACAATAACAATCTTTATGGATCAATGTTTGCTACTAGATATGAAATATTTGTGTGATCTGAAGGTAACTACGCCCATCCCCATGCATGTCTCGTTCATTGGGTACCTAAAAATCAAAGAAATACAAGGGTGAGTATAAAATACTCAGCAAGCACAACCAGAACTAGAGAGACGTATAAAACCAGGAACCATGAATAATGAATTGTGATCACTCAACAGTAGTTTCTGTCTGAAACGGACACAACCTGAAACATCTTTAGCATTTACCGATAAAGTCGAGCAAGTGGGGCCAGCACTTACTCACAAAAACATGAACATAAGAACCGAATTGCACATCCGGATCCACTGGAACATGAACTGAATTTAAACAGATAACATGAAACTTAAATCATGAAATAGAGGAAAGGTAATAAACATGAATTGCAAAGACACTGGATCAAAGAGCAACCGCTGAGGAAAATAGTCATTAAGCCAATCATAAGCTCATCATGCACTTGCCTTAACCTTGACGTGATCTTGGCGTCACGGCCTCGGCACCGGAACTTCCCAAACCTGTAGAATATAATGCTAATTCAGACCGAGAACAATTCGATCCTATGGTAACGAATTTAGCGCATCATTTTTTATATCTTTTAAAATACAAATGCTAAGACAACAAATAAGTACATTCTCAGAATCTAAAGAGAAAGATCTAAAACTTTTTTGTTTAAGCCATAATTTAATTATGTCATTAAGCTACTCTAATTCACATTTCAAAATAGCTTGCTGCATCTGCCCGAAAATTTAAACAGTAAAGAGTAATATGGTTATATATGGAGTTATAGCTATCCAAAAATTATCACATTTTACCAGCTGATAGGTAACAAATATATATACAACTTTCTAGTTAGGCACTTTTGCAGCAAAAATCATTTTGGTCATCTAATCATCAAAATACAGAAGCTCTGAAAATATGTCTTCACCCTGCGCGACCAATAAACAACCTACTCCCTAAACCCTCCTCAAATACCTATTAACCTCGACTTAGGACATAAAAAACACCCGTACTCACGTGCTAAACAGGGGATCAAGCCTTACCTAGGGTTTTCCCTGAAGAATCCCGCAAAAAAATTGATGGGAAGAACACCAACTCGACAGACCTTCCTGCTCCTTTCCTCCACCCCAATCCGTTTTTCTAGCTTTCCTCTTGATCCATTGTCACAGCCCGATTTTCGTTCGGGAATAAAAATCATTTAATAAATTATTTTCTAGAAATTGAATAAAAAGAAAAGTAAAGTAAATCAAGTGAAACTATTAAAGAAATTAAATTTTCCTTTAAAATCATGGCTGGAAATATTTTTGAAATATTCTCCATGCCCTAAAGTACTCTCTAAAATTTTTCGTGAAATTTTGGAGCTCCGAAATAATTTTAATAATACAAAGAACACTTCAATAATTATTTAAATAAATAAATTAAATTTTAAATGAGATGAAGATATTTTTATTAAATACTTTGGGTGTTCATATATTTTCAAGATTTTTCTTGGAATTATTTGGGCATTGGAAGTATTTATAAGAATTAAAGGATGTTTGGACCGAAAAGTCTGTTTTCCGTCCCTGCTACAGTATCGTCTTCAACCTCAGTGCCGAACAGTACCCGAAAACTGTGGCTTTGTTTCCTCCACCAAATCCGGCCCAATCCTTTGCCCAAATCAAAAATTAGTTGCAGAAACGGATTCTTCTCGATCTCCTCTACGTTTCCCCAAGAAATCCCCCTCAATCCCGTGCTAAATCGCGCGAATTTCGGCCCCGTTCTTATCCCGACGAACTCGGGATAAACCCTAAAAATCCAGCGCCAAATCGTCTCTTTCCGGTGCGGGACTCTCCCTCCAAAGCCTATAAAAAGAACCCCCATGATCTCCTCCTCGGTTTCCTCATTTTTCCCGAGTTTTTCCCGTGCTCTAGCCACCTTCCCATCGAGATCAATCTCTATCCGTCGCCGGCCATCTTTTCAGCCACCCCTAGCCGCCGTCTCGGCCGTCCCCGGACAGCGCCGTCGCCTCCCTCGGCACCGCAAGGACTCAAGGAAGCCCGGCATCCATCTCCCTTGCGCCAAACACCACCGGAAGGCCCCCGTCGCCGTGGACCCGTGCGTCGCCGCCTCCGTTCGCACTTCGGCCGTGCCTCGTCGCCGTTCCCGTCGCTGTTTATCGTTGCCGTCTTCACCGTCGGCATCATAGCAGCAAGCCGAAGCCCGTCCTCCACCTCTCCTCCACCTAAAGCCACCGGAAAGCCGTTGTCGCCGTCAACCCGAGCCCGGCCGCCGATTCCATCTCGTCGTCGGCCATCTCCGTTTGCCGTTCGTCGTCATTTTTGCGTTGGTAAGAATCACCGCAACCTCCTCTCTCTTTTGGTGCCCTCGGTTCTCGTCGCCGCGCCGTCGTTCGCCGTCGCCGGAGCCATCCCGAGCCGCCGGCTGCGTGCCTACGTGGCAGCCCTCGAGGCATCCCCGTCAGCGCCATGTCCGTCCCCCTGTCCTCTGTGGCGCTGATGTGGCGTCTTATGTCAGCAATCCTAGCCACATCCAATCTACACCGTCGGATCTGAGTCAAATCCAGTCAAAATAATCCAAGCCGTTCATCTTTATAGATTTATTCGGTTTAATTTGAGCCACCCATCCTTTGTTCCCAGTTCAATCCTAGCCACCCAAATCCTTGTGATCCCGTGGACTGATCGGAGCTGATGTCTTAAACATCCTTTTCCAGTTCAAAATTAATAATTACGTAATAAATCATCTTAATTTCCAGAATTCATTTAAATGGTCTAAAACTTCTAAAATTCATATCTAATTCATACGAACTCCAAATTGGGCCATTCAAATTGCAAAATTTATCTAAAATTAAGCTCTACATGTTTGTTTACTTTTTATGTATTGTCATTTGGTTTTTATTAGTTTTTTTCCTCGTTTTGCGTGCCAGCGTGTAGTTTCCGCCGTTTTCGGAGTTTGCGCTCACGAGGGAAAGAGCCCAGAAGTTTGCTTGAAGACGCAAGGCAAGTCACACTTCCCTTGAAGCATATTGATCCTATTTTATAAATGTTTTATGTTTGCAAATAAAATTGCATTGCTTTGCTAATTACATAAAATAATGGATTACCTATCTGCTTGTTTGAGTGTTATTTACTTGTTATCCGTCCTTTGTTAACCTTGGGTGTTAATTTGACTAGCTTTAGTCACTGATGTTGATTCTAGCTAGAATTATATGCTTAGCCATGCTTAACTACCACTAGCTCACTAAATGTGATAATTACACTTTATTCTAATCTCTGATGAGCTGCAAGCTAGATACACCTGACCATGTCTTATTGGTCATAATTATCTCAACTAAAATATGACTTAATGGTGGGTGTGGGTGCATGGTTTCGATGGTCGCACCCATGGCAATTAAGGACCGGTTCATGGGAAACCCCGGAAGACATACCGTGCAAACCACAAGCCGAATGGGCAACACTGGATCCGTAGTATAGCTTTCCTCTCGCCGACGTACCTAGTGAGGGTGGGCGTGATGGAGTTGGGTCGGCCCCGGTTTTACGGGTTGATCGACCGCCGGATTCACCGTGGCACGAGAGGGGGCTGCCCGCTGCCCTGCGGGGAGTGGGGGCGAAACCTTGGTGTGGTATTGCTTGGTTAGAGGGAGTTATGCGAAAAGTCTTGTCACGATTTCCCCCTTTGCAGTATCAAGGTGGTACTTCGGGGCATGGTAACATGTGTGGAATCGTGTCTTGTGGGTAAAGTTGCGCATCTCTGATCAGAGTAAAACTATTCGAATAGCCGTGCCCGCGGTTATGGGCGATTGACCAGATTCACTATGATTAGTCCCATTACTGAATAATTTGATTTAATAGAACTGGTTTAGTTCAGGTGGAATGGTTGGGCCTGTTCAACGTGGGGATAACGTTGTTCAGTGAAAGATTAATATTTCCTTAATTACTCAACTGTTTTACTGTTTTTAAATAATTAAATGTTTGTAAACCGCATTTATGCAAAATAGCCCAAGCCACTCCTGTCTCCCTTTGCACGTCCGTATTTCTCGGTGTGGCTTGTTGAGTACGGTGGTTGTACTCAGTCTTGCGATTTTTTCCCCTTTCAGAAGTGTAGTGCTTCTGAGTTGAAGATGAAGTAGAAGACCAAGGCTCAGACCCCAGTTGAGTTTGCCTGTGGAGTGTAGCTAAAGCCCTGCTAGTGTCGTCTTTCTTTTCCGCTGCAGTTTTTGGGTGTGAGGACTAAGTGCCTCTTCAGTAAGTATTTTTAATTTTACGCTTTGTTTTTATGTTTGGAACTGTGTATTAATTTGTCATTTTATGTACCCTGGTTGATTCCTGGACAGGGATTTAATACATAAAATAGTCAGGAAATTTGGCTAAATTTCCGGGCGTGACATCCAAGATGTCGTGGTGAAGATCTATGGAGAGATGGAGAGGAGAGGAAGACAAATGTGAGCACAGGATATGAGGGGAGGGGAGGGGGCGCCGTGGGAGGAGAGGGAGGGGCGGCAACGGCGTGAGGGAACGATGGGGTTTTAGTCCCTATCTCGTGACCTAAAAAGACATCCAACGGCTCAAGTTTGTCGCGATCAAAACCAGGCTGATTCACGTCTGAACAAGACACATGAGTAGTCAAACGGACTCATCTCGATGAGATCTATGCAACCATGGTGTCCGATTGACCAAACGACCTGCGGTTCAAAATGTCAAAATTTGGTCAAACCACGAGAAAAAATATAGGGTGTCCCAAGTAGTCAGACCGGCCCTCATGAAGGAAAACTAATCCTTTCCAAACTTTGGTAATATTTTTCTATTTGAGTTAGGTGCCAAATTTGGTTATTAACACATGTCCCCCTGCCTTTTTCTGAACTTGAGAGTAAAAAAGCACAGAACACGTGATCATAGGGCGATAATCTAATTACCGCCCATATTTTCCCTAAGCATCCTGCTAGACACTCGAGAAGTATTTCTTCAAGTATTTCCCATGGATAGCTCTCTAAAATCATTCTCCTTGCAAAGTCTCAAGAAAATACGCATTCCCTCGAACGATTCCACATATTCGATAAGGACCCTTTCAACTAGGTGACCACTTAACGAACTCCTTAGATCTAGAACACAAAGGTAAAAATCGTCTCCCACATCAAATCCCCTACTTGAAACGATTTTGCTTTCACTCTCTTATTATAGGCTTTGACTACTCTCTTCTTCTCCTTTTCTATCTTTTCTAAAGCCTTTAGACGTTTATCCGTCACATTGTGAAGATTATCTCCTATCAATGTCTTATATTCTTCAACCGATAAATCGTCTTGCTTTATATATCTAAGAGAGCCAAGATTCACCTCTACCAGTAAAACGGCTTCTTGTCACATGTTTAGATATCTTATGAGCTCATAATGCTTCAGAAAGCACCTCATGCCATCTTTTTGGGTGTTTCTTGATCTTTTTCTTAATTAATTTAAATAAAATCTTATTACTTGACTCGGCTTATCCATTAGCCTGAGCGTCGTAAGGAGAAGAACTTATAATTTGATACCATAAGACTTGGCAAAGTTTTTCACCTATTTAGACATAAAATAAGCTCCTTGATCCATAGTTAAAGTTTGAGGAATGCCAAATCTATGAATAATATGTTTCAAAATAAAGTCAATTACCTCCGTGTGAGTCATATTCTTGAGTAGCATAGTCGGCCCACTTGGTGAAGTAATTCGTTGCAACTAGCACGAACTGATGTCCTTTTGATGACGAAGGATAAATTTGACATATGAAATCCAAAGCCCGACCTCGGAACGTCCATGGTTTGATAATAGGGTTCACCACGGTGGCGGGCACCAATTGAACATTGTCGAGCCATTGACAAGCTTCACATCCTTTATAGTACTTGAAACAATCATTAATTGTTTTCGGACAATAGAACCGTGATTTCCTAAGCAATCAATTCATCTTATGGGTTGATTGATGAGTTTCACATATCCTCTCATGAACCTCTCCCACAGCAATCTTGGATCGATCACCGTCTAAGCACTTTAATAGCATCCCATCTATATTTCAGACGATATAACTCATCATCAAGCAAAGTATACTTAAACACTTGCTGCCGAATCTTTCGATCAAGCCTAAGGCTAGGGTTCTTCAAATAATTTATCAAGGGGACTCTTCAATCCTCTTTTGATTCTTGCGCACAAATGTCCAAATTTACAATCAATTTGGCCTTCAAATCTATCGTCGAAACAACAAGCTAGTCAGACTAGTCGTGCCAGACCGGTCAAACCGTCGGCTGTCCCCAGTCAGACCGACCTCAATGCATCAGTCAAACCGTCCTAGTCTGAGACTTTGCCAATTTTACCTAAACTTTGGAATTCAAGCATCGACTTTTCTAAAATCAAGAATATACCTCTTTTAACATGATAGCTAGATGCTTGCTGAGCCAAATCATTTGCTCTAGAGTTGTCCTCTCTAGCAATATGTCTAATGACAAAATCATCGAAATTGGCAATAACGTCTAAGCAATGGTCAAAATAACTATTTAGTGACCCATCAAAACATTTATACACTCTGGCAACTTGTTGTACTATCAACTTTGAGTCACCAAAAGCTTTTATATGCGTAGCTCCTATAGCTTCCAATACGTGTAAGCCGAATAACAAAGCATCATATTTGGCTTGATTATTTGTACAAGAATACTCAAAATGAACCGATGTTTCAAAACAAGAACCATTTGGTGAAAATAAAATTGCACCTATACCTTGTCCCTCTCTGCAAAACGAACCATCCAAATAAAGTTTCCAAGGTGTAACACTAAGTAAATAGACCTCATTATCATAAGCATTATGCACATGATGATCTATTTATAAAATCAACGACAATTTGGCCTTTCATAGATTTTAATGGCTCATAAGCCAAATCATATTCAATCAAAGTATATGCCCACTTGCCAATTCTCCCACTTAAAATTGGTCTTTGCAATATGTGCTTAATAACATCGATTTGACAAGCAACTATGCAAGTACTAGATAACAAGTAATGTTGTAATTTGGTACAAGCATAGTTCAAACATAAGCAAAGCCTCTCTATAAAAACATACCTTGTTTCGGCATCCAAAAGATGGTGACTCAAATATGTAATGATATGCTTCTTGACATCCTCTTCTTTCATCAAAATAGCATCGATGACCTTGTCCTCGGCGGCAATGTAGAGCCAAAACGAAATCCTAGCTTTAGGTGCTCGCATCATAGGTGGAGATGATAGATACTTCTTAATTTCCTCAAACGCCTCTTACTATTTTTCCCCCAAGTAAAATCGACTTATTTCTTCAAGCGAAGTATAGGAACAAAAACATCGATTTTACTAGCTAGGTTGTATATGAATATTCTCAAATAATTGACTTTACCTAGCAACTTCTGAACCTCTTTTTTGCATGTCGGCGCTTTGAACTCTCTAATTTTTCTATCTTCCTAGGATAAATCTCAACACCTCTCTCATGCACCATGAATCCTAGGAACTTCCCCGCTGACACACCAAAAGCACACTTGAGTGGATTCATCTTCAAACCATACCAACGCATCCACTCAAAAGCTAATTTCAAATGGCTATGTGACCTTCCATACCATCCGATTTGATAACAATATCATCAATGAAGATTTCTAAGACAATACCTAACAAATCATGAAAGATCAAGTTCATTCCCTTTGATATGTTGCACGGGTATTTTTCAACCCAAAAGTCATGACAACCCACTCAAATAAGCGGACAAAACTGAGACACCTAAAGGCCGTTTTGAACATATCCTCTTCAATCAAAAAGATTTGATTATAACAGGCATTACCAACCAAAAAGCTAATGACTCTATGTCTCGAAGCATCATTAATCAACATGTCAACTGTAGGCATAGAATATTCATCTTTAGGAGTAGCTTTATTTAAATATCTAAAATCAATGCACACTCTAATCTTACCACTCCTTTACTTTTCTACCAGAATAATATTAGATACCTACTCCGAATATCTACATGGCCAAATACACCTCGCCTTCAATAATCAGTTTATCTCTTACTTGACATGATCATATATGTTAGGATTAAAATGGCGAGGTGGTTGTCTATAAGGCCTAAACCCTAATTTGATTGGAAGTTGATGCTCACGAAGCTCGCGGCTAAGTCCTAGCATCTCATGGTATTCCCATGCAAAGCAAACATACTTTTTAAGCAACTCGATTGCTTTAACCTCATAATCGGCTTTCATTTTTTTTACAAAAATCGGCCTTGGAATAGTTCCATCACCTGTGTACACTTCTTCTAATATATCGTCCGATGTAAAACCTTGACCCAACTTCTTTACTTCATAAAAATCTTCTATAGTTTCTCCAATATCGTTCTTTGTAGACCGATATTCTTGCACAATCTTTTGCAACCACTCCAAATTGACGTCTTTATTCATAGTACATGTACATGGTTACATTGCCTCTCCGTGCTAAACTAGCCGGCTTTACGGAGGTACAAAACCATCTTTAGAGACAATAAAATTGTAGTTAGAAAAGTCTAACCTCAATAAGCATTCAATATTCCCATGTTGCCACTCAAATGACGCATCGTCCATTGCAACCTCGGCCGATGTATTTGCTTGAACAATCTTAATCTCATCACCGTCCCATTGAATAAAACATTGGTGCAAGGTAGAAGCAACACAACAAATGGCATGAATCCAACAACGGCCTAAAATAACACTATAGTTACCTTGCACATCGACGATGAAGAAAGCGGTTGGCAACGTCTTGTTCCCCACGGTGAACTCCACAAAAAAATCACCGCTGCCTTCGTTGGTTCACCATTGAAGCCGTTGAGTGTCATGTTTGTCATCTTCAACTCCTCATCTCCATGCCCCAACTTCTTGAATAGTGAATATGACATCAAATTTACGGCGGCATCTCCATCTACCAACATTCTAGAGATCGGTTTTCCATCAATGTGCCCTTTGAGATAGAGTGTCCTCATATGACAGTTAGAGTCATCGGGCTTATCAAAAACCACATCTCTTGGTACTAGTGAAAGTTGAGCAATTCCGACCTCATCCATGGTATGAAAATCCATAGGCAACATAACCACCATATTGACATCCATATTCTCTCTTGGCAACGAATCATTGCTAATAACTGGTGACTCACCTCCCTCAAAGTCCTCGTCATCATCATCTTGACCAACCACTGGTTCTTTGACCTCCACAGGCTTAGGCCTTCATACTTGTCTTGGTGGTGGCCGCAATTCATTGAATCTTTTGTCTCTCAACTCTTCGGGTTTCTTTTCCTTCAACTCTTGAGCACGAAGACGTTGCAACCTACTCTTTTGTGAAGCCGTCAAATTCTCAGGCATCCACCTTAAATTTGGCTCTGTTCCAAGGTCAATGTAGTGACCTCTAGCAATTTTACCTGACAAAGATGAAGCTCCCGAACTACCTCCTGGACGGGCCCGATCAGACCGACCATGTTTCGTCGGCTAGACCGGCCATAGAGCCCTGTCAGACCGACCTTGTGCGCCAGCTCGGCTCCTAGACATCGTCGGTCAAACCGGCTCTAGGTCGCGGTCAGACCAGCCTGTGGTCGCCAGTTAGACTGGCCAGAGGGCCTAGTCAGACCAGTGTTGTACACTATGCTAGCTCCGGCTTCGCTCTTATCGCCTTTGATGGCCTTGACATCATCTCCAGTAGATATTGCACCTCATGAGACCCTACCATGATGGTAATCACCTATGACGTCTTTGTTTCCATCTTGACACGCTTTCTCCTCCTTTTTCTTTCTTAAACTGATTTATTGATTAAAATTGGCTTTTGCTTGATGAAGATAACCGCTCATGTATTGACCTTCTTGGCTCCACCCAACCTTGATGAAATTGCATTGGCGGCATAAGCTCGTTTATTGGCGGTGGTTTCCCCATGACATTAAGTAAGGAAAAAGACAATCCGGTGGCGGCATTGGACAAGGCCCACATGGCATGACTTGATGATTGTATGAAAAAGGTGGCTCCAATTGCCTCGGTGTTTGACCAAATCTCTCTCTAGGAGATGATCTTGATCTCTTCCCTTTGTCACGACATTGCCCGACCTTTCCCTTCTTATACTTGTTCTAAACATCTTAAAAGACATTTTCGGCTTTACTTCTATTTTCCTTTCATACACCAACTATGTAGTTCAATTATAATATACACAATAAATAAAAATATTTTTATTTTTATTATAATACGACAAATCTATATATGTTATTTTTTAAAACTAAATAATTTAAAAGTGATTGATAATCAAAGTTATAAAAAGTTTGATTTTAGTTTTATTCAAAAGATGAAAGAATTGTTTTTCCTATCCATTCATATTTCAATCGTGCAATTTAAAGGAGGCTGAATATGCGCCCACCGACCCTTAAACTGTCGTGAATACGCACGTATTCAAAGGAGAAGCATGGCTAGCTAGCTAACTTGTGGACTCGAGGCCATCCACGTACGACGCCGACCACCAATTAATAATCAAAACCGTGCGACATCTCCAGCAGACCAGCAGAAACACGACTCATGCATACAACTTTGTGTGTGATCGATGCTGTCTTTAATTTCGTCTCCTCTTACCGAATAAAACTCCTCCGTTGCTTGTTTCCCCCTCCGGCGCGCGTCCCGTACGACGCCACCATTGTTCATTGTTCATTGTTCATTGTTCGTTCTCCCACATGAAGTCGGTGGTCTAGGCCACCACCTGGGCCATTTTGTAAAGTTGTGTCCGGTTTATGATCCTCCTTTTCTTGTTTCTTTACAATGAAATTCCAGTTGGTACTTTCTCCTAGAGGAAGAACAATTATGGTGTTTACCCCCTAATTTTTTTATTGCTTCGCCTTGCGTTTTCATCTAAATTACAGTGTTAACATGAATATTTACATGGATATTTTTGCTATATATTGACTGATAATTATTATAGTTTCAAAGAGTCATAATTGAAGCACATGACACTACTGGAGAAATGATTTTTGATCGATTTGTCAAAATCCATAATATTCTCGGTTTCAATAGGAACCAAGACTAAAACCATTTTTAATCCCGGTTGTAAAGTGCAATAGAATCTTATAATTTTTTTGTCCCGGTTGGTACCATCAACCAAGACTAAGAATCAATATTTATCCTAGTTTTTACACGGATCGGGATAAAAAAATCTCTTGCTTTCCTCGCCCCCCGTGCTGCGTCCTTATCTCCTCCTCCTCCTCTTCTCTCCTTATCCTCTCCCTCTCGATCTCTCTCTCCCTCTCCCTCTCCATCTCCCTCTCTCCCGGCCTCTCCCTCCCTCCCGCGCGACGGTGGCGATGGCCTCGTGCGGCGTGCGGCGGCGCGCCCACGCGTGGGCGGGCGGTGGTGGCCCCGCACGCGAGCGGCAGCCACGTGCGGGTGGGCGGCCGGCGGCGGCGGCCCCATGCGGGCGGCTGGGGCGGCGGCGGCGGCGGCCGGCGGGGGGCGGCGGGCCGGCGCTGCGACGGCGGTTTTAGATCTTATTTTTTTATGTATTTTTGATGTTTGATGATATGTGATTTGATCTGTGATGTGTGATGTGATACATGTTGTATTTGATGTGTGATTTTGTGATTTCGTCGTTGTATTTGATTTGTGATTTGAGGATGTATTTGATCTGTGGAGAAAAAAAATAAAAAAACATCTGTGATATGTTTTGTGATGTTTGATTTCAGCATCTGTGATGATTTCAGGATTTTGGCAAGAGAAAAAAAATCTGGGGAAAGTGGGATGTCGGGAGTAGACGTATATCTTTAGTCCCGGTTGGTAACTCCAACGGGACTAAAGATTCATTTTTACTCCTGGTTATTTAATCTGGGACTAAAGAAAGTGATTTTTTTTCTGGTTTCGTAGTCCCAGTTCGAGAACCAAGACAAAAGGTTACGAACCGGAACTAAAGCCCCTTTCTCCATTAGTGTGAACATGTGAAATGATGAACTACTACATCCAGATTTTTATCTCTCCTCATTTCAAAATACCATTAAACTAGTTAAATAACGATCGAGTTAAAAAATTACTCTACGCCTCTAAATATAGGGAATTCTGAACAGATTCATATCCAAAATCATTTAAGAACATATAAAAAGATAAAATCAGGACATGGGCTCTTAATCAATACACGTCACCTACAAACTATCCTATCCTATAGTAATCTTACAATAAAATATTTTTTCTTTCTTTTCTTCATCCATATACAATAAATTTTATTTAATAAATACTAAAAAAATAGACTCTAAGTTAACGTTGTGCGTAACAAATACTATCTTTTTTCTTATCTATAACTATTTATAAAGCAAGTAGTGTTTCTACCCAAAATTTTATTCTATCTGGCTATTTTGCAGAAAATACCTTGAGTTTTTTCAAAATTAACTCGCAGTTTGGGGTGGATACCGAGCCGGCCTCCTGGCTCGGCTCTCGAGCCGAGCCGGCTCGAGCCGGCTCATTTAGCTCGCGAGCCACTTTGATATAATGTAATTTATGTACAAATTATATTTCATTTTTTTGAGTCTATTAAACATGCAAATATACAATTTTAAAAAGTAAAAAGTGATAATATTAAGTCCATAATTAACGTAATAACACTTGTCCATCGACAATTATCCATGCAAATATAATGATGCAACTAGATTATATATTATTACTATTATAATCTAAAGCATTAGATCCATATTGACCATCATAAAGTCATAAAAATTATTTATTTTTTGCCACATCAACAACAAAACAAGCAAAAGAATAGCAAATAAGCAAAACATTAGGCCATGCTTTGTACATTGCATCTGGCTCGTTGGGCTCATGAGCAGCTCGCGAGCTGACTCGAGCTGGCTCGTTATAGCTAACGAGCTAAACCAATTTCTCAACGAGCCGAGCCGAGCCGAGCCAACCACGAGCTGAACGAGCTACCGAGTCACGAGTATTTCGTCCAGCCCTGCCTGCAGTCCCAATGCTGAAAAGAAAGGGAGAGTTTGGATAAAAAAAAGACTTCCTTCGTCCCTTCCTCCCTACGCCCCTCCCTCATGTCCCCATTTGCGCCACGCCCCGTGTCGCGTCTGCGCTCCTCCCTCCCATCGCTGCTCGGAGCTTCCATGCCTCTTCGTATCGTCCCCATTTGCGTCGCACCTCGACTTCATCCGTTGCAACGTACGAGCACAATTGTTAGTATGATAATAAAATGAGTATTGTACATGCCATAAATGACTTGTGTAAGAAGAACTAATCATGCGTGGAAAAAAAGTTCGGCACCCATGAGCGCAATAGATTAAGAACTGGCCGCTGAATTAACAGGTTAATTAATCATGTGGACGACGCCATATATGAAAGCGCGGCAGTCTGCCCATGCATTGCCACTAACACGCGAATGGTTGCTGCTATACTCCATATATGTTCCTTTTCTTCCCTTAAAAAAATATTTTTATGGTACGAGTTGCTAGAAGTATAGATTAATCTGCCTACACACTTAAATTGGTTGTAGTATAAATTTAAAATGGTAAATTTATCTTTCTAAGTTTTATTTGCAATTCTATAAATACACGGCGTATAACGCTATAATGGATATATATGTTTTTTCTCACTCGAATCCCATCTCTCATATATTCACAAGGTGCCATGACGAGTAGCCACCAAACACCACAAATTTACGTGTGTTAACGCTCACCGCCACCAGCCACACCACGAGAACGCTGCACCGCCGCTTAGGAAATCGATTCGATTTCTTCTCATCACATGCTTCTCTACTTCTCGTCATATTCCGATTAACCTAAATATACCTTTACGGACATTCCACATGAGTCTTTACGGACACATTTCTAATATACCTTTGCATATATGGCTAGTAAATCATACCGTAAAAGTCTTTAAAAATCCTAATTTTATTTTTCCTTTTTGAAAAAAGAAAACATCCGGGATGCCACGTGTTTCTTACACTATCTTCTGGTTGTAGCATGATCTGCGGTTTTTCTTCTATCTAGGCAAATTAAAGCAGAAGGATAACTTGATGCTCGTAGTCTACGAAGAGGAAATGCAGATTTACGACGAGCACACAAGCGATGGTCGATAACAACCTTCGATTAATTAGGACAGAACTCCACGATTATTATGCAATGATTGGTGTACGAGCCAGCGAAGCGTTCACAGTATTGTTAATTGTGCATGTTGTTAGTTGTGCGTGATCGATGGCCCTACCGTACGCATTAGTTTTGGGAAAAGCTGAAGCCGAGAGGAAGCTATCTGTTGTTCTGCTTTGCCCGTCTGACCAAACTAACAACATAATCAAATCGATCTCACTGCGAATGCTGTATTGGACTATTCTTGTCATTGTGTTTGGTGATGGTCATGTGTGTTTGGGTTCCATTTTGAAATTTCATATACACAATATAGTAACAAGGCATTTGTTGACCAGATAGTTGAAAAATCAAGAGAAAACACGACAAGTCTTACGTACCCAGTCACCAGCAGTCAAATACACATTGTTTTGGTCTTATCTGCAATCAAAATTTCAAAACTCTAGCGTCAAGAACTTTTTAGAAATTTTATCTGAAAATGTAAGAAAACTTATATAGGCTCAATCTGTATTTTGGGGACCATATATCTTAATATGCAATTTTAAAAAGTGTTAAACATTACACAGTTTTGATCAGGACAAGTACTATACATAAGTCAAAATATCAAACGGGCGAAATTTGTCATTAATTTTTCATAATTGATAATGATACATGCAGCGGCTGAGCCAAAAGTTACCTTAGCCTATAGCTCACCTAGGACTCAACCAGTGATCAGGTTAGAACATTCACAATGTAGATATAAAAGAGGTTGTAAAGACTTATAACTTACCTTTACATTATTAGACTTATAGGACTTATAGTAATAGTTATAGTGCATTCAATGCCAGAGCTAACAACTGTTTATGGCTAGTCATAAAGAATAAAATAATCAACATGATAGCTTTGCAGGAAATTCATGTGAATTGTGAAGAAGGGGATATAGGGGTTAGTGTTTTGTGATTTTTTATTACATAGTGAATCTCATCTTATAACTCCACGTGACCATAAATATTTGTAAGCGGTATATCAATAATCGGCGGATCCACTCTTATGACATCTCTATCTGATATAAGATTTTCTTTGAATTTTTTATGTTGAAATAAGATAATATAAATATGATTGTGGAGACAAGCTTAGAGACTCAGGTCTAACTGCCCATGGCCTGCTTCCGCCCCTGGATACATACTGAACTAATCTGTCGAAACTTGGTTTCGGCAATAGAAATTTTGAGGTAGTGTCAAGATCGTCAAGCTCGATGGATTAAGTGGAAAACAAGGGTTTAGACAGGTTCAGGCCCTCTCGTGAGGTAATACCCTACTCCTGTTTCGGGGATTCGATCCGCCGAGTGTTTATTGATCTCAAGATCTGTTGTCCTTGTGTCTAAAGCCGATAGCTCGTATGTCTGATATCTCTCAAGGGACGCCCTTTACCCCCCTTTTATAGTCTCGGGGGACGGACTTACAAGTCGGAAACCCTATCTTACTCTAAGTCGGTTTCCTCAATCTTACCAAGTTATGACTATGAGCCGTTGCCTTATCTAATCAGCAACATAACACCCAAGTCATAGCCGGTTTACATAATTAGCAGGCGTAACCTATCCCTATTACCAGTCGGATAAGCTTGCCATGTAGGTATCCAATTGCCATAATCTCCACAGTAGCCCCCGAGTCCTTTGCAGTCGACGAGACAACTTTGCTTTGAACCAAGATAACACATAGCCAAACAATTCTCTGGCCGAGTGCTTCTGGCGCCGAGTGGTTCCGTCATCTCTGCCTGAATCTCCCGAGTGGCTCCAAAGACTGTGAAGGGCTGGAAAACATCCAAAAAATTCTCAAAAAATAAATATCTAGGTGCATCTCCTGATGCACCTAATAAGGTGTAGCCCCCGACTATGTGGTTAGTCAAAAACAGACTAAGCATATAGTCAAGAACTATAAAAAATCATTCTTATATAAATGCTTAGCTTAAGCTAAAGCAAATACAAAAATCTCATCACTCGGCAAGCTCACGCTTATCCGAGTGAATTTGTCCAAGTCATCTCAGAACAAATAGTTCAATTAACCCTCCTGGGTAAAACGCACTCAATAAGCTCATGTTTATCCGAGTTAACCTGCCCGAGTCATCTCGGAACAAATAATTCTATCGACCCTCATGGGTAAGAAAATCAATTCACTCGACAAGCTCATGCTTATCCGAGCTAATCTACCGAGTCGTCCCGGAATAAATAATTTAATCACCCCTCACGGGTAAACAAATTTTTCAGTCATCTGAAAAATACGACAAAAATATTAAATAGCTCCTGCCATAATATTGGTCTTAATCTAAAAGATCTTCACCAAGGTGAAAAAATAGCATTGATATAATCATTTAATCAAATGTTTAAAAACCAAACAGCCTCAATTATCGGACCATGAAAAGCTTAATCGTTTGTCACCTTTCAAATTGCATCGTGCCAACTTCTCATGAAGTTACGCAAACCGCGATATGAAAGGATTTTAAAGGTATTGGGCTATGTGACATGTGCATATTGCCAAGGCAAATCTGCTTAAATCCATCCACTTAAGTCCCTAAGGACACGTGTTAAGCCACACCTTAGGGGCCGCAAGTCTCTCATGGGCTCGGCCCAATCGCGAGATAACACACTTGGCAAAAACCCTCAAGTCTTTTACGAAGCCTCGAGGTCATCCCCGCCACTTCGTCTTCCCAAAAACTTCCTCTTTCGCAGTACTATTCACCGCCTCCGCCTTTGTCCCGATTGCTCCCATCTTTCTCTTTGCAGAGGCCTCGGAACATAAACCCCACGGCGAGTGAAGGCCCAAAATCATCTGCGGCGGCCCCAAAATCGCCCGCAGAACAAGAATCTCGGGGCCCTCTCCCGAGTGAGAGCGCTCCGAGTGATAAGCCCCCACCTCCCGGTGAGGATGTCCCAAAGGAGCCCCGACCGCGCCAAGAGACCCCGCTAGAAACCGTCAGTGAAGAAGATCTCCCGATCGCCACCCAAGATGCCCCGACGAGAGCCGGTCGGCGTATACCAAGAAGAAAGAGGCAGGAAGTACCAGTCAAGAGTTTGACCACCGATCTTGGTAAGCTTTGAAGCGGTCTTCGACTTTAGTCTTCAATCTGTCTTTTCTTTGTCTTCATTTATCTTCTTTAAATTGATCAACAAAAGAGGAGGAGATCCCCAGGCTGCAATCTTCAGAGGCCTGGATCTCAATGACTTTGTGAATGTTGCTTGTAAACTCTGATGTGAACTTGTAGATATCTAGCTTATTTATGTTAATGCCTTGACCCGAGTTTTCATAGAAAATTTCTTAAGTAATTTTTGTCCGACTATCACCAAGCCTAAGCTTGATTAGGTCATCAAAAAATTCTCAGTCCTTATCTATTGAACTCGAATCAAAACACTAAACAATGATAAACCAAATATAAACAAGTTGTCAAAGAAAACCATGCTTTGTTGACACAAATATAGCCCCCGACTGTCAACTCAAGAAGTCATCTTTGTGGAGATTATGACAATCGGGTATCTACATGGCAGGTTTATCCGACTGGAGGTAGGAATAGATTGCGCCTACCAAATATGTAAACCAAATATGACTTGGGTGTTACGTTGCCGATTGAGATAAGGCAACGACCTATAGTCACGGTTTGGTAAGATTGATGAAACCGACTTAGAGTAAGATAGGGTTTTCGATCTGTAAGCCCACCTCCCAAGACTATATATGGGGGTAAGGGGTGTTCCTTGAGGGATATGAGTTTTTCGAGTTCTGATTTTGAGATCAATCCCGAAATAGGAGTAGGGTATTACCTCACGAGAGAGCCCGAACTGTCTAAACCTTGTTTTCCAACCGACCCATTGTGCTTGGCAATCTTGATCGCACCCCAAAATTCTATTGCCGAAACCAAGTTTCGACAGTTGGCGCGCTAGGTAGGGGACCGCGCGTCAAGACTTCTTCGACAATTTCGTCGGCAAGCGAGATGGGATTTTCTTCAAGCTTCGGCGACTTCACCACCAACGACTTCAACAAGCTCTCCCTCTTCGACTCGGATTCGGACCAGTCGGGAGGAGAGACCCACTCGGCGACGTTCGGGCTTCCAAACAACGCCAAGATCTACGACGACATCTTGGAGTCCAAGATGCAGTCCACCCACTCCGACGAAGGAATTCACTCGGCACCGTTCGGGCTACCGAAAGTCGCCAAAATCCGCACCGATCTTCTAGTCTCCCCAATAGAGACGATCTACTCGAAAGAATACCTCTCGGCGCCGTTTGGATTACCAAACGCCGCTGAGATCTACGGCAAGCTCCTCTCCTTCGAGTCGAGGTCAACCCACTCGGAGGAGTCCACGTCCTCAAGCTCTGACTCGGACTGGAGCGATCCAGATATGAGCAACCCAGGATCGAGGGAGATCGCCGTCATCCTCCAGCCATTCGGCTCATGCTCATCCTCGGAACTCAACGAGTATCTCAGCTCCACAGGCTTTGACGACCTTTATGACATCCCCTCGGACGAAGCCGACGACTCCGACTGCAACAAGGACTACGAGCCGAAGTGCTTTGATGTCCTCATGGCTGAGCTGGCCGAGTCCGACGCAGCCATGGCCCGCAGGCTTGCGGAAGAAGAGCGAGCCAGGATCGAGCAAGAGCGCAAGTTGGAGGAAGAGGAGAACAAACGCAAAGAAGAAGCCGACAGAAGAAAGCAGGATCTAAGGGCAGGACGATCCGCTCAAGAGGCTATTCTTCAAACCCGAGTCCGCAACACCAATATCTTCCAGACGCCACAGCAGAACGCTGTTGCTGCCCTCACACTCCTGGACACCGTCATCGAGATGGCGCCCCCCGACGTGACTCCAATACTAGACAAGATCAAGACCATCGTCGCAGCTACAGCCAACGGTCATCCCTCCACCTCAGCACGAAGGCCGACTGAGTCTGTGGCTGAAACGCCCGACAGAAGCCGGCTCCCGCCGCTAAGGTCAAGGGATTACAAGAGGCCCGAGCCAGACCGATCGACAACCAGGCCAAGAGGCCCACGCCACGAGTCCACGCAGAAGCATCGGGAGCAAACGGCCGACTCCGCGAGAAGCAACATGGACGTCCACCCGTCCACCACCGCGTCCGCCGTAACAATAGCTCCGCTACCGAAGCAACCTTCCGAGGACCCCGCCGAGTGATCTGTGGGAAGTCCTCGATCGCCGCTACCAAGAGCGAGATTAACACATTCGGGAAGATCGAAGGGGATCACCCGTAGCAACGACAATGGAGTGCCGGTTTCACTCGGGAGCTTCGCGAGTGCACCGCCGAATGGATTCAAGCCAACCGGAATCGAGAAATATGACGGCAAGACCGACCCCGAGTCGTGGCTTACCGTGTACACTCTCGCCATCCGCGCAGCAGGCGGCGACAACAAGGCCATGGCCAATTACCTGCCCGTGGCCCTCGCCAACTCAGCCAGGAACTGGCTCACGAGCCTGCCAAGAGGCTCAATCGGCTCGTGGAGTGAGGTGAGGATCACTTCATCGCCAACTTTCGGGGCACCTTCCGGAGGCCCGGACCCACTTCGACTTGTACAACGTCATCCGAAGCCGGACGAACCTCGAAGGACTACATCCGGCGCTTCTCCAAAAAGCGCAACAAGATCCCCAACATCACCGACGACATCATCATCGCCGCCTTCCAGAAGGGAGTTTGTGATGAGCTGTTAATTGGGAAGTTCGGGCGCAAGCCACCGAAGACGGTGAAGTAGATGTTTGAGACGGCAAATTCTTATGCCAAATCCAATGATGCCATCAAAGCAGCGCGCCAAGACCGGCCCGACAGGAGGGACGACAAGCAGGCGGGAGGAAGCCGGAATCCTAAGAAGGATAACGGCAACACCATCGTGGCCAAAAGGACCGCAAGCGCCGATCCGAAGATCTAGTTGCCGCAACCTCCAACTCCCAACGCCGCCCTCGAGTCGCGGCCTACGACGCCATCATGAATGCTCGGTGCACGCATCATCCCAATCACAAGCACGCGGCCAAGGATCGCTTTATCTATAAACAGTTCGCGAGCAATATGCGGCACACTCAATAAGAAGCCGACGATGAAGCCGGTCCATCGGGCGCCAAGAAGAACAACACGGCGAGAATGCCGAGCCCTTTCAAGACCCCGTGGGCGAGCTCAATCACATTTTCGGGGCCGCTAGCCTATGAATCCAAGAGGAAACGAAGCTAACGACCGAGAGGTCAACGCAGTGCAACCCGAGGTCCCATAGTACCTACGATGGTCGGAGGTGGCCATCACCTTTGACCGCTCGGATCATCCCGACCGAGTGGTCCACCCGGGCGCTATCCATTCGTCTTGGACCCGGTGGTCCGCAACATCAAGCTTAAGCGTGTCCTCATCGATGGGGGCAGCGTCCTCAACATCTTGTTCGCCAAGACTATGGACGAGATGCAATCCCGAGGGCCGAACGACAAGCTCAGCCCCCTTCCATGGAGTTATCCCGGGCTGTCATCTACACCACTCGGGCACATCGCCCTCCCGGTCACCTTCGGAGTTCGAGAGAATTTCCGGACGGAGAACGTCACTTTCGAAGTGGCCGACTTCGAACGGCCTACCACGCCATCATCCGAAGGCTGCACTCGCCAAGTTCATGGCGATACCCCATTACACGTACCTTTGCATGAAGATGCCGGGTCCCAACGGCGTCATCACTCTTCGCAGCGACGTGAAGCAAGCCTTCATCTGCGACAAGGAGAGCTGCAACATGGCCCAATCTCGCGAGAGATCACGTGGCCGCAAGAGATCCGATTGGCCACATCGACTTCGGCAGAGGTGAAATCCCGCGAAGAAGATAGCTAAATCGGGAACCGGCGACGCCAAGACCAAGAAGATCTCCCTTGATCCATCGGATCCCTCGAAAACCGCTGTAATTGGCGCTGAACTAGATCCCAAATAGGAAAGCGCGCTCGTCACCTTTCTCCAAAATAATAAAGATGTTTTTGCTTGGAAACCATCGATATGCCCGAAATTCCTAGGGAGGTGATCGGGCACTCTTTACACGTCAAAGATGACGCAAAGCCGATAAAACAACGATTACGCAGATTCGTGCGGGATCGAAATGATGCCATCAAGGAAGAGCTCACAAAGCTCTTGGCCGCCGGTTTTGTCAAAGAAGTTCTACATCCCGATGGTTGGCCAACCCAGTTCGGTCCGGAAAAGACGGGGCAATGGCGCATGTGCGTTGACTATACCGACCTCAACAAAGCCTGCCCCAAAGATCTATTCGGCTGCCTCGCATCGACCAAGTCGTAGACTCAACATGCACGCCAACTCCCGAGCTTTTGGACTGTTACTCGGGCTATCACCAGATCAGTTTGAAAGAATCCGACTTCCTGAAGACCTCGTTCATCATGCCGTTTGGAGCCTACTGCTACATCACCATGCCCTTCGGCCTGAAGAACACCGGGGCCACATACTAACGCATGATCCGAGGTGCTTTGACGCGATTGGGAAGAACGTGGAAGCTTATGTCGTCGACGTCGTCATCAAGACCAAGCGAAAGAAGACCCGATTGCTGACCTAGAAGAAACCTTCGCAAATATTCGGGCCTTCGAATGAAGAGTTGAACCCGGAGAAGTGCACTTTCGGCGTCCCATCAGGCAAACTGCTCGGCTTCATGGTGTCACATCGCGGCATTGAAGCCAATCCTGAAAAGATCAACGCTATTTTGAACATGAAGCCCCCGAGTAACCAGAAGGATGTCCAGAAGCTCACTGGCTGCATGGCGGCGCTAAGCCGATTCATCTCTCGACTCGGCGAACGAGGCATGCCCTTCTTCAGATTGCTAAAGAAAACAGACGACTTCCAATGGACCACGGAAGCCCACAAGGCCTTTGAAGATTTTAAAGAATTTCTTACGACGCAGCCCGTCCTAGCCTCGCCTCAACCCCAGGAGCCCCGCTACTATACGTTTCAGCCACTCACCAAGTGGTTAGTACAGTCCTCGTAGTCGAGCGCGAAGAAGAAGGGCGGACCCAGAAGATCCAAAGGCTGATCAACTTCGTTAGCGAAGTATTGGCAGGAGCCAAAATTCGCTACCCCCAGGTACAAAAATTGCTATATGGTATTCTGATAACCGCGAGGAAATTAGCACACTATTTTCAGGGTCACTCAGTCACTGTCGTCACTTCCTTTCCACTCGGCGATGTCATCCATAACCGGGAGGCAACTGGGCGCATCGCAAAGTGGGCCCTGGAGCTGATGCCGCTAGACCTAACTTTTAAGGCGAGAACGTCTGTAAAGTCGCAAGCCCTGGCAGATTTCTTGGCCGAGTGGGCCGAACAGCAAGAAGATATACCTCGGGAAGACCTTCAATATTGGACCATGCATTTCGACGGATCCAAGAGGATCACCGGCTTGGGAGCAGGAGTTGTGCTGATCTCCCCGACTGGGGAAAGGCTAAGATATGTCCTCCACCTCCACTTCTCCGCCTCACATAACGTCGCCGAGTACGAAGCCCTGCTACATGGACTGCGGCTCGCTGTTTCACTCGGGATACGTTGGCTCGTCGTGAAAGGGGATTCCCAGCTGGTCGTCAACCAAGTAATGAAAGACTGGTCCTGTCTAAACGACACCATGGAGGCCTATCAATAGGAGGTCCGCAAACTTGAAGACAAGTTTGACGGACTCGAGCTATCACACGTCCTAAGACACAACAATGAAGCAACTGACGAGTTGGCGTAGTTCGGATCCAAACGTGAAGCCGCCCCAATAGACATTTTTGTCGAGCACCTCTATGAGCCAACTGTCGTGGCAAAACCAACTCCCAACGAATAAGCTGCAAACGAAGTCACCATGATCGACGCCGACTGGAGGACACCACTCATCAAATTTTTAACACAGCAAGAGCTGCCGAAAAACCGGGGTGAGGCAGAACGTGTCCGACGTCGTTCCTAGGCTTACGTCATGGTTGACCCCAATCTGTACAAGAGAAGTTCCTCCGGAGTCCTGATGAGATGCATCACACCCGAGGAAGGACGTCAGCTACTCCAAGACATCCACTCGGGCATATGCGGAAGCCACGCGGCCGCATGCACCTGGTGGGCAAAGCCTACAGACAAGGTTTTTTCTGGCTCACCGCGGTCTCCGACGCGGACAAAGTGGTACGAACCTGTGAAGGCTGCCAATTCTTCGCCCGACAGAGCCATGTCCCAGCCCAAGAGCTACAAACAATTCCACTATCCTGGTCGTTCGCGGTATGGGGCTTAGACATGGTCGGCCCGTTCAAGAAGGCTCCAGGAGGATTCACACACTTATTTGTCGCAATCGACAAGTTCTCCAAGTGGATCGAAGCCAAACCGGTCGCCACAATTACTGCTGACAAGGCACGGGACTTCATCCTCAACATCGTGCACCGCTTCGGCGTCCCAAACAGAATCATAACCGACAATGGGACTCTGTTCACAGGAGGCATCTTCAAAGAATTTTGCGAAGACTTCAGAATCAAAATTTGTTATGCGTCAGTTGCACATCCCAAAAGCAATGGACAAGTCGAGCGTGCTAACGGCATGGTCCTTCAAGGCATCAAGACCCGCGTGTTTGACCACCTAAATCCTTATGCTGGCAAATGGGTTCAAGAGCTCCCCTCGGTTCTTTGGTCCCTGCGGACCACACCCGGGCTACCGGCCAAACTCCTTTCTTTTTGGTCTATGGCGCGAAGCCATGTTGCCAAATGAGATGGAGTATGAATCCTCCGAGTCCGCAGTTTCAATGATGAACGCTACGACCCGGACACGAGTGGATGACCTCACCCGACCGGAAGAGGCCCGTGAGGCAGCCCTCATCCAGTCGGCGAAATATCTCCAAGGGCTCAGACGATACCACAGTCGCAATGTTCGAGCACGAGCTTTCATCGTTGGCGATCTGGTTCTGCGCAAGATTCAAGCCACCAAGGACCATCACAAGCTATCCCCCTTATGGGAAGGACCGTATATAATTGCTGAGGTGACTCGGCCTGGCGCGTATCGACTAAAACGTGAAGACGGATCTATGGTGGAGAACTCCTGGAACATCGAACATCTTCGACGATTCTACGCTTAAACTGACTTAAGTTTCATGTTTTCTCTTGACTGCCAACCTCAAGCAAGATGACTTCTTGAGTTAGCAGTCGGGGGCTGTACATATGTCAATAAAGCATAGTTTTCCTCATCAACTTTTACGCTTGATTCGGTTTATCATTGTTTAATGTTCCTTGATTCGAGTTCAGTGTTTAAGGACTAAGAATTTTTTGATGACCTAATCGAGCTTAGGCTCGGTGATAGTCGGACGAAAATTACTTAAGAAATTTCACATAAAAACTCGGATCAGGGCATTAGCATAAATAAACTGAATATTCACAAGCCTACATCAGAACGTCACAATCATACAATGTTTACAAGACAATGTTTACAAGCCAACTCAAGGCCGAAAGTGGTTCACCACATCAGAGGCCACCTTTTTGGCCGATTCCTGTGCCTCACTAATCAAGTCAAGGGCCTGCTTATCGGAAGTTCCCTCAGCGAAGCCCTCCCCGACTGAATCCACGTCCACTCGAGGGTAGAGTGACTTCGTTTGCGCAAGGGCGAAGCCCGCTCCCATCACAGCCGCCTCGGAAATGTTAGCTAAATACTGGTCAGGGGCTCGCCTAAGCTTGTGGAAGACTTCAACTGGGTCCAGTGAGCTGGTCCCGACTCCATTGTGGAACAAAGACAGCAGGATCGGCGCTGCTGCGTTCGCTACATCTTCTCGGACCCTTCCAGCTTGTTTGACCCTCTCAAGTAGGACGTCATATTGAGCTCGGGTCTTGACTTTGTAAGCTACCAAAAGAACATGATCACGCAAAGTACTCGAAGACAAAGCAGAATAAAGAATGTTACTTCAAAGAAGCTTACCTTCAAACTCGGCCTACAGCTCGGCCTTGCCGAGGTTGGCCTTCCAGTGGGTCCGAAGCAAGTGGACCTCCGATGAGTTTTCTACAAAAGAGAGGTTGTCGAACCGAAATCAACACAGAGGTCATAAGGATACTGAGGGGGTTAGGCTTACCCCCGACTGAGCCCCGGAGATCGAGGTTTTCTTCCCAGAGCTCGGCTATCTCCCTCCTCAGGGCTGCCTCCCTTGACACGGCCTCTTCTCGAGTGGTCTTCAATTTCTGTTGGATGTCCTCCAGGGAGTTTAGATGCGGGACTAGCTTCTCGAGCGCCTCGGACTTGGCCATCGACCGGCAGTACTCCTTCTGCGCGCAAGAACTGAAGTTGGCCGGCTGAAAAGGAATAACAATACTACAACAGGATAGGATCAAGGCTTACGTTGAGTAGCCGAGTCACCTCGTTAAGGCTGTTGACGAGGACATCCCTTTCCTCGCTTTTCGCTTGCTTATCCAAGATGATGCCCTGCCGTTGGCCTTCTGAATCCCACCACTCGATCTTAACCGGAGGAACCCAGGTTTCAGAAGACTACAACATGGGAATCTCCTCTACTGTGGCTGATAGATCAGGAGGAACAAATGAAGACATGAAAGAGCCAAGTTGAAGATTGAAGACGAAATCTCAATTCAAGACTTACCGGGCCGGTGAACCCTTGACGGGATCGGACCGGTGGGTCTTTTCCTTCGACTTTTCACCGACCGGTCTCGCCCTGGCCTCTCGAGCCGCAATGGTGGCTTTCGCAACCGACGGGCTTGGCCGGACGTCCCACCGGCGGTCGGGGCTCTCTCCTTGGGATATCTTTGCTTGGAGGCGTGGGCCTTCTGCCCGGAGCGCTCTCACTCGGGAGAGGGCTCCGGGATTTTGGTTCCGCAGGCTTGGATGCCTCGGACGCGGCAGCTGGAGCTGGCCCTTCACTCTTCCCGGCAGGGTCTATATCTTGGGGCCTCCTGCCAAACGAACGACGCGTTCAGTTGGAATGAAGACAAAGAAATTTTCAACAAAATGCCTAACGTCAGTCTTGAGGTGTACCTGGACGACCGGCGGATCTTCGGCGCTGCCTTTGGCGATGGCCTTGGAGGGGTTGTTTTGACTGGAGGAGCCGGGACATCATCGTCCGAGTCATCGATGACGAGCCTCCTCTTGCTCGCCCGTTTGCTGATGTCCTCACTGGGCCGCTCTTTTCCCGGCTCTGATCGCTCGGATCTTCACGCGCCGCCGGCCTCTTGGCAGCCGAGTCGGCACGTCATCATGAGGAACCTTGTATGGTTTTGAAATAATTGAAGCATTTTCCTACAAGAGAAATTCTCACAATACTAAGAGGTATGACATCAAGATTACGAGGTAACAAAAGAGTTCAGTCGGCTTACTGGAGGAGGAGGTCGATAGAGGCTGAAAGGAAGGACCAGCAGCATGAGGCTGTGCTCGACTGCGACTCCAGTCGAGAAGACCTTGTACATCCGGATTTTCAAGATCTCAAAACTAAGGGAGTCCCGGTCTTCCCGATTGGGGTCCCTCTCGCCTTCATACTCGAAGGCAGGCTTCGATCGTTCTTTAATCGGCGCCAGTCGGCTCCTGATGAAGTGTCGAGTGATTTGTTCGCCGCGAAGACCTTTCTGCTTCATCTCCAAGATCTTCGCTAGCAGTTTGTTGGCTTCATCCCACTCTTGGGCTACCGGCACAGTGCTCCAAGTGGACCTTGGCACGGGGGGAAGGCCAACAAAGTTCGGCAGGCTGGGTTCAAGATTGGAAATATAGAACCAGCCCGCGTGCCAACCGTTGTTGGAGGATTTCAACGGGAGGGAGAAGTACTCCTTGCGGAGGGATCCGCGGAGTTGGAAGCCTGCCCCACCAACGACGCAGGGCTGGTCCTTATTGGGATGCGGCTTAAGGTAGAACATGCGACGGAAGAGTTGGAAGTGGGGGAGGATGTCAAGGAAGGCTTCACATACATGAATGAAGAGAGCGATGTGAAGCATAGAGTTGGGGTTCAAATGGTAGAGACGAAGACCATAATAATCAAGAAGCCCCCTAAAGAACTCGGAGGTGGGGAGGCTGAAGCCACAGTAAAAGAAGGAGGTGAAAACGACGAGCTCACCGGTGTTCGGGGTAGGAAACTCCTCACCCGCTATCGGGCGCCAGCCCACGATCTCCTTGGGAGGAAGCACTCCGTGCTTCACCATCTCCTTGAGGGTGGATTCCCTCACATCCGAAGTGTCCCACTGCTCAAAGGAGATTTTTCTATCGTCCGCCATGAGTGTGGTTTGGATAAGGGGCAGATCTGGCTAAAAGGATGGGGATTTGAGAAGAGGATCTTGGGAGCTGGATGCGGAGGCTAGCTTATGGCGAAGGGCGAGCTCCTGGATCGACGGATTTGGGTGCGCGCGAGCCTAGGGTTTTCCGCAGGAGCGGTGAACAGATCTGCGAAAAGAGGAAATTTTTGGTAAGATGAAGTGGCGGGGATGACCTCGAGGTTTTCTAGAGAGATTTGAGGGTTACGCTAGGTTTTCTCGTGATTGGGCTGAGCCCATGAGAGACCCGCGCCCAGCCTAAGGTGTGGCCCGACGCGTGTCCTTAAGGACTTAAGTGGATGAGCTTAAGCGATTTGCCTTGGCAATATGTACGTGTCGAGTGCCCTATACCTTTGGAAATCCTTTCATACCGCGGTTTGCTTAACTTTGTGAGAAGTTAGCACGATGCAATTTGAGAGGTGACCAACAGCTTAAGCTTTTTATGGCTGCCTTGATGACAGGGATCTGTTTGGTTTCTAAGCATTTGACTAAATGATTATATCAATGCGTTTTTTCCACCTTGGTGAAGATCTTTATAGATTGAGACCAGTATTATGGCGGGAGCTATTTAATAACTTGGTCATATTTTTCAAACGACTGAAAAACGTGTTTACCCATGAGGGACGATTAAAATATTTGTTCCGAAATGACTCGGGCAGATCCACTCAGATAAGCATGAGTTTACCGAGTGCTTTCCACCTATGAGGATTGATTGAGTTATTTGTCTTGAGGCGACTGAGGCAAATTCACTCGGATGAGCACAAGCTTGCTGAGTAATGAGATTTTTTATATTTGCTTTAACATGAGTTAAGCATTACATGAGTATGATTCTTTATAGTTCTTGACTGTATGTTTGGTTTGTTTTTGGCTAATCACACAGTCGGGGGCTACACTTAATTAGGTACATCAAGAGATGTGCCTAGATATTTATTTTTGAGAATTTTTTGGATATTTTCTAGCCCTTCACAGTATTTGGAGCCACTCGGGAGATTCAGGCAGAGGTAATGGGATCACTCGGCACCAGAAGCACTCGGCCAAAGAGTTGTTTGGCTGTATGCTGTTTTCGTTAGATGCTGAGTTGTCTCGTCGACTGAAAAGGACTCGGGGGCTACTGTGGAGATTATGGCAATCGGGTATCCACATGACAGGTTTATCCGACTTGAGGTAGGGATAGATTGCGCGTACCAAATATGTAAACCAAATATGACTTGGGTGTTACGTTGCCGATTGAGATAAGGCAACGGCCTATAGTCACGGTTTGGTAAGATTGAGGAAACCGACTTAGAGTAAGATAGGGTTTCCGATCTGTAAGCCCACCTCCCAAGACTATATAAGGGGGCTAAGGGGCGTCCCTTGAGGGATATGAGTTTTCTAAGTTACAGATCTTGAGATCAATATTCACTCGGCGGATCGAATCCCCGAAACAGGAGTAGGGTATTACCTCACGAGAGGGCCTGAACCTGTCTAAACCTTGTTTTCCAACCGACCCATTGTGCTTGGCGATCTTGACTGCACCCCCAAAATTCTATTACCGAAACCAAGTTTCGACAATCTTGCTTGATGTTGGCAGTCAAGAATAACATGAAACTTGAGGCAATTTAAGCATAGTATCGTCAAAGATGTTCGATGTTCCAAGAGTTCTCCACCATGGATCCATCTTCATACTTTAGTCGATATGCTCCTGGCCGAGTCACCTCAGCGATTATATATGGCCCTTCCCATTGTGGAGATAATTTGTGACGGTCCTTGGTGGTTTGAATCTTACGTAGAACCAAATCGGCCGACAATGAAAGCTCGCGCTCGAACATTGCGATTATGGTATCGTCTTAGTCCTTGAAGATATCTTGCCGACCGGGTCGTGGCTGCCTCACAGGCCTCCTCCTCGGGTCGCCGTCCACTCGGTCTTGATCGTAGCGCTCGTCGTTGAAGCTGCGGACTCGAAGAGACTCGTACTCTATTTCATTCGGCAACATGGCTTCTGCCCCGTAAACCAGGAAGAAAGGGGTTTGGCCAGTGGCCCGACTGGGCGTAGTACGTAGTGACCATAGAACCGAGGGCGCTTCTTGAACCCATTTGCCAAGATAAAGACTTAGCCGCTTAAACACTCGTGCCATGATGCCTTGAAGTACCATGCCATTAGCGCGCTCAACCCGTCCATTGCTCTTGGGATACGTGACGATGCGTAGCAAATTTTGATGCCGAAGTCTTCGCAATTCCTTGAAAATGCCTCCAAGGAATTGAGTTCCATTGTCGGTTATAATTCTGTTTGGGACGCCAAACCGGTGCACGATGTTGAGGATGAAGTCTCGCGTCTTGTCAGCGGTGATCGTAGCAACCGGCTTCGCCTCGATCCACTTTGAGAACTTGTCGATTGCGACGAACAGATGCGTGAATCCTCCCGGAGCCTTCTTGAAGGGACCGACCATATCCAAGCCCCATACCGCAAACGGCCAAGATAATGGAATCGTTTGTAGCTCTTGGCTGGAACATGGCTTTGCCGAGCGAAGAACGGCAACCTTCACACGTTCGGACCACTTTGTCGGCGTCGAGAGACCGCCGTAAGCGAAAAAACCTTGTCTCGTAGGCTTTGCCCACCAAGGTGCGTGCCGCGTGACTTTCGCATATACCCGAGTGGATATCTTGGAGTAGTTGTCATCCTTCCTCGGCGTAATACATCTCATTAGGACTCCGAGGGGCTCCTCTTGAACAATTCGTAGTCGACCATGACATACGCTTGACAACGGCGTCGGACTCGTTCGCCTCATCCCTCTTCGGCGCTCTTGCTGAGTTAAAAATTTAATGAGCGGTGTCCTCCGCCGGCGTCAAGTGTGGCGACTTGATTTGCGCTTGCTTGTTGGGAGTTGGTTTTGCTGCCACGCGGTTCATAGAGATGCTCTACGAAGACGTCGTTGGAGCGGCTTCTCGTTGGACCCAACCTGCGCCAACTCGTCGCCGCCTCGTTGTTATGTCTCAAGACATGGGATAGCTCCAATCCGTCAAACTTGTCTTCAAGTTTGTGAACTTCTTGCCGATAGGCCTCCATGGTGTCGTTTAGACAGACCGCCTTTCATCACTTGGTTGACGACCAGTTGGGAATCTCCTTTCACGACCATCCGTCGTATCCCGAGTGAAATAGCAAGACGTAGGCCGTGCAGCAGGGTTTCGTACTCGGCGACGTTGTGTGAGGTGAAGAAGTGGAGGTGGAGAACATATCTTAGCCTTTCCCAGTCGAGGAGATCAGCACGACTCCCGCTCCCAAGCCAGTGATCCTCTTGGATCCATCAAAGTGCCTGGTCCAGTATTGTAGGTCTTCTCGAGGTAAATATTCTTGTTGTTCGGTCCACTCGGCCAGGAAATCCGCCAAGGCTTGTGACTTTACAGACGTTCTCGCCTTGAAAGTTAAGTCCAGCGGCATCAGTTCCAGGGCCCACTTTGCGATGCGCCCAGTCGCCTCCCGGTTGTGGATGACATCACCGAGTGGAAAGGAAGTGACGACGATGACCGAGTGACCTAGCACTTCGCTAACAAAGTAGATTGGCCTTTGAATCTTCTGGACTCGTCCTTCTTCCTCACGCTCAACGGCGAGTACTGTGGTGACCACCTGTGGCTAAGATGAGGCTAGGACGGGCGCGCCGTGAGAAACTCTTTGAAATCTTTAAAGGCTTTGTGGGCTTCCGTAGTCCATTGGAAGTCGTCCGTTTTTTTCAGAGCATGAAAAAAGGCATGCCTCACTCGCCGAGTCGAGAGACAAATCGGCTTATCACCGCCATGTAGCCAGTGAGCTTCTGGACGTCTTTCTGGTTACTCGAGGGCTTCATCAGTCGGCTTCTTGTTTAGTTGCGCCGCATATTGTTTGGCGAATTGCTTGTAGATGAAGCAGTCCTTGGCCGCATGCTTGTGATTTGGGTGATGCGTGCACTGGGTGTTCATGATCGCGTCGTAGGCTGCGACTCGGGGACGGCGTTGGGAGTTGGAGGTCGTGGCAACCAGGTCTTCGGGCCGGCGCTTGCGGTCTTTTTGGCCTTGGTTGTTGTTGTCGTTATCCTTCTTAGGATGGCAGCTGCCTCTCGACTGCTTGTCGTCCCTTCTGTCAGGCCGATCTTGCCGTGCCGCCTTGATTGCATCGTTGGATTTGGCATAGGAGTTCGCTGTCTCGAACATTTGCTTCACCATCTTCGGTGGCTTACGCCCAAACTTTCCGATCAACAGTTCATCACGGACTCCTTTCTGGAAAGTGGCGATGATGATGTCATCGGTGATGTTGGGGATCTTGTTGCGCTTTTCCGAGAAGCGTCGGATGTAGTCCTTCAGTGGCTCGTCTGGCTTCTGGATGACATTGTAAAGGTCAAAGTGGGTCCTGGGTCTTTCGAAAGTACCCTGAAAATTGGCGACGAAGTGGTCCCGGAGTTCGCCCCACGAGCTGATTAAGCCTCTTGGCAAGCTCGTGAGCCAGTTCCTGGCTGAGTTGGCGAGGGCAACAGGCAAGTAATTGGCCATAGCCTTGTTATCTCCTCCTGTTGCGCGGATGGCGAGGGTGTACACGGTCAGCCATGACTCGGGGTCTGTCTCTCCGTCGTACTTCTCGATTCCTGTTGGCTTGAAACCACTCGGCCAATGCACTCGGGCAGGTCCCGAGTGAACGCGGGTACTCCGTCGTCATTGCTGTCGGCCGATCTCCTTCGATCTTCGTGGGAGCGTTGTTCTCGTTCTTGATAGCGCCGGTCAAGGACTTCCTGCAGATCACTCGACGGGGTTCTTTGTAGACTGCTACGGTAGCTGGAGTTGTAGCTGCGGCGGATCCGGTCGTGGACGGGTGGTCGTCCATGTCCTTTTTCGTGAGAGTCGGCCGATTGTTCTTGATGCCTCCGTGTTGTCTCGTGGCGGGGGTCTCTTGACCTAGTGGTCGTCTTGGCTTGCTCGGGCCTCCTGTAGTCCTTCGACCGTAGCGGCGGAAGTCGGCTTCTGTCGGGTGTTTCAGCGACGGACTCAGTCGGCCTTCATGCTGAGGTGGAGGGAGAGCAATTGGCTATGACCGCGACGATGGTCTTGATCTTGTCCAGGAGTGGTGTTTCTGTAGCGGGAGCCACTTCAATAACAGTGTCGAGGAGGGTGAGGGTGGCAACAGCGTTCTGTTGAGGCGTTTGGAAGATGTTGGTGTTGTCGACTCGTGTCTGAAGTATGGCCTCCCGAGCGGATCTCCCGGTCACCCTCAGGTCTCGCTTTCTTCTGTCGGCTTCCTCCTTGCGCCTCTTCTCATCTTCCGCCAGCTTGCGCTCCTGCTCAAGCCTGGCTTGTTCTTCCTCTGCGACCCTGTGGGCCATGGCTGAGTTGGTCTCGGCCACCTCAGCCATGAGAACGTCGAAGCACTTTGGCTCGTAGTCCTTGTCGCAGTCGGAGTCGTTGGCCTCGTCCGAGGGGATGCCGTAGAGATCGTCGAAGCCCTGAAGAGCTGAGGTACTCATTGAGCTCTGTGGATGAGCATGACCCGAACGGTTGGAGGATGACGGCGACTTCCCTTGAACCCGGATCGCTTGAATCTGGATCGCTCCAGTCTGGGTTGTAGCTTGATGACGGGGGTTCCTCCGAGTGAGTTGATTTCGACTCGGAGGAGAGGAGTTTGCAATAGACCTCAGCGGCGTTTGGTAACCCAAACGGTGCCGAGAGGGTTTCTCCTCCCGAGTGAATCAATTCCGACGGGGATGTGAGGAGATGGCTGCAGATCTCAGCGGCGTTCGGCAGTCCGAACGGCGCCGAGTGGATTCCTTCTTCCGAGTGGACGGAACCCAACTCGGAAGTAAGAACTTCGTCGTAGATCTTGACTTTGTTCGGTAGTCCGAACGGCGCCGAGCGGGATTCCCTCCCGACGGTCCGAATCCGAGTCGGGAAAGGAGAGCTTGTTGAATCCTTTGGCGGCGAAGTCGTCGATGCACGATGAAGATACCATCGCGCTTGCCGACGAGATTGAAGAAGAAGTCTTGACGCGCGGGCCCCTACCTAGCGTGCCAACTGTCGAAACTTGGTTTCGGCAATAGAAATTTGGGGGTGCAGTCAAGATCGCCAAGCTCGATGGGTTAAGTGGAAAACAAGGGTTTAGACAGGTTCAGGCTCTCTCGTGAGGTAATACCCTACTCCTGTTTCGGGGATTCGATCCGCCGATTGTTTATTGATCTCAAGATCTGTTGCTCTTGTGTCTAAAGCTGATAGCTCGTATATCTGATATCCCTCAAGGGACGCCCCTTACCCCCTTATATAGTCTCGGGGGGCGGGATTATAAGTCGGAAACCCTATCTTACTCTAAGTTGGTTTCCTCAATCTTACCAAGTTATGACTATGAGCCGTTGCCTTATCTAATCGGCAACGTAACATCCAAGTCATAGCCGGTCTACATAATTAGCAGGCGTAACATATCCCTATTACCAGTCGGATAAGCTTGCCATGTAGGTATCCGATTGCCATAATCTTCACATAATCCTTTATAAAACTATATACTCCTCCGTATAGCAAATAAGAGACGTCTTGGCTATCACCGCTAGTTGCGAAATAAAAGACGTTTTGGCTAGAAAGTAATGTTTTGGACGTGATTGCCCTTCCGCTCCGCATGCTGTGCACAAAAAAACGAGTGGACACCTCGTTCAATTCCGCATGCAGCTATCTCGCTTAATTAATGATTACCGCATGCATGCAACCATTTCAATTCCGCATGCAGCCATCTCGCTTGATTAACGCATGCATGCAACCATCTCACTTGAATACCGCATGCATGCCAGGGTTTTCAATTCCGTCGGCTTATGCCGTACCACCCCTCTGCGGCACGGCGAATTCACGAAAGCCGCCGGCAAGGAACAGTAACCAAATTTAAATTTGATGAATTTCGTTTATACCGTGGATTTCATGGATTCCGCGTGAAAACCGTGACGATTAGTGTGGAAAATTACCAAACCATCGCGAAAAAGTGTAAATATTGTCCAAAAAATTAGGATTAATACTAAAATTAGTGAATACATAAATAGATATTTACACTAATATATTTGTGTGAAAAAATTTATACTAATATGTATAATATTGATATAAGTATGGTTGTATGAATTATCCGCTTGCCGTGGAGCAATGTCGACAGTGTAATAGAACTTCGCCCACTCCGTTCCAATTTCGTCCTTAGCTAAATTTTCCTTCTTTGACCACCAACTTGTGTCAATCCTATGCTGCACCGTTGATCTCACAGCAGCGATGTTATAATCTCCCACACGCTGCGAAGGTACTTCTCTAGTCGAAGCTGATCGCCTCATAAAATCAGTTATGGGGTTACTTCCACCCCTAGATGATTGCCTTGTTGATTGGAAAGGTGCGGTTCAGCCACCTGCACTTCCACTTCCACCTCCATGTTCGTACACACCACCTCTTTCTTCCACATCCCTTCTGTATTTCGCCTCGTTGCATGATGCTGCCAACGCTGCCATCTGCTATTCCTCGTCAGCAGCTGCAGTTATATGAGTATATCTTCTTGCAGCTGCATCCTTCTTTCTTGCTTTCTCAAGTTTTCGTTCATTAGAAGCCTGGACCATTCTATCCAGGTGCCGCCTAAAGAAATCCCTAACATCGGGTGGAACGGCGGTGCAATACTTCACTCCTTCGCCCCGATGAGCCAAATGGTACTTAAATCTTGTGGCTCCACCCCCATTCCTCTTAACACCACAATATTTGCAAGGGAAACCACCACCATGCCTTGCTCCATGTTTCCACACGATGTCTTGGTCTGCCATTTTGAACCTACAATGGACAAATAAACATGTAACGCACGATGTCACTCAATAGACAGAAACATACATATGTTTCAAAATTTACAATTGAAAACTGAACATGTACGATGCACTACATAAATTGAAAATTGAACATGTTCCTTGCCTATGTCCAAAGTATTAAATTGGACATGCACTTTCTAGCTTAAAACATAATAGCAAGAAAGGTTAACTTAGGCCTCACACAACATAGTTCAATTTTATCCCATCTCCATATCACACAGCGGCCATTGAATACATACATTGCACAGAGAACAAATTCCTATGGTGAACTTCTCAACATATTCCATGACATTGGCATGCACAAAGAAATAAAAGGTGCTAGCTGTAAAAGATGGATCAGCTAGCAACAAATATTATTGCCATATTGCAATTGCCAATTCACCATCCATCCGTTGCATATATGTATAGATACAATTTGCATTTGCATTTGCATTGCATTGCATATCTGTTCGACTGTGAGTTTTTTATTCCAGATGTGGACAATGTCGTGATGGATGGCAATACTATTGTGTTACCTTCACACGTGCTCAAGATGATCGATGAGAAGCGTGAGCTCGCTGCCAGGAAGGATGACGCAAAAGCATCGATACGTTAAGTTGCTTTAGTTCTATTTCATTGTTACAAGGATGTCTCCACTAATTAGCTAACTAGCATCATTCTAATTGTTTGAGGCAGCAAGAGTAGCCT
This sequence comes from Oryza australiensis, assembly GCA_019925245.2. NCBI lineage: Eukaryota > Viridiplantae > Streptophyta > Magnoliopsida > Poales > Poaceae > Oryza > Oryza australiensis. Next base: position 4,339,291 of record JAIFGZ020000584.1, on the reverse strand, counting down.
CGGCTTCATCTAGCAAAGATGGTTCACAAGGGATACAAGTTGGCAGCTGATCTTCTCTTTCTAATGTTTCTTTTTTCATGTGAGGAACCTTGTACTTATTGCATCCCTTCACCTTCATAGCTTCAACGAAAACACTTTGTAGTGTAAGCCACATTCGGTTTGCTTTGTGTGCCGAAAACTCCATGAATGCCTAAAAACAAGTGTGCAAGGAATGAATCAATGAGCAAACTTGTTGTTCAAAGAAAAATGAAAAATGTGTGAACAATTTGATGAAATTATCTCTTGCACGACTCGAACTAGGGCTTCTATTGTTTTTGCATTCTTCTTATATTGAATTGCTTGAATAGCTCGGAAAAAACCCAAGTCAAGAATGTTGAAATCTGGAGAATTGGGTGGTTGACAAATTAGACGAATATCGAATCCATCTTGCTTAGCAGCCTCACAAAACACCGGATCATCCAATTTTAAATGAGAAGGTGCATTATCCTGTTGAATGAAGATTGCTTTGTCCACATCTTCTCTTGGCCATTTGGCTCGAATGGCAGGAAACACTTTGTTGATCATGAATTCTCTAATCACGTCTCTTGTGATCGATGTTATGGGCTTCATAACCAAGTCTCCACAGACACGGCCGGTTCTCCCATTACCTCTCATAGCCGGTTTATAAGTAACAAGTGGAAAACAACCGATTTTACCATCAAAAGAATAATTTCCATCCCTAAACCTTGGCCGAGCACAAACACACAAGAACATGAGCCTAGGGATGTAATTCTTGTTCTTACAAGTCCTATGGGGATCATCTTCTTCGGGTAGCAAATAATAATTTTCAGACTTTTGACAAAGGTAGAACCATTTTTCATCAATGAACACAAAGTCAAACAAATCTTTAAACTTTGGATCACCATGCAACTCCTTCTGAACCATGTCAACAGACCACTTTAATCTAGAGTTCTTGTTAGCTTCAGTGAGAAATGGTTTGATGCTACTAGAGTGGCGCCTAAGCAAACCTTTTTTTCAAATACTTTTGAATATTCCATTTGCTCATGTTAAGCTTGGCACACACGTCCTCTATAGTCATTCTTTCCTTTAGAGGAATGTTGCGCAATGCTTCCAAATCAACAGGGATTGTCTTACGGCCAACTCTCCCCTTCTTTAGACTAGAAACCACAACTGGAACAGAGTTTGCAAGTTGTGTTTTACCTCGCTTCCATAAACGCTGAACTACACGAATCTTTAGACCAAACTGAGCAGCAACAACGTCGTATCTTTCTTGCCTAGCACTCCATTCTTACTTCTAGCCAACAAAGCTTGATAAACTTGTTTTCTGACTTCTTCACTCATGTTTTTGTTTCGCTGGTTTGCTTGAACAGGGATGTGAACAACATGTTCTAGATGAAAATAAATGCAAATTAAAAAAGCGAAACTAAATGCACAGTAAAAAAGCGAGCAAAGTAGTAAAAAAAGGAATCCAATATATGGAGGGAAACTTACCATTATCGTTGGCATCCTCCATTACAGGCTTGTTGAGATCGAAGGCTGCATTGTCATTCTCATCTTCTGTACGGACGTTTAGATCAAAGCTAGACGTCTCATAAAAATAAAATATCCGTACAATATGTCCATACAATTGAAGTCTCATACAAAACATCGAAACATACACATTTTATAATCCATAGAACAAAGCATTAGCTAACTCATCACGAAAAACATTCATATTGGTATCTTCTACGAGAGGTTCATTTGATGGCCAATTTTCTTGCGATGAATGTGGCATTGGAAAATAGTTTGCATCCGCATCACACATATCAAATTCCTTATCCGCAATTCTTCTATCTCGAATGAAATTATGGAGAGCCATGCACGCAACAATTATTCTTGTTTGCTTTTTAGCAGAAAATTTTGGCATATCCAACAACATCCTCCATTTCATCTTCAGAACTCCAAAAGACCGCTCTATGACATTTCTAACTTGTGAATGTGCATGGTTAAATGTCTCTTTCATACCTTGTGGTGGTGGGCCATTTTGCCAATGCTCCACATGGTACCTTGTACATCTATATGGTGAAAGATAACCCGGACAGTCTGGGTACCCCGCATCAACGACATAATACTTCCCTACAGTTTAAGGTATATAAAGTGACATGCGACCAACGGAAATTACAAAAAGAACTTGTATGAAGGACAGAGTAGATTACCTGCAGGTGGATGTGGAAATTTGTCACCATATCTTGTAATTGCATCGTTGTACACTCTCATATCATGTACTGATCCAGGCCATCCCGCAAGCACAAAGGTAAATCTCATGTCGAAATCACAACAGCAAGCACATTCTATGAGGTTTCGTTGTGTCTATTAATATGTTGAATCACGTTACTTTTTGGCACCACAACCTTTATATGTGTCCCATCTAATGCTCCTATACAGTCGTTGAAGTGTGGCCAAAAATCTGGATTTTCTAAGCATGGGTGCACCGTAGAAAATTCAGGGTCCTTTGGATTAATAATGTCAGCTGCTAACTTGAGAACACTTGTCAAAACTCCATCAAATGTACGGCTTACTGTCTCCAAGGATCGAATAAACCGATCCTCAGCCTGTCTAAGTGACTGTGGTGCACCAACTATCCATAAAAACATTGCTAAAGCTTCTACCGATGTCATTCTTGCTGTTGACTTCAAGCCATATGAGTGGACTAGCGTATTGTGCAGCCTATTAAATAAAGCTCTCTCAACCCTAAACATGTTGTAGCAAGAATTATCACGAGCCAATGTCCTCTGAACCCATTGCAATCCGGATTCACCAGCTACCCTTCTTGGTTGTTTGACAAAGTAATTGTCGAAGTACATACCGAACATAGGGGTAACCTGCACAATTAGGTCCCGGTGCATCTTTAAATTGTTGACGGCCATCGACAGAAGCTCATCCTCACTTGATGATGTGCTGCCTCCATCACCACTAGCATCATCACCTTCTGCTTCATTCATTTGTCCATTGTACCCATCCTGTATCAAGAAATTATAACAAAAAATCAGCACATTAATATGCAAGAAACGTTCAATTGAGACAATAAACATGGAATCAATAAACATCATCACAAATGAAAGATTCATCGCAACACCACATAATTTGCTCATAACATGATAACATAAAAGGTCCATCACATGATAACATTATACGTTCATCACAACAAATAGATAATAGGAGCATAACGCCACAAAAGGACTAGTCCATCATATGTAATACTAACTAATATAAATTATTGTCCCTGCAATATCTCTTCAAGTAGTTGAGCCTTGCAGAGGCACTAGGTAGACCACAGAAGAATTCACGTTGGAATGGATCTTGGAACATCTTGCCCATTCCATACACCTCCGCACTGTCATGCTCTACCCCACATTCAAAAGCAAGCTCTTGACACTTCTTGACTGAAAAGTGATCCCTCTCTTTTTTGGATTCCATTTTTGCAACTTGCGCTTGTTGGATCACTTGTTGACTGATATCCACAGACTCTGAAAATTTAGTGGCTATCTGCCTCATGTACCTAACCATTGGGCTTTTGCTCTTCTTTAAAGGACTTTCACATGTGCTGGTAGTACTACCCATCGATCTCTTGCTCTTGCGGGTACCTGTACTCGTTGGAGTTGCAAAGACGTCGTCTGAAGCATCATTTTCAGCAGGCTCATCTTCCTGAAAATAATCCTGCCCAGGCACATAGGCTGTGGTTCCATCCACAGTGTTACCATGGAACATTTCTTCAAGCTCAGCTAAATTTGCAGGAGGACCATTCTTAAGCTTCTTCAGCCATGGTTTGCCCTGCAGTAAACCATACAGTCATATAAGCCACAATGAAATACTAATTTTAAGTACGATAGCATTAGCACTTGATAAAAATGTACCTCTGTCTGTTTAGTCCAAAAATCGAATCTACATCAATACTTCCATCAGGTTTCCTCCCTAAACCAGGTGTGTGTCCGCAAAACTCACCGAAAGAGTAAAGACTTTTCGGTTGGCCTATTTGATTCTTTATCTCGCTTCCTATCATGCCTCAATCTAGTTTGCGCATAATAGCCTTCACTATTGCTTGGTAGCCTGCCCCATTCATTTGTCCTCCTTGAAAATTTCCTACTCTTACTTGTTGAATACACAACCTTAACAATTTACCATTATTTGCGTCGGACCAATTTGCTCTTAATTTGCTCACCGGAGGGCCGCCTGGAGCGCCTAAGTCCTCGATGTCCTCCCGTCATCTTCTTCATAGTCAAGGTTGACGTAGTCGTCGCTTGGTTCTTGTGGAGGCCCGATAGTGCTAGCCAATCGACGCCCACCACGGCCCATGTCACGTCGGCGGGGCGCCGGCACGGCCAATGGCATTGGCACCACGCCGATGGGCTTGCCCGAGGACGATCCACCGAGGAAGACTCCTCCATGTCTAGCGGCGACGACGCCGACGCATCAAATTTCACGCCTAGCACACCCGCAACTCGTGGGACCCCGTTAACACCGGAATTTGGTAATGAGGTTCCTAAGTCCTAAGGAAGCAAGGTGGAATCGGATCGGCTGAGGTCGGAGCCGTATCGGCTAAAAGAGTAATCTCGTGCGGTGGTCATGAGAATGGGTTGAATGGAACAACACCAATTCCGAGTTCGAAGAGATAAAACCGTGTCCAATGCAGAAACTTGAAGATAAGTGGGGATTCGATGTTAGTTGCGTGTTTAAAGATATTGCCATCTATGGATAGAGTCCTCTAATGGCAATTTGTATTCGTAATTTAGGAGTTTGTTAAATTGTTAGTTGTAATGGATCTCATTAGGGATGATATGATGTTTTAAAAAGTAGTTTAGATAGAGCCGAAATTGTTACAAATATTTGTATCTTGGGTATAAATAGGACCCGAGACCCGTGTATAGGACGATTCAATCAATCTAATCTTCGCGCATCGCCATCCTTTTCCTTTTGGACGAACACCTGTTTGGCTTTGGGCCGCATCGTCTCGATCCCCAAGCTCGTAAATGTTTGTCGTTAGTGGTGAGATTACTTGTTTCGATGCTTCCATCGCAATGACACATTGGATTCAATAGTTTTACTACGACATATATCATATAGTGCATATGAACCAATCCGGTGTTTAGATCTATCTTGTAGTTGACTCATCTTTTCGAGGGTGTGTGGTCAACAAGGCCGGGTTTAAGGGCTGGTTGATTCGTATGCGTATCTACCATCTTATGGAGTGTAAGTCGAAAGTAATAGATTGAATGCTTCTTTTGATACTTAATGCTGCATCAAGGCCGAACTGTTGAGTCGTCTTTAGAACCGTTGGCAATCTATTCTTTTGGACTTACATTATCGGGGATAGCGTCGGGGTTTCAGCCGACCTTATTTATCTTAATATGTTTCTTTTAATATAATTGTTATTAGATGTAACACCCGAGGTGTTTTCCCTTTGAAAAATCCAAAAGAAAATCGTAAAAGAAAATCGTTGGAATTAACTGGAGGGAATTAATAATTTTAAAATCCAAATGATAAAAGGAAATGGCATGGTAGGATTTTTCCTAAATTCTACATGTCAAAATACGCTAACACGATTTTTAGTGGAATTTTCGAGCACCGACATAATTTCTAACCAATTAAAATCAAAATTGTAATTAATAAATCCCGGAAAATCAATTTCTCTCTCCTCCGTCCTTTCCGCTCTTTTTCGGGTGGCCGCCGGCCCGAGCCGACGGCCCATCCTCCCGAGTGCGCCAGCTGCGATCGGCCCAGGCGACCGGCCGTCCCCTAAGCCATCCGACGCGCGCCCTCTCTCTCTCGCGGCCGATCAAGGCTACGGCCCGCCAAACCCTCGCGCCCGCAGCTAAGTCCATTCGTCTCCCCTTCTTGTCGGGACACCGGCGGTGGGGCCCACCTGTCGCCCCGTCCCCTACCTCCGCCCCGCCGCCATTGACGCCGCATCCCCGCGCGGATCTCGGCCGCCGTCCCTCCCGCGTGCCCTAAAGGCACCGCCTAAACTTCCCGTCTTCCCCGCCGCCTTCAATCGCCCGCCGCCGCTCCGCGTCCCTCAATGGTCGGATTTAATCACCGGTCATTATTTCCCAAATCGCGTCGGCGAGGAATTGCGCCTTATCCGGTCGCGCCGACCTCCCCATCCCCTATTTAAGCACCCCTCGCCCTCCCCGAGCTCCTCGCACCTTCACTCAAGCCTTTCTCTCTCTCCGTCGTTCCCGCGCCGTGTGCCCCTGTTTCGGACTTCGTCGCCGAGGTTCGGCCGTGTGTTCCCGCCGCTCCGAGACACTCCGAGCTCCGCCGACTCCTCCCTCCTCGTTCGGTGCCCGCGCTACTTTGGCCACCCCTTCCCGAGTGGTTCCGCCGCCTCCCTCACCGTCCGCGCCGTCGTCCCCTTCGACTCCGGTCGCACCGCGTGAGCACCCGTCCCTATTTCCCTCTCGGCCGAATACGTGCCGCCATCCCCAGTGTGCACGGCTCCGCCCACGCAAGAGCCGCGGTATTCCACCGCTCGCGCGCCGCCAGTGGCGCCGGTCGGTCTCCGGCCATCGTGCGCCATTGCGGCTGATCGCGCCGCCCGAACCCCTTCCGGCCGTCCGATCGCCTCGCGGATCGGGCTGTCGTCCCCGCCCGCCCGCGTGGCACACCGCGTGGCCGTCGAGTCGCGCCCGTGTGCGCCACGTGGTGCGCCGCTCTCCCTCTCGGCCCGTGGACTCGGTCCACCCGGGCCGGTGCTCCCGTGGCCGATGACGCCATCGCTGGCGTCAGCCCTAGCGCCGACGCAATTCCGGGATTTATTGCGCAATAAATTATTAAGGATTTTTCTGTTTTAGTAAAAACAAAGATAATCTTCTAAAAATCATATCTTTTCAACCCGACCTCCGTTTTAGCCCATTCAAATTTCATTAAATTCATAAAAATGCCAAGAATCCATTAAAAATGGTTTTGTTTCCTGTTTTAGTAGCTTTTTAGCCTGTTTTGTTGAAGTGCTTGTTTGCCGTGTAGATCCCGTAGTCCCTCCATCCCGGTTTACTTCAAGTCATCGCGAAGTCCCCCAAACCTAAGAGCAAGGCAAGTCATGCTATATTATTGATCATATTGCTCCCATTTTGCTAAAACACCTGTTTTACTCCATGAAATTGCATGTATTTTATGTTGTTATTTCATGGGAAATAATACACCCTATGCTTAGTTTATGCCTTAGGTTTGACACCCCAAACCATTTGATAAAACTTGGGAAAATAATGTGATTAGATTTCAGGACTAGGTTATGCTTAGCCTGGCTTAGTTTCACTAGCTCACTAAATGGGTCATTTTCTCACTTAATGTATATCTCCGGACTTATGTTCGGAGGATTAATGATTAAAGATTCAGTGAACCGGACTAATAACTAAAATATGACAAATGGTGGGCTGTGGGCGCTATGGTTTTGGCTAGCGGCGCCCATAGCAATTAAGGACCGGTTCATGGGACCCCTCGGGAGAATGACCGTGCAAACCACAAGCCGAAATGGGTAAGGTAGGTCCCGTAGTGTAGCCTCTCCTAGCCGACGAGCCCATCGGCAAGGGTGAGCGGGATGGAGTTTCGTCGGCCCGGTATAAGGGTTGCTGGGCTGCGGATTCACCGAGGCACTCGGGGGCTGCCCACTCCCGGGATCCGGGAGTGGGGGCGAAACCTTGGTGGGGTTCGCTTGGTTAGAAGAGGGGTTATACGAAAGGTCCTATCACGTTCCCTTTTCGGGGTACCGCGGTGGTATTCCGGTGCACGGGAAACCGTGTTGTGGGGTTGTGTCTTGTGGGTACAGTTGTACACCTCTGATCAGAGTAAATCTATTCGAATAGCCGTGACCGCGGTGATGGGGCGATCGACCGAGCTCTCCGTGATTAGTCTCACACTTTTACACCCTAAGTTTTTGAACATGACTAGTATAGGTTGATGGTTTGGGCCGTCACCACGTGGGGATAACGTTGGACGGTGTTGGAGTAAAAATGCTTTACTTACTCAATTTACTGTTGTTTTGGCTTTGTTCAAATTCGTATTGTTTGGAAAAACTCCTGCCGTTTGCGCAAAAGCAAACCTTAGCCAGACCTTTGTCTCCCCTGCATTCATTCTTCTCCTCTTCCGGCGTGACTTGTTGAGTACGTGGAAGTACTCATCCTTGCTTCTTCACCAGAACCTGAGCCAGAGGTTGAAGACGAAGATGAAGTGGAGTAGGCTTTGTCCTGCACTCTGGAAGCTGCCTGTGGAATGGTCGAAGCCGTGTGGCCAGCGTCAAGCTTAGGCTTAGGCCCTTTTTCTTTTTCCGCTGCTCTTTTGTAATCTTTTTGTATTGTTTCTAAGACGTGGAACTGTAATATCAACAATTGTCGTATGTGTACCCTGGCTGGTCCTGGACAGGGATTTTAATACACATATAGCTTTGGAAATTCGGGTCTGAATTTCTGGGCGTGACAAGTTGGTATCAGAGCCAATTTTCAGACCGTAGGAAATGCCAAACGGAAAAACCTTAGGAGCCCTCTAAATCTTTTCATATGCATAAGCCCGGCTTTTGAAAATGGTTTCGGGAAAATGGGACTTGTTTCCTGGGATTGGGGAAAAATTTTAAATTTCTCTCAAAGCATTTTGAAAACCGGTCAAGTCTAAGTGACAGGATTCTAGAGTTAAAATTTGGAAAAATCATTTGATCTCTTATTCACCGCCAAGTTGGGATTTTCTAAGGGGTCAATGTCCTAAGTCGAGATAGGAGGGAATGGTCGCCAATTTTATATTATAACTAAGCATCTATTTTTCAAGCATCATTTAGGGATGTCCTTAGAAGTTTTACTTAGCCTCATAAAAATGTTTCTCAAAAACCCTCTTTTTCTTGTTTACTTTACTTGAGTCCTTTATCGTTTGTCTAACTTGGGTTTGAGCATGCATTGATCCCCTACCTTGTCTTCTCTAGATGGCAGGCCGTCCAGTCACCCACAACGGTCATGAAAGGGTTCGTCGCGGAGCGGCAAGAATGGCCTTGACAAGGCTATCCGGATGCACCTAAGTACACTATCGTCTCACGTTTGGCGGTGAGTTGCCTCACCAAGTCCGCCGGAGGTGCACGGGTTCGTAGGCACCAATATCCCGAACATGGTGGTCACGGCGTCGGGAGGAACAGATGAGCATGCTCGCCAAGAGGCAACTTATCTAGTGCTGGCTCTGGATGAGGGAAATGCATGACTACCATCTCCGCCACTCGCCTACGGTACCATCCTCGGCGGGGAACTTCATCGCAATCAACACCTTCCATCTGGAGGGGAGAACGACACCACCTTCTCCCACATGAGGACGGTGATTGAAGGGCGGATAAGATGCATGCGAGCTTCACATGGCGGCAAAGGCCCCGAATGACCGAAGATCTTAAAGATCAAGAGTTTGAAGGATGAGGTGGATCGACTCAAGAGAGAGATCGCCGATCCGAAGGGGCTTCCACCTCTCAACATCCTTCGGATAAGGATCATTCCACGGAAGAACACCAAGGCTCCGTACGGATGCAACCGGCGCCCGTGGTTCCACCTCCGCACCACCGCCTTCCCGGTCCCAGTCCGAGATCCCGCTCTTGCTCGGTGCCGCCCCAAGTGGAGGAGGAGGATGGATCTCGGTGTCCGGTGCGGCGGCGCTCGGAGTCCCGGACGGAAAGGCGAGTTAGCCGCTCTCGAAGCCGCTCGAAGGAAAAGAAGAAGGGGAACTCCCTTGGAAGTGGTTTCGACTCCTCCGACCGTGGAAGCCGTTCCAACCCTTAGAGCGTCGCCACCCTTAGTTTACCGTTTTCCTAGTTTTTCTGTTTGCCTAGTTGCTTGTGTGTTAGGTGTGTCTGTGCGTGGGTAGTGGTCAACCTATATCAAGTGTGGATATGGGTTGCCCAATTAAGGATGTTGGGTGTGTTTTAAGTGTTTTAAGTCAAGAACGATCAAAACAAGTAATAAAGATCAACTTCTCTGTTCAATCTATTTTACTCCTTCTCCCCGCCTTGTTTGTTCCGCTCCTTCGGATGGTGAACACCGGGAATGGTAGAAACATCAATGAGTCACCGAGAACAACACCCGTGCTAATACCAACAACCCACCTCCTCCCCGAGAACATCACTTTGGCACAAGTTCGACCAACTGGACCCGATGATGGCTGCAATGATGCGCAAATGCAACAAAGATCGACATGGCAGATGCGGTTGCAAATGATGCAACAGTTTCAACAGAGAACCAAGCATCGCACGACCATTTCGCACCACCCTCCCCCACAAAACACACTATCAGAATTTCTTCGAGTCCGACCCCCAACTTTCTCCAGCACCACCAACCCCATGGAGGCTAATGACTGGATCATTGCCATAGAAAAGAAGTTGGACCTTCTCCAGTGCACAGACCAAGAAAGGGTGTCTTTCGCCGCTCACCAACTCCAAGGTTCCGCCTCGGCTGGTGGGACAATTTCTTGGTCACCCGTCGGGCGGACGCACCCGCAGCTTACTTGGGCGAGTTTTGCCACCAATTTCGGAAGGCTCACATCCCGGAGGGATAGTAGCCCGAAAAGAGGGAGTTCAGATCCTTGGAGCAAGGCACTCGAACCGTCACCGAATATCTGCACGAATTTAATCGCTTAGCGCGATATGCTCCAGAGGACGTACGTACAGACGCCGAGCGTCAAGAGAAGTTCTTGGCCGGGCTGGACGATGAGTTGACGGACAAACTCATCCCCGGTGAGTATGCCGACTTCGAGAAGTTGGTCGACAAAGCCATCCGTCAAGAAGACCAACGCAATAAAATGCTCGAAAACGGAAAGCTACCCGGTTTAGGCCACATCCCCGCAAGGAAATTCCCGGCGGCCACGCTTCACTCCCGGTGGTCGAATGGGCCTACCACTATGATCGTTCGTCGGCATCGCCCGTACCATCCCGGGAATTTCCAACCCAGCGGAAGCCGTCCCGTACAGCCGCAGCGGAATCCGGCCCCACGTCCGCCAACAGCGCAGCCGCCACCGCAGTCCAAGCCAATGCCACCAAAGAAGGACTCGAGATTCAAACCGGGTAACTGTTTCAACTGTGGAGAACCTGGACATTTCGCAGACAAATGTCCAAGACCAAAACGCGCACCTGTGTTCATCCAAGCAAGAGTGAATCATGCTTCGGAGAGGAGGCACGGGGCGCACCGGATGTCATACGGGTATGTTCCCTGTGAACTCCTTTAATGCATCAGTCCTGTTTGATTCGGGTGCAACCCATTCTTTCATATCAAAAGCATTTGTGGGGAAACATGGGTTGTCGGTGTTAAAACTTAAGATACCCATGCGGGTCCAAACACCCAGGAACCGTTTGAACACCGCCCAGTTTTGCCCTTCAGTGGCAATAAAAATCCAAGGATTCCCCTTTCTAGCCAATCTTATCCTTCTAGAATCAAAAGGCCTGGATGTCATCCTTGGGATGGACTGGTTAACCCGTCATAAAGGTCTGATCGATTGCGCAAGCCGCACGATCTCTTTAACCAATGACGAGGGGAAGAAAGTAATTTACTGCTCCCCTAAATCACTGGGGGTAGTAGCAAGTCTGAATCGGATCTCGGCTAAGGAGAAGCCCGAAGAGAAAGGAAAGGATCAGGCGAAGTTAGAAGATATTCCTGTGGTTTGTGAGTACCCGGAAGTCTTCCCGGAAGACCTAACCACAATGCCACCTGAAAGAGAAATAGAGTTTCGGATTGACCTAGTCCCTGGCACTGCTCCGATCCATAAGAGACCTTATAGAATGGGAGCCAATGAGTTGGCAGAGGTCAAGAAGCAAGTAGATGAACAGTTACAGAAAGGTTATATCCGCCCGAGCACATCGCCCTGGGGTGCGCCAGTCATTTTTGTGGAGAAAAAGGATAAGACCAAAAGGATGTGCGTCGACTATCGCGCACTCAACGAGGTCACTATTAAAAATAAATACCCTCTCCCTAGGATTGACGACCTGTTCGATCAATTAAAGGGAGCAAAGGTGTTCTCCAAGATAGACCTGCGGTCAGGCTATCATCAGCTAAGAATCCGAGAAGAAGATATTCCCAAGATTGCCTTCGTCACTCGGTACGGTCGTATGAGTGCACGTCATGTCCTTCGGACTTACAAATGCCCCACCTTTTTCATGAATTTGATGAACAAAGTGTTCATGGAATTCCTAGACAAGTTTGTCGTGGTGTTCATCAACGACATCTTGATCTATTCGCAATCGGAAGAGGAACATGAGCACCATCTCCGGTTGGTACTTGAAAAGTTAAGAGACCACCAACTCTATGCTATGTTTAGCAAATGTGCTTTCTGGTTGAAGGAAGTGCAATTCCTCGGCCATATCGTGAATGCCCAAGGCATCGCAGTGGACCCTTCCATGTAGAAGCTGTGACCAAATGGACTCCACCTAAAACCGTCACCCAAGTCAGAAGTTTTCTAGGACTCGCGGGTTATTATCGTCGGTTCATCGAAAACTTCTCCGAATTGCCAAGCCTTTGACGCAGTTGTTAAAGAAGGATGAAAAGTTTATATGGATCGCCGAGCGCAACCGAGTTTTGAAACACTCAAGAGAAAACGGGTGTCAAGACCGTGTTGATCTTGCCGATCAAACCAAGGATTTCCAAGTCTATTGCGACGCATCTCACTAGGGGTTAGGCTGTGTGTTGATGCAAGATGGAAAGGTGGTCGCGTATGCTTCCCGCCAGTTGAGACCTCATGAGTCTAATTACCCAACACATGACTTGGAGCTAGCAGCAGTCGTCCATGCTCTGAAAATATGGCGACATTACCTCGTCGGTAATCGCCGTGAAGTATATACGGATCATAAGAGCCTGAAATACATCTTCACCCAACCGAATTTGAACCTCCGTCGGCGACGATGGTTGGAGTTGATCAAGGATTATGATCTCGTATACACTACCATCCCGCAAAGCTAACGTGGTAGCCGATGCTCGAGCCGAAAGAGTTATTGCAACTCTATTCACATAGAAGGAAGATGTGAACAGCTACTACAAGATTTAGAGCACCTCAACCGGAAATTGTTGAACTCGGATTTGTGGCCGCTCTTGAGGCCCAACCCACACTCTTAGATCAAATTCGCATAGCTCAAGCCTCGATCCGGACATAGTTGAGCTTAAGAAGAATATGAGAGTGGGAAAAGCTCGTGACTTCACGGAAGACGAGCATGGAACCATATGGATGGGCAACGGATATGTGTGCCGAAGATAAGGAATTGAAAAAGTTAATCCTTGAAGCACATCGAGTCGTACTCTATCCATCCTGAAGTACCAAAATGTACCAGATCTTAAGGAAATGTTCGGTGGGTTAGCATGAAAAGAGAAATAGCAGAGTTCGTGGCACTATGCGACGTATGTCGACGAGTAAAGGAAAAACACCGAGGCCTGCTTGGATTATTGCAGCCACTCCAAATTCCGTAATGGAAGTGGGAGGAAATCGGGATGGATTTCATCACTGGTTTACCCGACATCATCGGGACACAATTCCATCGGGTCATAATCGACCGCCTCACTAAAGTGGCTCATTTCATCCCGACTTACCACCTATACGTGTAGAAGGTTAGCGAGTTATACCTTGCAAGGATTGTGTGTCTTCATGGTGTACCTAAGAAGATAGTATCGATCGTGGTAGCCGTTCACCTCCAAGTTTTGGCAAAAACTACAAGAGGAACTCGCACCCGGTTGAATTTTAGCACGACTTATCACCCGCAACGATGGTCGACGGAACGTGTGAACCAGGTTTTGGAAGATATGCCGAGAGCTTGTGCTCTGGATTTCGGAGGAGCTTGGGATAAGAGCCTGCCCTATGCGAGTTCTCTTATAACAACGTTATCGAGCTAGTTTACAAATGGCACCTTTTGAAGCACTTTATGGATGAAAGTGTCAAACCCCGCTTTCGGGATCGACCGGCGAACGTCGCTTGTTCGGGACCGAAGTGTTAAGTGATGCCGAAGAGAAAGTTAGAATCATAAGAGAAAGGCTGAAAGTCGCACGATCACGTCGAAGAGTTATGCGGACAACGCCAGAGAGCTAGTTTTTAAAGTTGGAGACTATGTATATCTTCGTGTCACCCCACTTCGGGAGTGCACCGATTCCAAACCAAAGGCAAGTTGGCACCACGCTATGTGGGACCATATCGGATTCAAGAGCGACGAGGTGAAGTGGCATACCAACTCGAACGCCACCCACCATGGCGGGAATCCACGATGTTTTCCACGTCTCACAACTCAAGAAGTGTCCGAGAGTTCCCGAAGAACAAGCTAGTCCGGACAGATTAAAATCCAGAAGATCGACTTATGTGGAGAAACCAGACGGATACTCGAAACCGGAACGAAGGACCCGGAACAAGGTCATCGTGTTCCGCCGAGTTCAATGGACTCATCACTCCGAAGAAGAAGCAACTGGAAAGGGAGGATGAGCTAAAGGCCGCTCATCCCAATCGTTTGTCGGTACCTCCGAATCTCGGGGTCGAGATTCCATTTAAGAGGGGTAGGTTTGTAACACCCGAGGTGTTTTCCCTTTAAAAATCCAAAAGAAAATCGTAAAAGAAAATCGTTGGAATTAACTAGAGGGAATTAATAATTTTAAAATCCAAATGATAAATGGAAATGGCATGGTAGGATTTTTCCTAAATTCTACATGTCAAAATACGCTAACAGGATTTTTAGTGGAATTTTCGAGCACCGGACATAATCTCTAACCAATTAAAATCAAAATTGGAATTAATAAATCCTGGAAAATCAATTTCTCTCCTCCGTCCTTTCCCGCTCTTTTTCGGTGTGGCGCCGCCCCGAGCCGACGCAGCCCATCCCCTCCCGAGTGCGCCACCGATCGGCCCACCGACAGGGCCGTCCCCCACCATCCGACGCGCGCCTCCTCTCTCTCTCGCGGCCGATCAAGGCTACGGCCCGCCAAACCCTCGCGCCCAGCCTAAGTCCGGTTCGTCTCCCCTTCTTGTCGGGACACGCGGTGGGGCCCACCCGTCGCCCCCGTCCCCTACCTCCGCCGCCCGCCGCCATTGACGCCGCCTCGCCGCGCGGATCTCGCCGCCCGTCCCTCCCACGTGCCCTAAAGGCACCGCCTTAACTTCCCGTCTTCCCCGCCGGCTTCCCCCGCCCGCCGCCGCTCCCGTGTCCCCTTAATGGTCGGATTTAATCACCGTCATTATTTCCCCAAATCACGCCGGCGAGGAATTGCACCCTTATCCGGTTGCCGCCGACCTCCCCATCCCCTATTTAAGCACCCCCTCGCCCTCCCGAGCTCCTCGCACCTTCACTCAAGCCTCTCTCTCTCCGTCGTTCCGCGCCGTGCGCCCTGTTTGGACTTCGTCGCCGAGGTTCGGCCGTGTGTTCCCGCGCTCCGAGACACTCCGAGCTCCGCCGACTCCTCCTCCTCGTCGCCGGTGCTGCGCTACTTCGGCCACCCCTTCCCGAGTGGTTCCGCCGCCTCCTCACCGTCCGTGTCGTCATCCCCTTCGACTCCGGCCGCACCGCGTGAGCACCCGTCCCTATTTCCCTCTCGGCCGAATGCGCGCCGTCGTCCCCGAGTGTGCACGGCTCCGTCCACGCAAGAGCCACGGTATTCCACCGCTCGCGCGCCGCCCGAGTGACGCGGTCGGTCTCCGCCACCGTGTGCCATTGCCGGCCGATCGCGCGCCCGAACCCCTTCTCGGCCGTCCGATCTGCCTCGCGGGTCTCGTCCGTCCCCGTCGCGCCGCGTGGCACACCGCGTGGCCGCCGAGTCGGCGCCCGTGTGCGCCACGTGGTGCGCCGCTCTCCTCTCGGCCCGTGGACTCGGTCCACCCTGGACCGGGCTCCGTGGCCGATGACGCCATCGCCGACGTCAGCCCTAGCGCGACGCAATTCTCGGGATTTATTGCGCAATAAATTATTAAGGATTTTTCTGTTTTAGTAAAAACACGAGATAATCTTCTAAAAATCATATCTTTTCAACCCGACCTTCGTTTTAGCCCATTCAAATTTCATTAAATTCGTAAAATTGCCAAGAATCCATTAAAAATGATTTTGTTTCCTGTTTTAGTAGCTTTTTAGCCTGTTTTGTTGAAGTGCTTGTTTGCCGTGTAGATCCGGTAGTCCCTCCGTCCCGGTTTACTTGAAGTCGTCGCGAGAAGTCCCCAAACCGAAGAGCAAGGCAAGTCATGCTATATTATTGATCATATTGCTCCCATTTTGCTAAAACACCTGTTTTACTCCATGAAATTGCATGTATTTTATGTTGTCATTTCATGGGAAATAATACACCCTATGCTTAGTTTATGCCTTAGGTTTGACACCCCAAACCCTTTGATAAAACTTGGGAAAATAATGTGATTAGATTTCGGGACTAGGTTATTCTTAGCCTGGCTTAGTTTCACTAGCTCACTAAATGGGTCATTTTCTCACTTAATGTATATCTCCGGACTTATGTTTGGAGGATTAATGATTAAAGATTCAGTGAACCGGGCTAATAACTAAAATATGACAAATGGTGGGCTGTGGGCGCTATGGTTTTGGCTAGCGGCGTCCATAGCAATTAAGGACCGGTTCACTGGACCCCTCGGGAGAATGACCGTGAAAACCACAAGCCAAAATGGGTAAGGTAGGTCCCGTAGTGTAGCCTCTCCTAGCCGACGAGCCCATCGGCAAGGGTGAGCGGGATGGAGTTTCGCGGCCCCGGTATAAGGGTTGCTGGGCTGCCGGATTCACCGAGGCACTCGGGCTGCCCACTCCCGGATCCGGAGTGGGGCGAAACCTTGGTGGGGTTCGCTTGGTTAGAAGAGGGGTTATACGAAAGGTCCTATCACGGTTCCTTTTCGGGTACCACGGTGGTATTTCGGCGCACGGAAACCGTGTTGTGGGGCCGTGTCTTGTGGGTACAGCTTGTACACCTCGATCGAGTAAATCTATTCGAATAGCCATGCCCGCGGTGATGGGGCGATCGACCGAGCTCTCCGTGACTAGTCTCACACTTTTACACCCTAAGTTTTGGAACATGACTAGTATAGGTGGATGGTTTGGGCCTGTCACAACGTGGGGATAACGTTGGACGGTGTTGGAGTAAAAATGCTTTACTTACTCAATTTACTTGTTGTTTTGGCTTTGTTCAAATTCGTATTGTTTGGAAAAACTCCGCCGTTTGTGCAAAAACAAACCTTAGCCGACCTTTGTCTCCCCGCATTCATTCTTCTCCTCTTCCGACGTGACTTGGTGAGTACGTGGAAGTACTCATCCTTGCTTCTTCACCGGAACTCGAGCGAGGTTGAAGACGAAGATGAAGTGGAGTAGGCTTTGTCCCGCACTCTGGAAGCGCCCGTGGAATGGTCGGCCGTGTGCCGCGTCAAGCTTAGGCTTAGGCCCTTTTTCTTTTCCGCTCTTTTGTAATCTTTTTGTATTGTTTCTAAGACGTGGAGCGTAATATCAACAATTGTCGTATGTGTACCCGGCTGGTCTGGACAGGATTTTAATACACATATAGCTTTGGAAATTCGGGTCGAATTTCGGCGTGAAATTAGATCTGTAGTAGGGCTGTATTTCGTGTCTATATTGTGCTTGCTTACGTCTTTAATCTAGGAATGTTACGCCGCACGAGATTCATTGGAACATCGCCGATTTGATGTCGGTTTCCCAGATCGGTTGGTCTATTGATCTCGTATATTTATTATTCTTTGTTATATTTGGATCGAATGGGATGATCGCCTTGGCATAGCCGATGCGCTTTGGTCGCTTGGCCCAAATATGGCTTGGAATAGCATATATATGTTCATGAAGTTCCTCGGCCGATCCTGCGGGGTTTGACCTAATGCTTAACGAATATTTTCTTGTATTTCCTCTTGTTGATTGGCAGATCAAATCAACGGCATGCTCTACACATTGTAGGCGGCTAAGAAGGACACCGCGGAGTCAAGCGAGATCTCCCGGCCAGCGCGTGAGAGAGTTTTCGTCAACACGCTTCTTGGCACGCCCGGTGGGACTATCTTTGTCGGCTCGACTCGGACGAATAGACTCAGCCGGCAAGATGGTCGACTCCAAGATCCCTGGCATCACACAGGACAATGTCGTACCTGTAAAAATGGATCAACTATCGGCTGAACAGCAAGCCGAGTATAAGAGGATGGTGGAGGAACTCCAGAACAATTATCTTCAATCCTTCACCCAAACGAGTGCGGAACGGTGCACCAAAAGTACAAGTTCAGCCTCAACGATACCATAGCATCCTCGTCGAGTGATGCGAAGGGCAAACAGAAAATGGAAGTACCAACTCAAGTGCGGGATGATCGGGCCATGTACTCTTTGCAAGATCGAATCGACTCGGCCGTCCATCACGCCGTCAACCGAGCAGATCCTGGTCAACACCCTCAACAATATGATTTCTCATGTGGTTGATGCCAAGGTGGCCGAGCAGCTGCAAAGGGGCCCTACATATTTCACGGATGGCAAGTTTCCTGATTACAGGACACTAGTCACCCAAGACCGGCCGCTTCCACTAATAGCGCAGCCCAACCCGCGGGAGGAGTCGGCCACTTGAGTCCAAGCGGGACGGCCGTGAAACCAGCGGTCACTATTTTAAACCGACAACAGCCCGCTGCCCCAAAGTCAATTCGACATATTTCATCATAATCGGCGACGAGCCGATTGATCATGGCAGCAGCAGAATGTCGGGGCCGACAATGTTTCTAGACCCGCCAACGCCACTACCGGAACCTCGGCCGCCACCCGCCGATCATCGCTACCAATACCAAGGGGGTCCTCGGGATCATCATTACCGGCCTCGACACCGCCACGATGTATCGGCGGGCACATATGCCGTATGACCCATACGAGCCGATACAAGAAGATAATAGGACTGGGCCGAACTAATCACGACGTTATGCGGGATCGGTTCGGCCTCAAACCAAAAGACTCGAAATATGTACCGTACCCTATCCGGAGCATTTCGAAAGAATTCTATTGCCCAACCAATACAAAATCCCGGATTTCTCCAAGTTCTCGGGACAAGACAACGTATCTACTTACGAGCATATCGCCGATTCTTAGCACAATGTGGTGAAGCATCGGCTCGACCCTTGAGAGTTCGGCTATTTCCCTTTCTCTTTCGGATCGGCCTTCACTTGGTTCTCCTCGTTGCCTTACAACTCGATTCGAGTTGGGCCGATCTTGAGAAACAGCTTTCATAGCTATTTTTATTCGGCAACCATGAAATGAAGTTGTCGGACCTCACCACGTCGAGCAAAAACATAATGAATCGGTTCAGACTACATTCAGCGCTTCGAGAAATGAAAAACCGATGCTACTGCTGGTGCTATCGGACGCCCGGTCGATTTAGCCTTCCATGGTCCGATCGCGCCAATTAGGGAAAGATTCTCTCGACAGGACTTCAAAAGTCCAGCCCACCTAGCGAAGAGGGTAACGGCCCATGAACAACGTTTCCAAGAGACCAGGAAGGCCGTCAAAACCATAACACAAGTCGTCGTCGACTCGGATTACGGATCGACGACGACGAAACGAAGTGGCGGCGGAATGGGCTAAGAAAAAGAAGGCCATCGTCGCCGGTGGCTGCGAAGACGGCTAAAGAAGAGAAGTACGATTTTGACATCACTAAAGCCAACAAGATCTTCGATTTACTACTCAAAGAGAAACAGATTCAGTTGCTCGAAAATCATGTGATCCCGTCGGCCGAAGAGTTGAAAAAGAAGAAATACGCAAGTGGCACAACTCCACATCTCACGCCATGAACGATTGCAAAGTCTTCAGCAGCAGATCCAATCGGCCATCGAAGCGGGAAGTTGAAGTTTGCGACTCAAGTCGGCCCATGAAAGTGGACGGCAATCCGTTCCCGGTCAACACAGTCCATGCCGGCCTCGGACGAGTTGATCGCGAGACAAAACAACGTACGGCTTAGCCGTACGGTGATCGAGGCCGAAACAGAGAGGGCCGATTGGAAACCCCACCGCACGATCAACATGGTGCGCCCGGTTATCGGTCGGGCGGCCGCACCGATCCACGAACGAAATAGATACCACCGTCAATATCGGTCTCGGCGTGAAGAAATTTACGACGAAGCACCTCGCGGCACAAGCCAAGAGTCCAAAGCCGACGGAACACGGCAAGCCATGACGATCCACATTGGCATTGCGGCTTCTTCAGCATTGCTTGGGAATCCGGCATGAGACTACCAACACTGGAAGACTGCGGCATGTAACGATCATCACAGTCATGACGAACACAGGAGCTCGTCATCCGCAAGCCCATTCGGTTCCTTCCCGAGCCGTCCAACTAAACCGAGAGACGGCGACCGGTCCACGATCGGCTCGGTCCGATCCATCAAGACTTCTTCGTCAACGAGAATCGGGACGGGGACGATCGTAGTAACAAGGAGGCCGACGAGGAGGGGATCGGCCAATCCCCAATGGTGCCCGTCCGATCTATTTACGAAGACCCGAAGTGGAGAATTCAGCGGCTTAAGCGTGAAGGGAGAGAGGACGAGGTGGCACAAATGATATACGAACAACGCCGTCGGCTGGGCAAGATTAAGAGACGGTGGGTACCAAGCGGAGAACGCTACGGCCACCGAAGAGCAAGGCGAAGAAAGCCCCGCCGACCAAACCGAAGGGCAGCCAAGGGAAGAGTAAAGCTACCGCATCGGTCAACATGGTCTTCGTGTTGCCCGCCGAATTCAGTGCCCCCGAAGCCGACGCAGATACTATCGAAGATGACCCGACAAAACTAATGATCTCGCCAGACCAGGCCATCTTCGACAAGCCGGAAGGGACCAAAAATCGACATCTGAAACCGTTTTACGTTAAAGGGTTCGTCAACGGCAAGCCGATTTCTAAAATGCTAGTCGATGGGGAGCAGCGATCAACCTCATGCCTTACGCAACTTTCGAAAGCTTGGAAAAGGAGCCAAAGACCTGATCAAAACCAACATGATACTCAAGGACTTCGGCGGCAACCTATCGAGACCAAAGGCGTTCTCAACGTTGAACTAACCATCGGCAACAAAACCGTGCCCACGACGTTTTTGTCATCGATGGGAAGGGGTCTTACGCTTCTTGCTCGGAAGGGACGGATCCACGCTAACCGCTGCATCCCTTCTACAATGCACCGAGCCTCATCCAAGGGACGGCGATAAGATCGAGATCATGCCAGCCGACAGTCGGTTAGTATCGTCGTGCCGATTTGCCGCTTTGGGAAATCGAAGGCATCGAATGTTTATCGGAAAAGTCGGCAAGCCGATTTTCTAAACGTGTCCAATTCAACAATACAGCCCATCGGAAGCGACGAGCCACGATGCTGCTTTGAACAAGACATGGTGGAGGGATCCAGCGTGCTCGGCGTAGCCACCGCGGACGAAGACGATGGCAAGTTAGGACAAGGCTTCACGTCGGCCGACGAGTTAGAAGAGATCGACATCGGATCGGCGACAAACCAAGGCCGACGTACATTAGTAAAAATTTATCTCCTCTTTGTAGATCCGAACTTATTGAATTATTAAAAGAGTATAAAGATTGCTTCGCTTGGGAATACTTCAAATGCCCGGTCTAAGCCGATCGATAGTGGTCCATCACCGCCGATCGATAGTGGTCCATCACCGCCAATCAAGGTAGGATATCGGCCATTCAAACAACCTCCCAGGAGGTTCAAAGCCGACATGTACGACGCAATTAAAGCCGAAATCACTCAGCTATACGACGCAGGGTTCATTCGGCCTTGCCGATATGCCGAATGGGTCTCTAATATCGTCCCAGTATTAAAGAAGAACGGCAAACTTCGAGTATGCATCGACTTCAGAGACCTAAACAAGGCAACCCCAAAAGACGAATACCCAATGCCAATAGCCGACACTGCTTGTCGACGCCGCCTCAGCCACAAAATCATCGCTTCATGGACGACAATGCAGGGTACAACCATATATTCATGGCCGAAGAGGACGTCCACAAGACAGCTTTTCGATGCCCAGTGCGATCGGCCTCTACGAGTGGGTGGTGATGACGTTCGGCCTAAAGAATGCCGGGCAACATATCAAAGAGCAATGAATTATATTTTTCACGACATGATCGGTGCACTAGTAGAGATATACATCGACGATGTCGTCGTCAAATCGAGAGAGATAGAAAGCCACATTGCAGATCTGAGGCAGGTGCTTGAGCGGACGAGGAAATATGGATTGAAGATGAATCCGCTTAAGTGTGCGTTCGGCGTGTCGGCGGGCGTTCTTAGGGTTCCTCGTTCATGAAAGAGGAATTGAAGTAACACCAAGGAGCATTAATGCCATTAAGACAATTCAACCCCTAAGGATAAAAGACAACTCCAATCATTGATCGGAAAGATAAACTTCATTAGACGGTTCATAGCTAACCTCTCGAGAAAATGGAACCGTTGACACCATTGCTTCGGCTTAAGACCGATCGAGATATTCACATGGGGGCGAGCAACGAAGGCGTTAGATGACATAAAAAATTATTTAAGCTCTCCCCAGTTCTAATGCCCCCGCAAAGGGAATGCCATTCAAGCTGTACTGTCTGCCGACGACAAGTCAATCGGCTCCGTTCGATCCAAGAAGTCAATGGCAAGGAAAGGGCCATTTTCTATCTTAGCCGGTGGCTACTAGATGCGAGACTAGATATTCACCCGTCGAAAAGCTATGTCTCAGTGCCTCTATTTCTCATGCACAAAGTTAAGGCAATATCTGTCAAATAAATGCACTTGTAACTTGCAAAGCCGACGTAGTCAAGTACATACTATCGGCTCCGGTGCTCAAAGGGAGGATCGGAAAGTGGATATTCGCGCTGACCGAGTTCGATCTGAGGTATCAGCTCCAAGGGCGTAAAAGGACAGGCCCGGCCGATCTCATCGTGGAACATAGAAACGACTCAATCGGCTCCGTAGAAATCACGCCTTGGACCCCGACTTTCGATGGCTCGTATGCACCAACTCGCTGTGGAATCGGCTTAGTTCTTATCTCACCCAAGGGGCAAGCTTCGAGTTCGCCTTCGCCATTGACCCCCACGTTACGAATAACCAAGCCGAGTATGAAGCCGTTCTCAAGGGGCTACTCCTACTCGAGAGATGGAGGCCGACGCGGTCGAGATAATGGGAGACTCGTTGCTCGTCATTAGTCAATTGTCGGGAGAATATGAGTGCAAAACGACGCACCGATGATCTATCATCAATGGTGCCGGAGTTAATGTAAGGTTTTCGGCTAGTCACTTTGAAGCATATTCCCGGGAGCGAGAACACGGAGGCCAATGACTTGGCTCAAAGGGCATCGAGCTACCGGCCGATGCTAAGAGACATCGACATAGGCGTCGCCACCATCACACGACGATGGAGATTCGACGTCTACAATTACCTCAAAACTCTTCTCGCGGCCACAAGGAAGCTACGGTACAAGGTGCTGCGTACGTGTTGCTCGACGAAGATTTATACTATCGGACAATCGATGGCATACTGCTCAAGTGTTTGAGCGCCGATCAAGCCACAGTGGCCATCGGAGAGGTACACGAAGGAATCTGCGGCACACATCGGTTGGCACATAAAATGAAGTGGCTACTTCGCCGAGCCGGGTATTTCGGCCGACAATGCTAGAAGATTGTTTTAAATACTATAAAGGATGCCAAGACTCCCAAAAATTTGGCACGGTGCAACGAGCCCGGCGTCGGCCATGAACCCGATCATTAAACCATGGCCTTTCGAGGGTGGGGCATGAACATGATCGGCCAAATCAATCCACCTTCAAGCAAGGGGCACAAGTTTATACTAGTGGCCACAGATTATTTCACAAAATGGGTAGAAGCGATTCCCCCGAAAAGTGGATTCTAAAGACGCAATCGAGTTCGTCAAAGAACACATCATCTACAGATTTGGCATTCCGCAAATGATAACGACCGACCAAGGGTCCATCTTTGTTTCGACGAATTCATCCAGTTCGCCGATGGTATGAGGATCAAGCGCTTAACTCTTCGCCGTATTACGCACAAGCCAACGGTCGGGCCGAAGCGTCAAACAAAAGCTTAATCAAGCTGATCAAAAGAAAGATATCCGAGCATCCCAAACAATGGCACACCCGATTGGCCGAAGCATTGTGGGCCTATCGGATGGCATGTCATGGGTCCATCCAAGTTCCCCCATACAAACCGGTCTATGGGCACGAAGCGTACTTCCATGGGAAAGCGTAATCGGCTCAAGACACATTCGTTGCAAGACCAACTCACAGCCGACGACTATTACAATCTCATGATAGACGAGTCGGAGGATCTTGCCTTATCCGAATGAGAGCTTTAGAAAAAGTAACAAGAGATAAGGAACGGGTAGCCGCCATTACAATAAAAAGGTCATCCCTAAATCATTTGAGGAAGGCGAGCTCGTTTGGAAGCTCATACTCCTAATCGGATCCGAGATAACAAATTCGGCAAATGGTCGCCGAATTGGGAGGGGCCTTTCAAGGTCCACAAATGTGTATCCAAAGGAGCCTACATGCTGAAAGGATTAGATGGGGAGGTATTCGGAAGGGCCCTCAACGGAAATATCTAAAGAAATACTACCCGAGCGTGAGGATCAACGCGTGAGTCGGCTATCGCCACAATAGGCCGACCCACGACGCCGATTCCTTATGGGGCATGCCTTTAGGCATTCGCTTTCCCCCCCACGCCCCATGATCGGCTCAGGACCCCCGGCAGCGATCAACATGACTACTATCAACAAGTTTCGTCGACATCGAAGCTATCACCAAAACTTGGGGGGGCATACACATACGCTACACATGCGTGAGACAATCAGACGATGCGCATGGTCGGAAAAGCCAACTTTTGACTAATCAAGCCAGGGACTTGAGGAAACCTCAAGTCGAAGGAACCCAGGAACATTAAAAACCGCGTTTTATTCGAGTCGGCGCAAGGCCGTCTTAGATTACATGTTTGCAGTACTCCCTAATGGCCGCCGGGGCTCGTTCAAAGGGCTCCGCAGTTTCCATTTGCGAGAATATCCAGGATCGATGCTCCAACCGAGTGACCCTTATGTCGGTGGTGGTGATCAACAACTCGTTGGCGAGTTGGGCCTGCCTCCCCTCCAGCCGGTCGAGGCGCGCGAGCATCGGGTACGCCATGGGGGCAGTAGCCGGAATGCCGCCGAGGTGGAAAGGCGGCCTGGCCGCCGGGTGGCGAGCCTCCAACTCCCTAAAGCGCTTTAGGTGCGCCCTCACTCGTCGGTCTGGGCGACCAGCGGCTCGTCACGACGTCTCCATGATTCCTGGATCACCCGAAGCGGGTGCGGCGGCTGCAATGGATTCCATCCCTGAGTTTTCGAAAATAGAAATCGGTGAGAGTAGAGGAGTTGAGGTACCACCTGGTTCACCGACGAACTAGAAGACGCCATGAGAAGCCCGGCCGCGAATCAAAGGACTAGGTGTTTCACTATTGGAAGTTCGTCGCTTTCGGCCGTGAGTTATTCGAAGAGCGGGAAGCCCTTTTATAGAAAGAAAAGACACAATTCTTAGATGTGAAAGGTCGCGCCAACCCGGGAGTCAAAGAGATCATTATTAAGGGCGTCGGGAATCGTTGAAAGCAAGCGATTGCGCAGTGTGGATGCCTGTCGCCCGGGGCTCACGGGTTCCGAGTACAGATTCGAGGGGTCGGCCTACGAAAACAGGGCAACGACGTAATCGGATTTTATCGCCGATGGCTAGAGAATCGAATAACCGAGAGATGGACGTTGAACGTTGGGCGTCACTTCGAGCGATTTTGAACTAAACGATACGAGCACGATTGATACAGGCTGTCCGGTTACATCACAAAGCACATGTCAGAGAAACACGAGCCGACCTCGCAGGGTCGGACATTTTACAATCTTCATTTCTTTAGAAAATCGGCTATCGCCGATAGAGCATCAAACTAACCCGGTCGACCTCGCCGATTGCCCCGAGGTCGTCGGCCTCGGACCCCGCCACCGATCGAGCACTCGCACCAAGCCCCATAAATGCGCAACGGCCGCCCCGATACTTCTACGCTCACCTTCAACCCCGGCCGGCAAATCAGCCATATACTCTTCATGGACATCGATCTCGTTGGTAATCCGAACGAGATCGGCTACCGCTGGTCCCGCGGGCACGAAGTTGTTCAAGCTTGGCTGCCGGCTCGTTTTAGGCGGTCGAAGGTGGTTTTCGGGCTTCAATGGCGTCTTTGGTCGATTGGATGGCAGCCGACCGCGCCCGACTCTCATGCCGATCAATGACTCGTTGCGGGCTCGTTCGTATTTTAGCCGGTAGGCTTCCATGAAGGTCGCCGGCGCGATGGCTTCAGCTACGATCCGGCACGGTCTTGGATATCCCTGAACCGTGCGCGTATGGAGCCGCAGTCGACCACCAACGCATCTAATGAGGCGTCCAGTCGGTTGCCGATATCAGCCAGGTGGCCTTCGTGTTCTCGGCCACGCGCAAGCGTTTCTCGCAAGCATTGCGGGCTCCTCGAACACCGACAAGTCGAAGTTGAGGAGATCGGCCACGCGCTGCAGAAGAAATAAAGGGTCAGGGGCATGGCAAAACCAATGGTCGGGGCCGGTCAGCTTACCGTCGGCGCCGTCGTCGGGATTACCTGTTCGGCTGGATCATTCCCCGCGGCCGTCTGGCTTTCCCTGCCCGTGTCATCGTCGCCGCCCCCAACAGGCGCGGTACATTCGCTCAGCGCCTGGGGAGCGGCCGGCGGGGATCGCGGAAGCTGCAAAAGGGAAACGGGATTAGCAGACGAACTAATTGATTGTCACGGACAAAGGGGTAAGAGCCGATTACCGGCAGAGCAGGGCGAGGGGCGCGACCGGCCAGTTTCTTGAACTACGAGGAACAGACAAATCAGATACGGGTGAACATCGCAAGACCAGGAACAACGAAGTAAAAACTTACGGGAGGACGTCTCATCGGCGGGCTTGGGGCTGGCGGAGCGTCGGTTGGCGCATTTACCGATTCAGGACTCCAAGCCCGGTTTCGACCGTCGCTGGACGGCTACGCACCTCTTCGTCGGCGCGGCGTTGAGGAACCGCTCGACGGCCGAATCTAGAGGGGGAAGGCTGTCGGCCGAGGCGATCGTTCTATCTTTTCGCCCTTTTGGGCGGCGCAGCCGATGAATGCGGCGGTGGCGCCGTCTTCCTTTTTGGTGCGATCGGATGGCGCACCTACCCTCGCAATAAAGACGAAAGATTGGGAACCCCAGCCGATGGCCGACGAAGCGAGGCCCCGTGTCCAAAACGCCCGGTTTGTATTCGATGGGGCGCCGAGTCGCTCGTCGGCCGCTCCGTTTCGTTTCCCGCGAAGTCAAAGCACGAATGTTAATCGGTTGACACGGTCGGTGAATGAATCGTAGGAAAGGAATAATCGGCTGTAAGTAGAAATATACCGAGGGGAAAAATGTGGCGTCTAAGTTCGAACCACCATCGGTCGCAAGCGGCGCTTCTTCTTGTCGACGGGGTGATTCTGCGGCATCGCCGAAGGTAGGACCGGCTATGTTCAGCGCGAGTTCATCATCGGATATTGGCTGACCGCTCCTCTGGTCTCGATCTTATCGGCGTAAAAGAAGCCGATGGGAAGTTGCCCGAGGCGAAATTGTCTCGCCGCCGATGCCGGGTAGTAGAATTCATAACTTCGATCTCTTTATCGGCCTTGATGAACCTCGGTCGGCGAATGCGGGGAGATAAAGAGGCGAAGAACAATTTTCTACACCTTGGTGTCGGCTGAGTTGAGGTCGTCCCATTTAAAATCGATCGGCAGCTCGAAAGATCCTTGGTCGGGGTAGAAATACCAGGTACGGTTGTCGCGGGATAACCCATCGTAGAAAGCTACGAACCAATCGGCCAACAGCTCGCCGATTGCCTTGAACTGTATGGGCGGCAATGCTTCTCCATAGTTGGTGCATCGCCTGGTGGTGATTTGGCCGCCTTCTTCATCTTCGATTGGCTCCAGCCTTGGGAATCCGGCGTCTGCCAGGCGGGGCCGACCGGCCACGTTTTGGGTGGCCAACACCAGCCAAATTTGGAGAAACCACCGGGGCCACCGGTGTTGGTCGGGCGTTGGCGGCTATTTTTGTAGCGGCTTGATGCAACATTTTATATGTGTAGCCGAGGAGGTATTTTCCCAATGCGAACTCGTTCCGTCGGCTAAGATTTCGGCCATTATTTGCCGTTAGCGGTCGGCCCACGCTCGATCCGCGAACATAAATTTTTCTAGCCACATCATCAGGAAGGCGGTGTATTCCCGGTGGCTGACTGTTCCATCTTTCATGTTTTGGGCAATAAAACCACTCCATCCACCGATGGCTTTGGTTTTAAACTGGTGTTGGCCTTTTCGGTTCAAGACACATGGATTAGCCGATGATTCGATGTCCAGCCCGTTGTCATATGCACATCGGCTAGTGTGATGGTCATCGGCCCTTGCTCGAAGAGGAAGGCATTGAAACCGCGTTCCAAAAGTAGGTCATGATGATAGGAGTGGTTCGTCTTTTTCCATGCGGCGATGGACAGTTCCAAGCATTGGGCAAGCTTTCTTTCTTCCCATTGAGTGTACTTAGCCGATTGTATCATCTTGTACCATTCGGTCCAGGCCGTGTCGGTGAGACGGCCAAGCCTTGAAAGTCCCGTTCCAGTGGGAAAGAGATGGTTTGGCGTATTGAAGGGCATGCGGTTGGTTTCGGCTATGATCACGTCGGTTGGGTCAGTATTGCCGATAGGCCAAGGAAGTATTTTCCCTCTTGTGTTAAATTGGGGATGAGCACTTGGTGAGAGAGGTGCTGCAATTCAAAGAAGAAAAAAAGGGTACGATCGAGGTGATGGTGTTTATAGTTTGGAATGAGAAAAGTATTAATTAGTAAGAATGTGGGATGAGGTACTATTGAAAATTACCAAACGAACTTTTGGTATAAGGGTGTTTGGAGGAACGAGTTGAGGGTAAGATTATAAAGTAAAAAAGAAGGGAAATACCGAGGGAATTCGTTCGTGGTAGCGGGCGGGCAGTTCCGGTGGCGGCGGCGATGTTGCGGTCGCAGCGGGGCGCAACGGTGGCTGGCGAGTTGGAGGTGCTTGAGGTCACAGCGGAGGCCATCGGGAGGTCGGAGACGAAGATGGGGTTCGAAGAATGTGGAAAGTGTCGAACGCCGATGGAGTCGCCGGAGGAGAGAGAAGGGCGGAGGTTTGTTTGAGAAGGAAGCCGAGCGCACGATGGGAGCGTGGGTGGCTCGACCGAGGAAAGTGGATATTTAAAGAGCCCTTGGGAGAAGCCGAGACGATTCGGGCCAAGAAGGGAGTGGGAGTTTGAATAGATAAACAAATCCGCAACACTTTATGTTACAGACTTGGGGGGCATGTGTTAACACTGTAATTTGGTAATGAGGTTCCTAAGTCCTAAGGAAGCAAGGTGGAATCGGATCGGCTGAGGTCAGGAGCCGTATCGGCTAAAAGAGTAATCGGTCGGGGCTAGTCGGCCGACAATGGGTTGAATGGAACAGACACAACCGATTCCGAGTTCGAAGAGATAAAACCATGTCCAATGCGAAACTTGAAGATAAGTGGGGATTCGGATGTTAGTTGCATGTTTAAAGATATTGCCACCTATGGATAGAGTCCTGTAATGGCAGCTGTATCTGTAATTTAGGAGTTTGTTAAATTGTTAGTTGTAATGGATCTCGTTAGGGATGATATGATGTTTTAAAAAGTAGTTTAGATAGAGTCCGAAGTTGTTACAAATATTTGTATCTTGGGTATAAATAGGACCCGAGACCCTGTGTATAAGGACGATTCAATCAATCTAATCTTCGGCGCATCGCCATCCTTTTCCTTTTGGACGAACACCCTGTTTGGCTTTGGGCTGCATCGTCTCGATCCCCAAACTCAGGTAAATGTTTGTCGTTAGTGGTGAGATTACTTGTTTCTGATGCTTCCATCGCAATGACACATTGGATTCAATAGTTTTACTACGACATATATCATATAGTGCATATGAACCAATTCGGTGTTTAGATCTATCTTGTAGTTGACTCATCTTTTCGAGGGTGTGTGGTCAACAAGGCTAGGTTTAAGGGCTGGTTGATTCGTATGCAGTATCTACCATCTTACGGAGTGTAAGTCGAAAGTAATAGATTGAATGCTTCTTTTGATACTTAATGCTGCATCAAGGCTGAACTGTTGAGTCGTCTTTAGAATCGTTGGCAATCTATTCTTTTGGACTTACATTATCTGGGGATAGCGTCGGAGTTTCAGCCACCTTATTTATCTTAATATGTTTCTTTTAATATAATTGTTATTAGATCTGCAGTAGGGATGTATTTCGTGTCTATATTGTGCTTGCTTACGTCTTTAATCTAGGAATGTTACGCCCGCACGAGATTCATTGGAACATCGCCGATTTGATGTTAGTTTCCCAAAGATCGGTTGGTCTATTGATCTCGTATATTTATTATTCTTCGTTATATTTGGATCGGATGGCGATGATCGCCTTGGCATAGCCGATGCGCTTTGGTCGCTTGGCCCAAATATGGCTTGGAATAGCATATATACGTTCATGGAGTTCCTCGGCCGATCCCGCGGGGTTTGACCTAACGCTTAATGAATATTTTCTTGTATTTCCTCTTGTTGATTGGCGATCAAATCAACGGCATGCTCTACACATTGTAGGCAGCTAAGAAGGACCCTGAGTCAATAAGATCTCCCGTGCCAGCGCGTGAGAGAGATTTCTCGTCAACGACCCTGCCACCTCCTCCTCTTTCAACACGATTGTGGCGTACTCCTAATGTTCGCTGCGCGCACAGGTTAGGGAGACCGGATCCTCGCGCAATACCTCCTCCTTGGTTGCTGCCGGACTGGAGG
Organism: Oryza australiensis; assembly: GCA_019925245.2. Lineage (NCBI taxonomy): Eukaryota > Viridiplantae > Streptophyta > Magnoliopsida > Poales > Poaceae > Oryza > Oryza australiensis. Next base: position 4,308,439 of record JAIFGZ020000584.1, on the reverse strand, counting down.
TAGTTCTCGTATTCCTCCATAAAAGGAAATTCCTCGGCCGCCTGTGAGTTGAGATCGAGTCCATCAAGGCCCGCACGGGGAGTGTGGGCGGCACCGCTCGATGAAGCCTGAGAGTTGAAGTTGAAGAGGTCGAATCCGTCGTCACCCTCCATTTGCACTGCACATTTATAATTAACCCATATAAAAATGGTGAAATAAAGTGTATTATATACCAAGAGGAAATGAACATATAAGCACCCAGCCACCCACTGAAAGAGTTGAAAAGCTTTGATAGGTCATACTGTGAATTGACGCCAAAATCCACAATTATCAATTCTGTTCCCTCCAGAATGCCTTCAAGCTTGCAAGGAAGACCACCTGCGTGATTTAAAAGATAATCATGATAAACTAAAGAGGAAGAAATGGAATTAATGGAATGAACAATTATACTTAGACAGAAGGTATGAAACTCCTAATCAAATACACATACTCATCCACAATAGTTGACTAGGAGCATAGCACTTCCATTTAACTCAAGCTTGCATTATGAAATTTTGCCAACTTTTAAGTCTTTAACTAAAAACCTGCCATATATAATCCTAGTTTTAACTGTTATTAGGATGGAAACTATAAGAAACTTTATATGTTATTTATGTTCCAAATTCATCTACAAACAAAGGCAAACTTCTGGCCGTAGCGTAGCGGAAGCCCGTCGCCGGAGGCTTGGGCCGGTTTAGGGTTTCCCATATACCCGGTTTAGGGTTCCACATTATAAGTACTTCCGTACATAAATCCACACTACATTTTCTGGCACTTTCGTATTAGCCACCAAAAGAATAAATAGCACATAAAATTATCATGTTCTACCCAAACAGTCTTATCACGAACTGTGTTTAGATCCACAATTACTAAGCATATCTTATATCGAACACAACATAATTAGAGCAGGAGGCTACCAATTTCTTTGGATTTAAAAACCCAATCTGGAAGGGAAATGGCAGTAGGGTTATATATTTTTTGGTTCACAACAACAACACACATTTACCCAACCAAACTAAAGATTAACAAAACATGAAGTCCTTTCATTATTAATCGGGAAGAAGCAGTGTTGTCGTCTTAACCGGAGCCGCACATACGAGAGAGAGAGAGAGGACCTTCGGCGACGGTGGCGTGGACGGCACCTCGGTGGACGGCGGCAACGCAGTGGGAAAGAAGGGGGCGACGCGGCGGTTGGGGAGGAAGGACCGCCGTCTGCGAGCTCAATTGCGTGGGAGGGCGGGACCTGGAGCCGCACGCGGCGGCGCGACGGGAGAAGATGGGGCGGCGCAGTGGGAGATGAGGGGGCGGGGCAGCGCCTGGGGATGACGACCGCCGTCTGCAAGTGAAGCAATGCGGGGAGGCTAGACCGGGAGTTGCACGCGGCGGCGTGAAAGGACAAGATGGGGCGGCGCCGGGGGAGATGAGGGGGCGGCACTGTGAGAGATGTTGGCGCGACGTGGTGGGAGAGGAAGATGCGGCGCCGCGCCTGGGGACGACGAACGCCGTCGGCGAGACAGGCGCACGGCAGCACAGTGGGAGAAGCGCACGGCGACGCGGTGGATGAGGGGCACGGCGGCGCAGTGGGAGAGGAAGAGCAACGCGGTTGGAGAGAGGAACGCGATTTTTTCGGTGGAGAGGGAGACAATGCGTGAAATATGTGGGACCCACTTCAAATTAGCCCAGATTAGCACCTCTTAGAGGGACTAATTTTTTCAGGGAGGCTAATTCACTTTAGCCCCAAATTAGCCCCCCTGTTTGGATCACTAAAAGCTAATTGAGGCTAAAATGTGATGGGCTAAAAATTAGCCCCATCATCCAAACAGGGCCATAGTTTGTTTGATTGTTTTTGTTTTTGCATGCAAGATGATGTTATTTCCATGAATAATCTAACATCGAACTAAAGGTAATTAATTATCAGATGTTAATTTTAATTAATAAAAAAATTGTCTACTTTTCTAGTTCTCCCAGCCAATTTGTTCTTATTACGAATATTTGACACATTAGATCGATCTGACCTGCAAAAATAGGCACACTGCTATGGATTAATTTCTAGTTAGCTTGATTTTTTAACCTTTTCATGTCTCATCTTCCAAGGATTAGGCATGAACATTGGCCTAAACTTAAGAGGAAGAGATTCTGTGGACCCCGTTTTGAGACGGGAATCTTTCGTGTTCATAGTACCATTTCCCTGGATCGAGTAGTTGGTACCCACGAATACAACACTTGGATAATCAAGGGCACATGCACGAATAGTCTTACAATACCATTATTACATTAATAGGCCCGAAGGCATTGTTCATCCCACAGGACCTTATGGTCCGAGTACAACATAAAACAGAATTTAGATAAGGCAGCGGAAAGAGGCAGCGGCTCGTCAATTGCCACAGGCAACGACCGGGGCTAAGGTCTAGTATGCGCCGTCAGTTCCTTCGCCCTCCGGGTAGTACGCGTAGGGGTCTTCTGGCTCTTCATTTCCATCAGCTGGAGGTTTGTGCGTATAGCAAGGGTGAGTACCAACCGTACTCAGCAAGTCAACACAGAATTGATGCATATGATAGGGTTATTCAAAGAACACGGTTAGAGTTATTTTTGCGTAAAGCCAGTTTTCACAATTCTTTTCACAAGCCTACCGACTAGCCAAATCAAGTTTTAATTTCATAGTTCATTAATCCGGCGACGGTTCTGTCTACCATCCATCGTGATTCCAAGGATGGCTTCCCGTCTCCGGTTCGTCATGATTTTCTGGGGAGTCCACCCCTTCTCGCATTCTCGAGAAGTTGATCCACCAGCGAATGAAACCATCATGCATACCCATCCCAGCAGTTTTAAGTTTAAAAATCTAGCCAAGCGAAAGTCTTGTCACGATGCTCAATATCCGCGAGCACGGCTATTCGAATAGATTGATTCACTCACACTGCAGTGGATGTACACTTTACCCGTACTCCGCGACAGCCCAACAAATGAGCCTACGCCTCAACACATGAGACGGTCACGGCAAAGCCTTTTGATAACCTTGCTTTGGCAGTACCCGCTCCATGAACTTAAGCCCTCATGCACTCTAGCCGTCCTTTTCTAGCAGTGAGAGGAGTTCTGGCGCACCCGGGGTAAGGGAAGTCTTTTCAGATCTTTAAGTTTAATTAACATCGGTTCAATCCCACCATTCATAACAAAGGCCGCAGCCTCATCCTCATCCCATAACCACATCATAGAGAACCATCTATGCAAGGATACTGCCTCCGCTCGGCTATCTAGTCAGCTAGGTCTATACCCATTCGAGAAGTACGGTTGTGCGGCTCGTTTCCGGCTATCTCATGGCTCGGTCCTTAATTGACCGGGTCGGCACTTGCCTTTTCGGAATCCACCCAAATCATCCGCCGCCCGAGTCTAAAACATTTGTATAGTATTTTCAATTTCCACCAAACTTAGTTCATCATGGCCATGTGGCGCTCATGTCTCCACATGCCGAATCTCAACTACCTTCCCTAAGGTAGTTGCCCAAGCACAAAGCTTTTTCATAAAGTCATGAGTATGCATAGATCTAAGTATAGCATGGCTAAGCGGTTTACGAAGTTATGCTTCGGTTATTTGTATCACATCGCGAGTTACAAGGAGTAATTCTAAAGGTACTCAATAGCAAGGAATGGCACAACAAGTATAGGTAACTCGGTGAAGCATGCATGTTTAGAGTTTAAAATAACATCATTTCGCAATTGGGATCAATATGTTCAAAGGGTGTGAAGACTTGCCTTGCTCGCACACTTGAGGGTGGGGTCTTCGGCGGTGTCGATGCCGGTTTCTTCGGCGCTACCCGTACGTGCGAAAGATCAATTGAATTCAGTTAGAATTCAACAAAACACCGAGCGATCAAAAAGAACCACAAAAGCCATGAAAACAACTCCAGAAGTTTTGCCGAAAATTCTACTCGAGTTAGGACAAGGGTTGCGAGGAAAATCCGGGTTTTTGGAATCGAACCGATGACCTAGGGTTTTCGCAAAGTCGGCGATCGCAATTAAATTTGGAATTTACGTTTGAAAATACCAGCGAAGAAAATTCGTGCTCGAAATTTGAGGGTTTGAGCACAAAAGCGAAACCTATTTCGATGGCGGGAAAGAATTAAACGGAATCCGGATTGAAAAACGATGCGAAATAGAATTCGGAAAACGTCCGATTCCGATTTTTCAAACTTTGCACCGAGAAAACATGCGAGAAAATAATTTATTTTTGCCCAAAATTTTACTCAAGTCATCCCAAAATATTTTTCCAAATTTTCCAAAATTTTTCCTAATTTTTCCCTATTTTTCTTTTTCTCTTTTTTTTTTTTTTTTCTTTTTCCTTTTCTCTCGCGCACTGTTCCATGCCCGCAAGGTGTTCGACCGGTGCCGAGAGGAGAACGGCGGCGGAGTGAGGAACAAGGCGGCGCAAAGGGGACTTACCGGCGACGGCGGCTCGGGAGGAGCAAGGGGGCACGGGGAATGGTCTTGCGCACGGCGGCGACGGCTAAACGGCGGCGGCCCTTGGCGGTGGTGCTCGGGAACGGCGAAACACGGCGGCGGTGCGGTGGAATCGGCGGGCACCGCCTTTTATAGGCGCAGCGGGGGCTCGGCGCGGGCGCGGGGTGGAAGGAGGGGGTCCGGCTCGGCGCGGCGCGGCGGTGACACGCGGCGGCGCACGGGAGGGCCGGGTACGGCGGGCGAAACGCGGGCGCGCGGGCGCACGGCGCGGGCGGGGTCCGGAGCGGCGTGCGCGCGAGGTAGGGGCCGGGCGTGGCTCGGCCGCGTGGCGCGCGCGCGGCGCGCGGCGTGGCCGTAGGCGGGCGAGCGGCGCGGGCGCGGCGGCGCGGCGCGCGGCGGCGCGCGGGCGCGCGGTCCGGCGCGGGCGCCGCGCGCTGCGCGGCGCGTGGCGCGCGCGGCGCGTGGCGCGCGCGGGTAGGGGCCGAGGCACGGTTGGGCGCGGCGCGCGCGCGTGCGCGCGCGTGCGCGGCGCGCGTACGGCCGGGCGACGCGCGCGCGCGCGGCCGGGCCGTGCGGCGTCGAACAGTTTGTGACCAATGAACGGTGCATTTTCACTTTTTCCCGATTTTCTATTTTCTTTTCCCATTTTCTATTTTCTTTCCTTCTAAAAATTCCAAAGTAAATTCTAATATTCTAAAAATAATTTTTAACTTTATATTTGAAACTTTTTCTTGACTTTCATTTTTCCATAATTATTTTTCATACTTATTTAAATTCTTTTGCCTAATATTCATAATTTACCCATTTTTAATAAAAATACATTTCCCAAATTTCGAGTACGCCTCCCGAGAATTTTATTATTTATTTTGTATCTCAATTTATCTTCTCCCAACCAAAATTTTATTTTATACTTCCCAAACGCGCTTTCGCAAATCCGCACTTTCCCTCAAATTCCTTTTTAAAATCCGGATGCGGCTTTCGCACCACCGTTTTGACAACTCCGAATCCTCCAAATACACCGAAAAGGGAATTGACCACGACTAAATTTATGCAACCGAGCGGCAAATAAGAAGCAACAAACCCGAGAAGAAGCAATAAGCCACGGTTTTTGAAAGTTCCGATTTTTACATTTCGATTTTGGTCCTCCGATTTTCGGGATGTTACAAACCTACCCCCTAACAATAAATCTCGTCCCCGAGATTTCTTACCGATCTTGAGTAGGTGTGGGTATTCTGTCCTCGGGAACTCTTCGCTCTCCCGGGTAGCCTCTTCTTCCGTGTCATTGCTCCATTGTACCTTGTACATGCGCCATGATTTGGTCCGTGTCTTCTTTTCCGCCTCGTCCAGATCTTGATTGGATGCTCCGGGTAAGTAAGATCACTGTGGACATGGATGGCTTCTAAAGGAGCTTGCTCTTCGGTACTCGCAAACATTTCTTCAATTGTGACACGTGGAACACTTGGGTGGACATCGAGAGGTTCTCGGGCGGTTCAATTGGTAAGCTACTTCTCCTCTCCTAGCGCTTATCAAGAATGGGCCCACGTATCGTGGTGCGAGTTTCCCTTTGACTTTGAATCTCTGGGTTCCCCGTAGTGGTGAGACCTTTAGATACACGTAGTCACCTTCTTTAAATTCCAATTCTCTCCGTCGAGTATCCGCGTAGCTCTTTTGTCGTGATTGAGCGGCTTGTAGTCGGTCCCGGATCGGGCGAACCTTTTCCTCGGCTTCCTTGATTATGTCGGGCCCGAATACGGTTCGTTCACCGGTTTCGACCACATTAATGGGGTTCGACATCGGCGACCAAATAAAGCTTCGTTTGGCGACATCTTCAGACCGGCTTGATAGCTATTGTTGTAAGAGAATTCGGCGTACGGCAAACATTTCTCCCAATCCTTGGTGAAATCCAACGCACGGCTCTCGGCATGTCTTCTAGCACTTGATTCGTCCTCTCGCCCGCCCGTCGATCTGCGGGTGGTAAGCGGTACTAAAGGCGAGGTGACGCCGAGTGCCTCGTGGACCTTGCTCCAAAAATGAGATGTGAATTGGGTACCACGATCCGATATAATCCTCTTTGGTACACCGTGAAGACATACAATCCTACTCATATATAGTTCCGCTAGCTTGGCGCTGTTGTAGTTAGTTTTCACTGGTATAAATCGCAGCCTTGGTGAGCCGATCTACTATTACCCAAATGGAATCGTAACCGATCGCGGTCTTAGGTAGCCCTACTATGAAATCCATGCCTATCTCGTCCCATTTCCATTCGGGAATCTTGAGTGGTCTGCAGCAAGCGGTGGGCGTTGATGTTCGGCTTTCACCCTTTGGCACACATCGCACACGGCTACGTATTCGGCTACATCCCTCTTCATATTAGGCCACCAGTATTCTCCTTTCAAATCCTGGTACATTTTCGTGCTTCCGGATGTAACGAATATGCCGATTCGTGGGCTTCCTTTAAGATCAATCCTCTCAAACCGCCTCGTTCGGGCACACGATTCTTTTCTTGTACCACGATTCCCTTGTCATCTACGAAAACTCCTTAGCGCGTCCAGCGCCATGCGTTCCTTGATTTCCGGGTTTCCTCATTCCCTTTTTGGGCTTCCTCTATTTGAGTTCTCGTAGGGGTTGGATTTCCAGTGAGTTTACTTCTCCGTGAGGAATCGGGTGCGATTGAGTCGGCCATTTCTTCTTGGAGTTCACGGCCATACCGTCCAATCCCGGTGGTTGCATTGGGCTTTGCGGCTCGGCGCATCGGCCACTACATTTGCCTTGCCGGGGTGATAGTGGATTCCTAGATCGTAATCCTTGATCAACTCCAGCCATCGCCTCGTCGTAGATTGAGATCGGCTGAGTAAAGAAATATTTTAAGCTCTTGTGATCGGTATACACATCGCAATGGTTCCCGATCGAGATAGTGTCTCCGGATCTTCAATGCGTGTACAACCGCGGCTAATTCCAGTCGTGTGTGGGATAATTCTCTTCGTGGGGTCGTAATCGCCGCGAGGCGTACGCCACGACCTTTCCATCCTGCATCAATACTCCTCCCAATCCTTGCCGGGATGCATCACAAGTACATCACGAAGTCCTTCCGGTTGTCGGGTAAGGTCAAGATTGGGGCAAGTGGTTAACTTTTCTTTTAATTGGTCGAAGGCTTTTGGCACTTCTCATTCCATTCAAACTTCTTTTCCTTCTTCGAAGTTGAGTCATAGGTCGGGCTACGGTGGAAAACCCTTCGATAAACCGTCGGTAATAACCGGCCAAGCCCAAGAAACTCCGAACTTCTCACCGACTTGGGTGCCTTCCATCCCGTGATGCTTCGACCTTGGCGGGGTCTCTGCTACTCCTCCGGCTGAAACCACATGACCAAGAAAAGCGACTTCCTTGAGCCGAACTCACATTTGCTTGAACTTTGCATACAGTGGTGCTCTCGCAGCTTTTCCAAGACTAGTCGTAGATGCTCCGCGTGTTCCTCATCGTTCTTGGAGTAGATAAGTATATCGTCGATGAATACCACCACGAATTTGTCCAGGTATTCCATGAATACCTTGTTCATCGGTTCATAAAGTACGCAGGGGCATTGGTCAATCCAAAGGACATCACCGTGAACTCGTATAAGCCGTAACGGGTAGAGAATGCCGTCTTGGGAATATCTCGGCTCTAATCTTCAACTGATGATATCCCGACCGTAGATCAATCTTGGAGAACACCGCGCACCCTTAAGTTGATCGAATAGATCATCGATCCGGGCAACGGGTACTTGTTCTTGATGGTTACTTCATTCAGCGATCGGTAGTCCACACACATTCTCATACTCCCATCCTTCTTTTTGACAAAGAGTACGGGGCTCCCAGGGAGAAGAGCTGGGGCGTACAAATCCTTTCTCTTGTAGTTCCCTTATCTCGCTTCTTGAGTTCCTCTAACTCGTTGGCGGCATTCGATAAGGTCTCTTGGATATGGGGGCGTGACGCATTAAGTCGATGATAAACTCTACATCGCGATCCGGTGGCATTCCGGGTAATTCCTCGGGAAATACATCCGGGTATTCTTGTACTACGGGCATTCCTCCTAAGGGTAGCATGGTGAACACTCCCGCAGCTTGCTCACATAGCTTTGGGTTTTGATCCATAGTTATGCTCATCGGTGATCCCCACGGGGTGGATACCGTGACTTCTCTTCGACTGCAGTCTATAATCCCATTATTCTTGGTCAACCAATCCATTCCGAGTATGACATCTATGGTCTGGGGTGATAGCACCATAAGGTTTGAGAGAAACACCACGTCTCTAATCCGTATGGGCACATTAATGCAGGCATGGGGTACGGTTATGTCTCCCCCAGGTGAGTGTACCAACATAGGCCTCTTAAGTGCTACTTGGTGTAGGTGGTGTTGTTTGCTTACTTGGGAAGATATGAATGAATGCGAGGCTCCAGAATTGAATAAAACTTTAAGCGGTGTAGAGTTGATAGAGAACATACCCATCAATACGCTCCGGTCCTCCCGTGCTTCTTCGCCCGCACATGATTCACCCGGCCACGTCGAAATCCGGTGGCAGCCTCGTTGGGTAGCGGGGTCTGAACAGGACCTCGTCCCGCCGCAGGGTGGGGGTTCCTCGGACGGGTGTTGCATTGGCGCCGGTGCGCACAGGGGTGTTGCGTGGTTTTGGGCAGCTATTGGAGTAGTGCCCGAATTCTCCGCAATTGAAACGACTCACATTCCTTCTTCCGGAGCAGCTAGGGTTGGTGTGGGCGTACGTAACGAGGTGTAGCTAACTCGTTGACATGGTCGGAAGCGGGAGAACGTCCGGTTGCCGGAACATTTGGCTTCCATCCGACGGGGTGGCTCCCTTGGGGCGTTGTGGCGTTCCCGGAATGGGCGAGCCATAGCGAGCCTCCTCTTGCGGTTATTGTCCACCACCTTTTGGTCATGCTCAAGTCGGACGACCTTGTTGATGAGGCTTTGAAGCCGGTGTGATCTGCCCGATCATCGGTCCCCTCGGTTTGTCATTTAGTCCCTCAATGAATTTGTCTATCTTTTCTTCTTCGTCCAGTCCTGTGTCACGGTGGCATAACGGCAAGCTGGGTGAACTTGTTCGATATTCTTGTACTGGTGTTCTCTTGACGCAGCTCGGAACTCGTTTTCTTCATCCTCATAACTGCAGTGCCGCACGAAATTCTCACGAACGCAGCCGTGAATTCCTCCCATGTTGGTTCACCGGCGTCTTCGGCTCGTGTCTCTTTGTAGGTGTCCCACCGGTCACTCGCGGGACCCTCCGGCTTGTTAGTAGCGAAGACAACTCTATCGGCTTCTCGGACTCGACGAGGGTTAGCTTCTTCTCTATCACCCTTAGCCAATCTTCGCGTCCATAGGTTCTTCGGCCGTGGAAAAAGTGGGTGGCTTAGCCCTCATGAATTCTCCCGCACTCGATCCTCCTCGACCTCCTTGATTATTAGCAATCGCTTGGAGTAGCCGGGTCCGCAAAGCCATGACCTCCGCCAGGGTGGAGGGGTTAGGTTCGCGGGTTCTCGTTGGTGGCTGCGGCTCTGCGACGATGCGCCATCTCGAAGAGAGGAGACGAATCAAGAGATCGGACTAGTTTAGGTTATAGTTCACAGGGGAATTTTTCTTCAATTTCTTTCGAATGATCTTCAATCAACAGCAAGGTGAAATAATAATAAGCATACGAATTAAGACATCGCAAGGCGATGCCCGGGTTCATCATATTACATAAGGGGTACATGGACTGTACACACACGAGTCCTCCATGCCGGATAGCAATAATAATTATATCGTCCAACTACCTCAACTAATTAAGGGGATTAGGGAATGGTTCGTGCCGCCGAGTGGGAAGGTCTTCCCGCCTAGTCATCCAACCATCCGCAAGAGCCGGCGCCGGAAGTGGGTGGTCCGCTGAAGCAAACCGAAGTCCCCACGGCTTGGAGGTGGTGGCCTCGGAGTCACGCCGAATCTTCCGACTCGGTGGCCGCGTACTCTTGCGAGCGGTCCGGCGGGTGAGGGGGCCTCCCGTGTGGGTCAGGCGACGAGGGGGAGCTTCCTCCTCCATTGGGTCGGTGTCACTAGACTCCCATTTGATCTCCATGGGCTCCGCCTCGGACTCCGTGTCGGTGTAGATCTGGATGGGATTACCCTCTCCGATCCCGGCTCGGAGGGTGCTGGTACGGAGCTCGGGGTGGTTCCCATGGACGCGGCAGCGGTGGTGTCCACCGTGCACGGTGCGGGCTCCGTGCTCGGCATAAAGCTTGCTCCATCATGGCTTGAAAAGTATCCAAGCATGCTGGAGTCATAAGGTAATAATGGTCGGGCTCGGGGCGGAAGTGATGGCACAAGCTCGGTGGAAGTACTGCGGTGTAGACAGGATGAGTGTGCATGCTCCTCCACTGGTTGATCTCGCTGCTTGCTCTTCCCGAGCTGCTCTTCCAGCTCTACCGAGCTTCCCCGGGCCATGTAGCGGTCCGAGAGTTCCTCGTCTTGGGCACCATTTGGTCTTAGCCTACGGTCGCATGGCTCGATACCAGCTCGTGGACCCCGTTTTGAGACGGGAATCTTTCGTGTTCATAGTACCATTTCCTGGATCGAGTAGTTGGTACCCACGAATACAAGACCTTGGATAATCAAGGGCACATGCACGAATAGTCTTACAATACCATTATTACATTAATAGGCCCGAAGGCATTGTTCATCCCACAGGACCTTATGGTCCGAGTACAACATAAAACAGAATTTAGATAAGGCGGCGGAAAGAGGCGGCGGCTCGTCAATTGCCACGAGCAACGACCGGGCTAAGGTCTAGTGTGCGCCGTCGGTTCCTTCGCCCTCCGGGTAGTACGCGTAGGGGTCTTCGGCTCTTCATTTCCATCACTGGAGGTTTGTGCGTATAGCAAGGGTGAGTACCAACCGTACTCGGCAAGTCAACACGAGAATTGATGCATATGATAGGGTTATTCAAAGAACACGGTTAGAGTTATTTTTGCGTAAAGCCGTTTTCACAATTCTTTTCACAAGCCTACCGACTAGCCAAATCAAGTTTTAATTTCATAGTTCATTAATCCGGCGACGGTTCGTCTACCATTCATCGTGATTCCAAGGATGGCTTCCCGTCTCCGGTTCGTCATGATTTTTCGGGAGTCCACCCCTTCTCGCATTCTCGAGAAGTTGATCCACCAAAATGAAACCATCATGCATACCCATCCCAGCAGTTTTAAGTTTAAAAATCTAGCCAAGCGAAAGTCTTGTCACGATGCTCAATATCCGCGCGCACGGCTATTCGAATAGATTGATTCACTCACACTGCGTGGATGTACACTTTACCCGTACTCCGCGACAGCCCAACAAATGAGCCTACGCCTCAACACATGAGACGGTCACGGCAAAGCCTTTTGATAACCTTGCTTTGGCAGTACCCGCTCCATGAACTTAAGCCCTCATGCACTCTAGCCGTCCTTTTCTAACGGTGAGAGGAGTTCGCGCACCCGGGGTAAGGGAAGTCTTTTCGATCTTTAAGTTTAATTAACATCGGTTCAATCCCACAATTCATAACAAAGGCCGCAGCCTCATCCTCATCCCATAACCACATCATAGAGAACCATCTATGCAAGGATACCGCCTCCGCTCGGCTATCTAGTCACTAGGTCTATACCCATTCGAGAAGTACGGTTGTGCGGCTCGTTTCCGCTATCTCATGGCTCGGTCCTTAACTGACCGTGGTCGGCACTTGCCTTTTCCGGAATCCACCCAAATCATCCGGCCGCCCGAGCTAAAACATTTGTATAGTATTTTCAATTTCCACCAAACTTAGTTCATCATGGCCATGTGGCGCTCATGTCTCCACATGCCGAATCTCAACTACCTTCCCTAAGGTAGTTGCCCAAGCACAAAGCTTTTTCATAAAGTCATGAGTATGCATAGATCTAAGTATAGCATGGCTAAGCGGTTTACCGAAGTTATGCTTCGGTTATTTGTATCACATCGCGAGTTACAAGGAGTAATTCTAAAGGTACTCAATAGCAAGGAATGGCACAACAAGTATAGGTAACTCGGTGAAGCATGCATGTTTAGAGTTTAAAATAACATCATTTCGCAATTGGGATCAATATGTTCAAAGGGTGTGAAGACTTGCCTTGCTCGCACACTTGAGGGTGGGGTCTTCGGCGGTGTCGATGCCGGTTTCTTCGGCGCTACCCGTACATGCGAAAGATCAATTGAATTCAGTTAGAATTCAACAAAACACCGAGCGATCAAAAAGAACCACAAAAGCCATGAAAACAACTCCAGAAGTTTTGCCGAAAATTCTACTCGAGTTAGGACAAGGGTTGCGAGGAAAATCCGGGTTTTGGAATCGAACCGATGACCTAGGGTTTTCGCAAAGTCGGCGATCGCAATTAAATTTGGAATTTACGTTTGAAAATACCAGCGAAGAAAATTCGTGCTCGAAATTTGAGGGTTTGAGCACAAAAGCGAAACCTATTTCGATGGCGGGAAAGAATTAAACGGAATCCGGATTGAAAACGATGCGAAATAGAATTCGGAAAACGTCCGATTCCGATTTTTCAAACTTTGCACTGAGAAAACATGCGAGAAAATAATTTATTTTTGCCCAAAATTTTACTCAAGTCATCCCAAAATATTTTTCCAAATTTTCCAAAATTTTTCCTAATTTTTCCCTATTTTTCTTTTTCTCTTTTTTCTTTTTTTTTTCTTTTTCCTTTTCTCTCGCGCCTTGTTCCATGCCCGCAAGGTGTTCGACCGGTGCCGAGGAGAACAGGCGGCGGCGGTGAGGAACAAGGCGGCGCAAAGGGGACTTACGGCGACGGCGGCTCGGGGAGGAGCAAGGGGCACGGGGAATGGTCTTCGCACGGCGGCGACGGCTAAACGGCGGCGGCCCTTGGCGGTGGTGCTCGGGAACGGCGAAAACACGGCGGCGGTGCGGTGGAATCGGCGGGCACCGCCCCTTTTATAGGCGCAGCCAGGGGGCTCGGCGCGGGCGCGGGGTGGAAGGAGGGGGTCCGGCTCGGCGCGCGCGGGCGGTGACACGCGGCGGCGCACGGGAGGGCCGGCACGGCGGGCGAAACGCGGCGGCGAGGGCGCACGGCGCGGCGGGTTCCGGAGCGGCGTGCGCGCGCGAGGTAGGGGCCGGGCGTGGCTCGGCCGCGTGGCGGCGCGCGGCGCGCGGCGTGGCCGGTACGGCGGGCGCAGCGCGCGGCGCGGCGGCGCGGCGCGGGCGCGCGGGCGCGTGGGGTCCGGGGCGGGCGGTCGCTTGCGCGGCGCGTGGCGCGCGCGGCGCGGGCGCGCGTGCCCGCGCGGCGCGCGTGGCGCGCGCGGGTAGGGGCCGAGGCACGGTTGGGCGCGGCGCGGCGCGTGCGCGCGCGCGCGCGCTGCGCGCGTACGGTCGGGCGACGCGCGGCGCGCGCGCGGCGGCCGTACGGCGTCGAACGTTTGTGACCAATGAACAGTGCATTTTCACTTTTTCCCGATTTTCTATTTTCTTTTCCCATTTTCTTTTTCTTTCCTTCTAAAAATTCCAAAATAAATTCTAATATTCTAAAAATAATTTTTAACTTTATATTTGAAACTTTTTCTTGACTTTCATTTTTCCATAATTATTTTTCATACTTATTTAAATTCTTTTGCCTAATATTCATAATTTACCCATTTTTAATAAAAATACATTTCCCAAATTTCGTACGCCTCCCGAGAATTTTATTATTTATTTTGTATCTCAATTTATCTTCTCCCAACCAAAATTTTATTTTATACTTCCCAAACGCGCTTTCGCAAATCCGCACTTTCCCTCAAATTCCTTTTTAAAATCCGGATGCGGCTTTCGCACCACCGTTTTGACAACTCCGAAACCTCCAAATACACCGAAAAGGGAATTGACCACGACTAAATTTATGCAACCGAGCGGCAAATAAGAAGCAACAAACCCGAGAAGAAGCAATAAGCCACGGTTTTTGAAAGTTCCGATTTTTACGTTCTTATTTTGGTCCTCCGATTTTCGGGATGTTACAAGATCTTCTTGGGGTTGTGGGTGACGAGAACGAGACAGTTTACAAGATATCGTTTGAGGGCAAGAAAAGCCTCTTTGGCTTTGGCTTCTACTATCCACTCAAATTTATCATGCTTTTTCAACAGATTGAAAAAGGGTAGACCACACTCTCTCATCCTGGCCACGAACCGACTTAGTGTTGTCATGTACCAAGTTAGCTTCTTTATCTCCTTGAGCCTAGTCGGTGATTTCATGTTTTCGATGGCCTTGATCTTCTTGGAATCGGCTTCGATTCCTCATCCAGAGACAAGAAATCCGAGTAGTTTAGCCGACAATACTCTGAACATGCACTTCTCCTGGTTCAGCTTGAGTCGATGTTTCCAAACGTTGCTAAATGTTTTTCTAAGGTCGTCGACATAGGCTTCCACATCGTTGCCGAGTTGCAGTTGGAAAGATTATAGGATTTCTCGCAGGTATGTGGATCTAGCGTTGATCACTGTTGACGGTCGTAAAGTACCAACTTTAACCATCAACTCCTGCATAAAAGAATACAAAGTAAAATATTAAACTTAGTGGTAGGGGTTTATTACTAACTGTTTTCATGAGTATCGGTATTTATTTGTATGCATGTTATTTTGGATGAAAATACGCCCGTCATGCGATGAAATATACCTCCGGCCAATCATATACGAGCACCAGGATTAGAGGGCCCACATGATAGTCAAAACTGACTAAAATTGAGCCAATCCAAGACTAACCTCCACAGGGGCCCACTTGTCATACACAGAAGAAAGGCGGTGGCCAAGCACGGTTTGCCTGGTTCGACTCAACCAGGGTTCAGCCGAACCAAGGATGGTGCCCTCAGCAACACCCTTGCACGTGGCCTCATTGGATGGTGATGGCGGTTGTGCGTGAAATGACCTCTACAACCACCATTCCAATCGCCATATGATCCTATAAAAGAAGGAGCTCAAGTCACTCTCAAACACACCACAAAGTGGAGTGCAACTCACTTTTATATTTTAGGATCACTTTAGCAGTGTTGAAAATAGGTAGATAAGGAGAAGTTTCAGAGGAGTGCCGAAATTGTCGACACTCTCTCCTCGCTTGAACCTCGGTGGATGCTTCTTTAATAAAGTAAGTATTCGAGGTTTTTTTATATTTAATTTACTTGCTTAAGTGAGATATATTCTCATCGTTGTAGGTTCATCGCTTAGTATTTATATTAAGTGTCATAGTACTAGGATTCTGGATAAAGAAGAAAGTTCTTGCGCGAGGCTAGAGTAATAATCAATAGTTTAGACGTAGTGTCTAGGTTAGCAGTTACCTTCGTTTGTTGTGTGCCCTACCGAAAGAGAGGTAGGCAGCAGGTTATGACAGCCTTGTCTGTCCTTCATATTCCTCGACATTTGGGTACATCATAGAGTTACAGGCTGGACTCAGCTCGGCAGACCAGGGGAGAACCAATGCCCAAAGTAATTGATAGTAGCTTTAACTTAAGTTTAGTTAATTAATCCATAGGAATCCTCTCTAGCCTAAACCTACCATTCATTGTTGTCCTTGGGTGAATTCTGTTCCTAGATATACACACATGTTCCCTGTGATTTGATACCTTTGGAATACTCTAAGGTGAAGTGCTATAGCAGTATCCGTGCGCTGATGATCTATTTGTAACTATAACAAATACCAACAATCAATCCGAAGGGCATCTTGACATAGCAGAATACACCAAAAGGAGTTATGAAGGCTATTTTTTCCTTGTCTTCCTTGGCCATGTAGATTTGATGGTATCCAGAATAAGCATCGACAAAGCTTGCGATCTCACACCTGGTTATAGAGTCAATCAGTTTGTCAATTTGTGGAAGGGGAAAGTGATCTTTCGGACATGCCTTGTTAAGGTCGGTGAAGTCTACACACATTCTCCACTTTTCGTTTGCCTTGCGTACCATGATAGGGTTAGCGACCCATTCATGCTAGAGTGCTTCTCGGATGAAATCGGCTTTGAGGAGTTTGTCGAGTTCTTTTCGAAAAGACTCTTTTCGGTCTGGCGTGAACCAACGCAAATTTTTCTTGATGAGGCGTGTGACTGGTCGAACTGTCGGATGGTTTCCAAGCAAACACGTCCATGTTCTTCTGGAGGAAGGTGACAAGCGCGGTTTCCAATTTCTCCTTAAGCAATGCCCCGATCTTAACCATGTTTTCGGGGATAGTGCTCGATAATGGTATCATCTTGATCGCTTCATCTGGCTTGGCCGTCAAGTTGGGCTTGCCTTGTTTTCAGGGAGGTTTGTCGGTGGTGGGTAGGGTGTGAGTTTGCTCAACCATGTCGAGGCTCCGCTTGTCGCACTATACCTCCATCTATGTGTTCCCCAAAATTGCAATGACCCTTTTAGGCCCTAGGATTTTGATGAGCTAATATACGTAGTGGGATGCCGCCATGAACTTGGCCAGAGCTATCCTGCCGAGAATAGCATTGTATGCCATGTTGAACTTGGAAACATCGGAGGTGATGTTCTCGGTTCGGAAGTTGTCAGTTGTGTCAAAGGTCACAAGCAAAGTGATCTTCCCATGGTTTTGATGATGACTCTGATGTGATTCCATGGAAGGGTTGTTTTGAAAGAACAAGCTCACGTCTAGGAATCCCCATTGCGTTGAGTGTGCAAGCGAAGAAAAGGTTGATCAAGCTGCCGCTGTCTATGAGGACACGGGCAACCTTGATGTTCCTGTCATCCAAGAGTTGTCGCCAAAGTAGGGTGGTCAGAGTCCAAGAACTCTATTCTCGAGTTTGACCACCGCAACTTGGTATTTGGCCCCTGGGATGTGGAGCATATTTCATGTTTCACCTTTTTGTATTCTCTCATGGAAGAGTAGAAGGTGGAGCCATCAAAGATATGATCCACGTGGTGACTGGAGTCCAGTAACCTAGGCTCATCATCGGATGGAGGGTCGCTGTCTTTCCTTTCTACCAAATGTACTCGTTTCTCTTGAGGGAGTGCTATTTTTTTATCCATATCCTTTTGGAATATATAGTAGCTTGCCGACGTATGTGAGGTTGTCTTGTGGAGTGGACACCACCCTCGCCTAGTGTAACGCCCTGAAAAATCGGAGAATTTAAAACCGGGAATTAAAAATCAGAACTTAAAAAAACCTTTTGATTGTTGCTTCTTGATCGAGTTTTTCGCTTCTCATTTGCCAGCTTGGTTGCATAAATTTATACGCGAGTAATTCATCTCGATGTTTGAGAAAAACCAAACGATTTGAATTTCCGCTGGGGAGAAAATTTTCGGAGTTTAGAATTGGGAATTTTAATATAAAATAGGAAAAAGGGTTATGGATTTATAAAAATATAAAATTGGGAGCAAAACATTACTTAGGTGATTGAGTAATATTAATTAGTGAGCAAAATGAGGGTATAAATATGAAATCTAGAAATTAATTTGAATCAAAATCGCATTTTCTCGGAATTGAGGAAAAGAATTAAATTAAATATGTAAAATATATTTTTAAAATAATAAAAGTGGGTGAAAAGGTTGAAAATATATTTTTGGGTGTGTTATATTTTATTTTGAATTTTGGGGGTGAAAGGAAATAAAATTGGGAATAAGGAAATTTAATTCGGGAAAATGCGAAAGGTCACTATTCATTGCGCACCAAGTGTTCGACGCCGTACCCCGGACACCGGACCGCCTCGCCACCACACGTCGCACTCACAGCACCGCGCCCCATGCCGCCGTACCATGCCCATGCCACGCCATACCACGCCGTTCGTCGCACACACCGTACCACGTCGCGCCGTGCGTCGACCACGTCCGTGCTGCGCGCGCCACGAGCGCCACCACGCCCGCGCTCTCGTCCGACCCCGCTGCCCTCATGCCCACGCGCCACTCCCGTGCCAGCCCCCTCCCGAGCGCCGCCACGCGTCGCATTTCACCCCAGGCCCCCTCCCCGGCGCTCGCCGCACGTCGCCATGCCCCCCCACGCGCGCGCGCCATGGCCGTCGGCCTCGCCCGAGCTAACCCGGCATGGAACGCCTATAAAAAGGCCGGGCGAGATCAAGTTCCCTATACAAGATTTCTTCGTGAATCACTCCTCTCCATTTCCCCCAAGTTTCCCCAAAGTTCCCCCACCGCATCGCTTGAATTTTGAAGGAAAACGACGAGGAGCCGAAGAACCCTAGCGTCGATCGCCCGGAGCAAAGTCCAAAATTCGTCGTCCCCGTCGATTTCTTCCCAAATTGAAGGTACTTTCACGATCTCCATGCTATAAGCTTCGTTTCCCCTAAGTTTCCCGGACCGATTAGGCCGGAGACCGTCGCCGACGAGCCGCCGCATTTCCTCGTTTGTTCGCCGCCATGCGCACGTCGCTAGGACACCACCGCCCCTTTCCGGCCGATCCAAGCCCCTAGCTAGCTTCCCGTGTCCCGTAGTTGCTCTGAGACCCGCTAGTTCGGCCGAAACTTGACCGGAGCACGCCGGCACCGTGCGCCTACGCCGCCGTGACCACTTCACCGTCGTCGGCCCAATCTACCGCCTCTCCATCCCGGCCGCGCCTTGAAACGTACTCCCACATCACGTAGATGGAGTAGAGCCCGATAGATCCCGAGCTCCGCTGTCCTCGTCGCCGTTCACCCTCGCCCCACCGTCGGTCTCGTGGGGAAGAAGAAGAAAGGAAAGAAGGAAGAAAACAAAAGAAAGGGGAAAGAAAAACACGATTGACTTGATAGCCCGGTGGAGAGAGAGCCAAGCCGAGAGAGGAAGGTTGCAGGATCGATCCCCGGCTTGGGCAAATTTTTTGAAAATTTTTCTTTAATTTTTCTATGGGGATTTAAAAGCAAGGATAAGCCTAGTAAAAATCATAAACAAATTATATTTACTTTTCCTAAACCTTATTTACAATGAAATAAGTTACATCTTCTCAAGAGATTATTATTTATTCTTTTCCAAAATTTCTTTTGCAAATAATTATGAACCTATAGTCAAATTTCTCAACATATTCCCTCTCCAAAAATTCCCATCTTTTGTGAAACCCATTATCCACCTAAATATTATATTTTTTATATATAAGGATTTTCTAAACTCAAAAATCCACATTAATTATTTGGCGTCAACGCTTCAAGGTTTATCAAATATTTCGAGATTCGATTATTATTAACCCTAGGACTTCTCGACTCGATGGATATTTTGACAAAATTGAAAGATAACCACTTCATTTTTATTAATTGAATCATCAACTCTAATATTTCTCAAGCTTTAAACATATTAAATTAAAATAAATATCAGCTCATATTTAATTAAATCAGGTTCAATACAAAACTTCAAATCCTTATAACTCTTTCGCTCTAACTCGGATTTTGCCGAAACTCGAGCCTAGGTTCGTGTAGAGTCATAGCCTAGTATTGGGAGCCACTTTCGCGATTCATTTGGCTTTTATTGGATCTTATTGGATTTTATTTGAATTCTAAACGAATTCAAATTGGATTTCTCGCACGTACGATAGAGTCCGAAGGAGTCGTTGAGAACATCGAAGACTCAAGCCAACCAGGTTGCGAGCAAGGCAAGTCATCACACTCTTTGAACATATTGATCCCAATTGCGAAATGATGTTGTTTTAAACTTTAAACATGCATGCTATACACAAAGAATTACCTATACTTGTTATGCCATGCCTTGTTATTGATTACCTTTAGAATTATTCCTTGTAACCCTCGATGTGATACGTACAACCGGAGAATATCTTCATAAATGATTAGCCATGCTATTCTTAGATTCATGCATACTCATGATTTTATGAAGAGCTTTATGCTTGGGCAACTACCTTAGGGAAGGTAGTTGAGCTATGGCATGTGGAGACATGAGCGCCACATTGCTTTGAACATGATGAAAATGGTTTTGATGGAAAAACAAAAAATATGAAACCAACGTTTTTAGACCGGGGTGGATGGATGGATTTGGGTGGATTCGGGAAAGGCTAGTATCGTCCCAGTCGGTTAAGGACCGAGCCATGAGACTACAACTTAGAACGAGCCGGTACAACCGTACTTCTCGAATGGGTATAGACCTAGCGATTAAATATCCGAGCGAAGGCGTAATCCTTGCGTAGTAGGTTCAGGTGTTGGCGTTGAGGTAAGGGCTTGCCGGTTGGGATGTACCACGGTGGGTGCACGGACGAAAGTTAAGGCCTACCTGCAGGGGGTGTACCGCTGGTTGGTACCAGGCGAGATCGGCATGCGATTAACATGAAGAAATGAAGACATGAAGAAAAGGACATGAAGATGGAAAGTTCAAGGATAGAGCAATTCTTTCTCTTACCCAGGAATGCCGAACTCCTCTCACCGCTAGGAAATGACGGCTAGAGTGCATGAGGGCTTAAGTTCATGGAGCGGAGTACGCCAAAGTGAGGTTATCGAAAGGCTTTGCCGTGACCGTCCCATATAGAGGGATGTAGGCTCATCCAATGAGTAGTTGCGGAGTACGGGTAAAGTGTACATCCACCGCAGTGTGAGTCAATCAATCTATTCGAATAGCCGTGCTCGCGGTTAATGAGCGACGTGACAAGTTTCTCCCGTGGCTAGACTCATAAATTTTAAAATGATGGGTGGGATTGCATATTGACTTTATGTGTGGGAAACCAACTTCTCTATCGAGGGAAGGGGAAGACACACCCGAAAACCATGACGAATCGGAGGCGGGAAGCTATCCTTGGGATCACAATGGATGGTGGACGGAGCGTCGCCGACTTAATATACTATGGACCTAAAACATGACTGGCTAGATGTTAGGTTTGTGAAATGATTTGTCAAAGTTGGCTTTGCACAAATAAACCATAGCCATCCTTTTAATGACCCTATCATGTGCATCATTCCGTGTTGGCTTGCTGAGTACGTTGGGTACTCACCATTGCTATACGCACAAACCTCCGATGAAGGAGAAGAGGAAGACCCGTACATATACTACCGGGAGGAATGAAGGAAATGGAGCGCAATAGGTCTTAGTCCCCGTCGTTGCGTGGCAATCGGCATGCTACGCCTTCCGTCCGCTATCCTATCTAATTTCTTTTCGGTTGTATCCGGACCGTAGGTCCTATATGTATTGGATATTGCCTTCGGGCCTATTATTGTAATAATTTCGGTGTAAGACTATTCGCGCACTTTTCACCGTAATTGAACGTATTCGTGGGTACAAAACTACTCGATCCGGGGATAAGGTACTATGAACATGAATGATTCCCGTCCTCAAAAGGGGGTCTACGAGTGGTATCGGAGCGGTGCGACCGTAGGATAAGACCAATTGGCGCCGCACCCCTTTATAGCTGGTCAAAGGGAAATATTCCTACATAGGATTATTTTGGAAATCCAAACTATTTTCGAAGGCAAACATATTTTCTCTCTCACCCCAACTTCTCTACAAACATTTGATTTTACCAATTACCTTACTCTAAACCCTAAACTATCTTCAAAAAAAGATATAGGACTGTGACCTTGTTAAAGCTTGAGAGATTGTTTATTCCACCCGCTAAAGCAATAAGAGTACACAGGAATAAGGTCCCAACCGAGCTTAACCTTTCTTCGATTTCTTTCTCTCTCGACAATAGATGGGAAAGAACAAGGGCAGAAAGATCAAGATCTCAACAATCTCATGGATCAACACAGAGCGACCCTATGGACATTCCACCCTCTTTCCCTATGAATCCGACCTTAGCCCGGATAATGTAGACCCGTTTTTGAGGACGAGAATCATTCGTGTTCATAGTACCTTATCTCGGATCGAGTAGTGGTACCCACGAATACAGTTCGAATTACTAGGTGCAAAGTGCACAAATAGTCTTACATCGAAATTATTACAATAATAGGCCCGAAGGCAATGTCCAATACATATAAGACCTACCAATCCGGATACAACCGAAAATAGAAATTAGATAAGATAACGGACGGAAGGCGCGAGCATGCCGATTGCCACAGAACCGACGGGGACTAAGACCTATTGCGCTCCATTGTCTTCATTCCTCCCGGTAGTATGTGTACGGGTCTTCCTCATCTCCTTCATCGGAGGTTTGTGCATATAGCAAGGGTGAGTACCCAACGTACTCAACAAGCCAACACGGAATAATGCACATGATAGGGTCATTCCAAGGATAGCTGAGGTTCTTTTGCGTAAAGCCAATTTTCACAAATCATTTCACAATCCTAATATCTAGCCAAGTCAAATTTTAGTTCCGAGTATATTAATTCAGCGACGGTTCGTCCACCATCCATTGTGATCCCAAGGATAGCTTCCCGCCTCCGATTCGTCATGGTTTTCTGGGTGTGTCTTCCCCTTCCCTCGATAGAGAAGTTGGTTTCCCAACACATAAAGTCATTATGCAATCCCACCCATCATTTTAAAATTTATGAGTCTAGCCACGGGAGAAACTTGTCACGTCGCTCATTAACCATGAGCACGGCTATTCAAATAGATTGATTGACTCACACTGCAGTGGATGTACACTTTACCCGTACTCCACAACTACTCATTGGATGAGCTTACATCCCTCTATATGGGACGGTCACGGCAAAGCCTTTCGATAACCTCACTTTGGCGCACCCGCTCCATGAACTTAAGCCCTCATGCACTCTAGCCGTCATTTCCTAGCAGCGAGAGGAGTTCGCGTTCCGGTAAGAGAAAGAATTGCTCTATCCTTAAACTTTCCACCTTCATGTCCTTTTCTTCATGTCTTCATTTCTTCATGTTGATCGCATGCCCGATCTCTCGCCTGTACCAACCAGCGGTACACCCTCGCCGTAGGCCCTTAACTTTCGTCCGTGCACCCACCGGTGGTACATCCCCACCGGCAAGCCCTTACCTCAACGCCAACACCTGAACCTACTCCGCAAGGATACTGCCTCCGCTCGGATATTTAATCGCCTAGGTCTATACCCATTCGAGAAGTACGGTTGTACGGCTCGTTCTAAGTTGTAGTCTCATGGCTCGGTCCTTAACCGACTGGGGACGATACTAGCCTTTCCCGGAATCCACCCAAATCCAAGCATAAAGCTCTTTATAAAATCATGAGTATGCATGAATCTAAGAATAGCATGGCTAATCATTTTACCGAAGATATTCTTCGGTTGTATGTATCACATCGAGGGTTACAAGGAATAATTCTAAAGGTAATCAATAACAAGGCATGGCATAACAAGTATAGGTAATTCTTTGTGTATAGCATGCTTGTTTAAAGTTTAAAACAACATCATTTCGCAATTGGGATCAATATGTTCAAAGAGTGTGATGACTTGCCTTGCTCACACACTTGTTGGTTGGGGTCTTCTGCGTACTCAACGCCTTCCTCGGACGCTAATCGTACGTGCGAGAAACCAAATTTGAATTCGATTAGAATTCAAATAGAATCCAGAAAGATCCAAAAGAAAACCAAGTAAATCGCAATAGCGGCTCCTAACACTAGGCTATGATTCTATGCGAACCTAGGCTCGAGTTTCGACGAAATCCGGGTTAGAGCGAAAGGGTTATAAGGATTTGAAGTTTTGTATTGAATCCGATTTCGTTAGGAAGGATGCGATATTTATTTTAATATGCTTAAAGTTTGAGAAATACTAGAGTTGATGATTCAATTAAAAAGAAGAAGTGATTACCTTTCAATTTCATCAAGTTATTTCTTGGGTCGAGAAGTCCTAGGGTTAATAATAACTGGATCTCGAAATATTTGATAAACCTTGAAGCTTAGATGCCAAATAACTAACTTGGATTTTGAGTTTAAAAACTCCACGTATCTATATATGTATATAAAATAATATTGAGGTGAATAATGGGCTTCACAAAAGTTATAGAGGAATTTTCTTTGGAGAGGGAATATGCTAAGAAGTTTGACTATAAGTTTATCTATTATTTGCAAAATAAATTTTGGAAAAGAATAAATAATAATCTCTTGAAAAGATGTAAACTTATTTCATTGTAAATAAGGTTTAGGAAAAGTAAATATAATTTGTTTATGATTTTACTAGGCTTATCCATGCTTTTAAATCCCCATAGAAAAATTAAAGAAAAATTTTCAAAAATTTTGCCCAAGCCGAGCATCGAACTAGCGACCTCACACTCTCTCGCCGCGCTCTCTCCACTGGCTAGCTAGCGGCGGCTCGTCGGCGACGGGTCTCCGGCGGCTAATCGGTCCAGAAACTTAGGGAAACGAAGCTTATAGCATGGAGATCGTGGAAGTACCTTCAATTTGGGAAGAAATCGACGGGGACGACAAATTTTGGACTTTGCTTCGGGCGATCGGCGCTAGGGTTCTTTGGCTCCTCGTCGCTTTCCTTCAAAATTCAAGCGATGCGGTGGGGGAACTTTGGGGAAACTTGGGGAAAATGGAGAGGAGTGATTCACGAAGAAATCTCGTATAGGGAACTTGATCTCCCGGCCTTTTTATAGGCGCACCATGCCGGGTTAGCTCGGGCGAGGTCGGTAGCCATGGCGCGCGCGGGGGGGGGCCTGGGGTGAGGAGTGACGCTTGGCGGGGCCGGCACGGCGAGCGACGCGTGGCGATGCTCGGGCGGGGTCCAGCGCGGGCATGGCGCGGCGCGCGCGGCGCGGCGTGGCGCGACGCACGGCGCGACGCGGAGCAGCAAGCGACACGACGGCGCGCGTGACGGCGCGGCATGGGCGTGGTACGGCGGCATGAGGCGCGGTGCTGCGGGCGCGACGCGCGGCGTGCGGTGGCGAGCGGCGGCCGGGTCCGGGTACGGCGTCGAACAGGTGGCGCGCAATGAATAGTGACTTTTCCGATTTTCCCGAATTAAATTTCCTATTTTCCCAATTATTTTTCCTTTCCCTCCTAAAATTAAAAATAAAATATAACACGCCCAAAAATAAGTTGTAAAATATATTTTCAACCTTTTCACCCACTTTTATTATTCTAAAAATATATTTTACATATTTAATTTAATTCTTTTCCTCAATTCCGAGAAAATGTGATTTTGATTCAAATTAATTTCTAGATTTCATATATATACCCTAAAATATTTTATTACTCATTTTGCTCACTAATTAATATTACTCAATCACCTAAATAATGTTTTGCTCCCAATTATATATTTTCATAAATCCATAACCCTTTTCCTATTTTATATTAAAATTCTCAATTCTAAACTCCGAAAATTTTCTCCCAACGGAAATTCAAATCGTTTCGTTTTTCACAAACACCGAGATGAATCACTCGCGTATAAATTTATGCAACCAAGCTGGCAAATAAGAAGTGAAGAACTCGATCAAGAAGCAACAATCAAAAGGTTTTTGTAAGTTCGATTCTTAAATTCCCGCTTTAAATTCTCCGATTTTCGGGCGTTACAAACCTACCCCTAACAATAAATCTCGTCCCCGAGATTTGGGTTGGGTCGTGATCGGGAGTCGATCGGCATAAACATATGGGATGGATCCATTAGGACTCCTCCTCGCAGGTTGGTGAACCGGTTGGTGCTCCGAGTGACGCAGAATCTATCAATGAGTTTCTAAGGGTGGTGCACTTTGATTCTTTGTTTCGAGATAACATGATGTTGTCGGCTCTTAATCCTTGGGGCATCCTTCAAGCATGCAGGATTCCGTAGGTCTCTAATTTCCTTAAGTTGTATAATAGACTTGTTGCTCTAAACTCGTTGGAACCTTTAGCTGCAGACGGGTGGTGATCCGGTAGGATTGCTCGTGTGATTTTGGTGGGCGACAAGAGGTTATCTAGGGAAGGTTCGGTTCTACCTAGCTTTAACATAGTGTCCAATCGAGAGTCCGGGTTATGTCACTCTACCCCTAACAATAAGTTCAAGCTTGGCTTTTTAGAGTAAGGCCTATATTGGTGTCGGTGTGGGGTACAGCTATATCTCTTCCCGTTGAATGCACTATTATGGGTTTCCTAGGGTTTACCTCGACATAGGTTATGTTCTGTGCTTGTTTCGAGGTTATGAAAGAATGCGAAGTTTTGAAACCGAACAAAACTTTAACTTAGTGCGAATGGATGGAGAACATATCCATTAGCACGATCCGGTCCTCCCGGGCCTCTTCAAGACGCGCATGGTTCATTTGGCCATGGCGGATTCCCGTGGTGGCCTCCTTGGGCCGGGGTGTCCCGACACTGCGTCTAGGTACGGGCGGGGGTCCCTCTTACAGCAATGGCGTTGGCTCCAGCGGACGAGGGTGTTACGTGGCTTAGGGCGTGATTGGCGAAATGTCCATATTCCCCACGGTTGAAGCAGTTCACGTTCTTAAGTCTTGGGGTCGCCAAAGTAGGTGCCGGGAGCGGAAAGGGGTGGCAGGTGGCTCTGTCGGCGTTGCGGTGCAACGGGCGATTGGTCATTGTGACGGCTGGCTTCCAACCTGTTGGTGTTGCTCCTTTGGGTCGTGGGCGTTCCTTGAATCGGGCGGGCTAGAGCAAGTCTTCTCTTCCGGTTGTTTTCAACCATCCTTTGATCATGCTCAAGCCTTACGACCTTGTTGATGAGGCTCGGAAGCTAGCGTGATCCCGACCGATCATCGGTCCTCTTAACTTATCATTCAGTCCTTCAATAAACTTGTCCATGTTTTCCTCTTCGTCCGCGATAGCTTGTGGTGTAACGGGCAAGCTGCGTGAACTTGTTAAGATACTCTTGTACCGTGGTGTTTCCTTGGCGCGCTGGAATCGTTCTTCTTCATTCTCATAACGTGGCGGGTATGAAATTTTCACGGAAGGCGGCCGTGAATTCTTCCCATGTCGGTTCTCCCATCTTCAGCCCGAGTCTCTTTGTAGGTGTCCCACCGTCACTTGCGGGACCTTCCAGTGATTAGTGGCGAAGATGACTCGTTAGCTTCCCGTACTCGGACGAGAGTCAACTTCTTCTCTATTACCCTCAACCAATCTTCAACATCCATTGGTTCCTCTCGCCATGGAGAACGTTGGCGGTTTGCCTCGCATAAACTCGCCTAGGCATGATCCTCCGCGTTGTCCTTGGTTGTTGGCAATGGCTTGAAGCGTTGGGTTTGTGAAGCCATGACTTCCGCTAGGGTGGAGGGGTTAGGCTCCAGCTGGTTCTCCGTAGCTACCGAGGCTCGAGCTGCACCATCCGAGGAATACGGATGAGGTAAATGATTGGATCGACTAATGTCATGGTTCTTAATCGATTTTGAAGTGATCTTCAAGTTGTTCTTAAGTGATCTTTTGCACATAACAAGCATGGTGATATAAACTCGTTTAAGATATAACATAGAACTTTATATTAGTTCATAAACGTTACATCGTAGGAGGGTACATCGGACTGCCATGCACAGTCCCACACAACATAATACAATGAAAACAACATCGATCTAGGATCTTCATATATAAAGGGGAAAGGGTACGGTCATTGCTGTCTTGACTCCATCCAAAGCAAGACCGAGTTGATGCGGACTCCTTGTCTAGTTGTTTGAGCCGTCGCCCGATCCGGGTTGCCACCTATGGTGTTGCGTTGGCACCGGTAAGAGGAGGGGTGCTGTGTGGCTTGGGGCATTGGTTGGCATAGTGCCCAAATTCTTCACGCTTGAAGCAAGTCACATTCCTTTTCCTTGGGGCTGCCAGATAGGTGTTGGAGTACGAAATGGTGCGGTAGTCATCCTAGGGCGTCATTGGCATAGTGCCCTAACTCTCCACGCTTGAAGCAAGCACATTCCTCTTTAGACATCGGGAATCTCCTCGGCATCTTCGGGGTACACACCGTGCTCGTGATGATCATCCCGCCATACCACCTGTGGTCCATTTTGGTGACTTCCTCTTCCGGAGTTGGATGGCGAACCGAGCCCTTGGCCGGTCGTTGGATTGAATTCCTTGTCCTTCCTTCCGCACTGTATCTCTCCCTCGATCGGGGTTCCGGTGTGTTTTTCCCCGCACTGTTCCTCATTCCATATCCTTGTTCCATGAAGCCGTAGCGGGGCCAAGTGTTTCCTTCCCTCCTAATGGTGGGTCAGGCGTTTCGCTCTCGTGGGCTTGACGGTGTATTCGCAGGAGTCATCGGGGCTTGAGTCGGAACGCACCGACGTTGCTCGGACACGAACCAAAAACTCAAAGGTGTCGTTGCATTTGCTGCACCATCATGATCATCAATTGTGTCCGGCTAGCCATTATCCGGGCTAAGGTCGGATTCATAGGGAAAGAGGGTGGAATGTCCATAGAGTCGCTCCGTGTTGATCCATGTGATTGCTTGAGATCTTGATTTCTGCCCTTGTTCTTTCCCATCTATTGTCGAGAGAGAAAGAAATCGAAGAAAGGTTAAGCTCGGTTGGGACCTTATTCCTGTGTACTCTTATTGCTTTAGCGGGTGGAATGAACAATCTCTCAAGCTTTAACAGGTCACAGTCCTATATCTATTTTTGAAGATAGTTTAGGGTTTAGAGAAAGGTAAAATCAAATGTTTGTAGAGGAATTGGGGTAAGAAAAATATGTTTGTTTTATGAAAATAGTTTGTATTTCCAAAATAATCCTATGTAGGGATATTTCCCTTTGACCAGCTATAAAGGGGTAGGGCGCCGTTGGTCTTATCCTACGCCGCACCGTTCGATACCAGCTCGTAGACCTCCGTTTTTGAGGACGGGAATCATTCGTGTTCATAGTACCTTATCCCTGGATCGAGTAGTTTGGTACCCATGAATACAGTTCTGAATTACTAGGTGCAAAGTGCACAAATAGTCTTACATCGAAATTATTACAATAATAGGCCCGAAGGCAATGTCCAATACATATAAGACCTACCGATCCGGATACAACCGAAAACAGAAATTAGATAAGATAGCAGACGGAAGGCAGCAGCATGCCGATTGCCACAGGCAACGACTGGGGACTAAGACCTATTGCGCTCCATTGTCTTCATTCCTCCTGGTAGTATGTGTACGGGTCTTCCTCATCTCCTTCATCTGGAGGTTTGTGCGTATAGCAAGGGTGAGTACCCAACGTACTCGGCAAGCCAACACGGAATAATGCACATGATAGGGTCATTCAAAGGATGGCTGAGGTTCTTTTGCGTAAAGCCAATTTTCACAAATCATTTCACAATCCTAATATGTAGCCAAGTCAAATTTTAGTTCCGAGTATATTAATTCGGTGACGGTTCCGTCCACCATCCATTGTGATCCCAAGGATAGCTTCCCGCCTCCGATTCGTCATGGTTTTCTGGGGGTGTCTTCCCCCTTCCCTCAGATAGAGAAGTTGGTTTCCCCAGCACATAAAGTCAATATGCAATCCCACCCATCATTTTAAAATTTATGAGTCTAGCCACGGGAAACTTGTCACGTCGCTCATTAACCGCGAGCACGGCTATTCAAATAGATTGATTGACTCACACTGCAGTGGATGTACACTTTACCCGTACTCCGCAACTACTCATTGGATGAGCTTACATCCCTCTATATGGGACTCGTACGGCAAAGCCTTTCGATAACCTCACTTTGGCGTCCGCTCCATGAACTTAAGCCCTCATGCACTCTAGCCGTCATTTCCTAGCAGCGAGAGGAGTTCAGCGTTCCGGGTAAGAGAAAGAATTGCTCTATCCTTGAACTTTCCACCTTCATGTCCTTTTCTTTATGTCTTCATTTCTTCATGTTGATCGCATGCCCAATCTCGCCTGGTACCAACCAGCGGTACACCCCCCGCCGGTAGGCCCTTAACTTTCGTCCGTGCACCCACCGGTGGTACACCCCCACCGGCAAGCCCTTACCTCAACGCCAACACCGAACCTACTACGCAAGGATACCGCCTCCACTCGGATATTTAATCAGCTAGGTCTATACCCATTCGAGAAGTACGGTTGTATTGGCTCGTTCTAACTTGTAGTCTCATGGCTCGGTCCTTAACCGACCGGGGACGGTACTAGTCTTTCCCGTAATCCACCCAAATCCATCCATCCGCCCGGTCGAAAAACATTGGTTTCATATTGTTGTTTTTCCATCAAAACCATTTTCATCATGTTCAAAGAAGTGTGGCGCTCATGTCTCCACATGTCGTAGCTCAACTACCTTCCCTAAGGTAGTTGCCCAAGCATAAAGCTCTTCATAAAATCATGAGTATGCATGAATCTAAGAATAGCATGGCTAATCATTTTACCGAAGATATTCTCCGGTTGTATGTATCACATCGAGGGTTACAAGGAATAAGTCTAAAGGTAATCAATAACAAGGCATGGCATAACAAGTATAGGTAATTCTTTGTGTATAGCATGCATGTTTAAAGTTTAAAACAACATCATTTCGCAATTGGGATCAATATGTTCAAAGAGTGTGATGACTTGCCTTGCTCGCACACTTGTTGGTTGGGGTCTTCTGCGTACTCAACGCC
Organism: Oryza australiensis; assembly: GCA_019925245.2. Classification (NCBI taxonomy): domain Eukaryota; kingdom Viridiplantae; phylum Streptophyta; class Magnoliopsida; order Poales; family Poaceae; genus Oryza; species Oryza australiensis. Next base: position 4,277,661 of record JAIFGZ020000584.1, on the reverse strand, counting down.
TTCCTCGGACGCTAATCGTACGTGCGAGGAACCAAATTTGAATTCGATTAGAATTCAAATAGAATCCATAAGATCCAAAAGAAAACCAAGTAAATCGCAATAGCGGCTCCTAACACTAGGCTATGACTCTAGGCGAACCTAGGCTCGAGTTTCGACGAAATCCGGGTTAGAGCGAAAGGGTTATAAGGATTTGAAGTTTTGTATTGAATCATTTGTTAAGAAGGATGCGATATTTATTTTAATATGCTTAAAGTTTGAGAAATAGAGTTGATGATTCAATTAAAAAAGAAGTGATTACCTTTCAATTTCATCAAGTTATTTCTCGGTCGAGAAGTCCTAGGGTTAATAATAACCGGATCTCAAAATATTTGATAAACCTTGAAACTTAGATGCCAAATAACTAACTTGGATTTTTGAGTTTAGAAACTCCACGTATCTATATATATATATATATAATAATATTTAGGTGAATAATGGGTTTCACAAAAGATAGGAATTTTCTTTGGAGAGGGAATATGTTAAGAAGTTTGACTATAAGTTTATAATTATTTGCAAAAGAAATTTTGGAAAAGAATAAATAATAATCTCTTGAAAAGATGTAAACTTATTTCATTGTAAATAAGGTTTAGGAAAAGTAAATATAATTTGTTTATAATTTTACTAGGCTTATCCTTGCTTTTAAATCCCCATAGAAAAATTAAAGAAAAATTTTCAAAAATTTTGCCCAAGCCAGGGATCGAACTAGCGACCTCATACTCTTTTCCCAGCACTCTCTCCACTGGGCTAGCGGCCCGTTCTCGTTTTTCTTTCCCCTTTCTTTTCTTTTCTTCCTTCTTTCCTTTCTTCTTCTTCCCTCGAGGCCGACGGTGGGGCGAGGGTGAACTGTGACGAGGACAGCCGGAGCTCGGGATCTATCGGGCTCTACTCCATCTACGTGATGTGGGAGTACGTTTCAAGGTGCGGCCGGGCCGGAGAGGCGGTAGATTGGGCCGGCGATGGTGAAGTGGTCACGGCGGCGGAGGCGCACGGTGCCGGCGTGCTCCGTCAAGTTTCGTCCAAACTAGCGGGTCTCGAGCAACTACGGAACACGGGAAGCTAGCTAGGGGCTTGGATCGGCCGGAAAGGGGCGGTGGTGTCCTAGCGACGTGCGCACGGCGGCGGTCGAAACGAGGAATGCGGCGCTCGTCGGCGACGGGTCTCCGGCGGCTAATCAGTCCGGAAACTTAGGGGAAACGAAGCTTATAGCATGGAGATCGTGGAAGTACCTTCAATTTGGGAAGAAATCGACTGGGGACGATGAATTTTGAACTTTGGGGAAACTTGGGGAAAATGGAGAGGAGTGATTCACGAAGAAATCTTGTATAGGGAACTTGATCCGCCCGCCTTTTATAGGCGCTCCATGCCGGGTTAGCTCGGGCGAGGTCGGTAGCCATGGCGCGCGCGGGGAGGGGGCTGGGGTGAGGAGTGACGCTTGGCGCGCTTGGGAGGGCGGGCACGGCGCGAGACGCGTGGGCGCGAGGGCGCAGGCCGGGCGCGGCGGCGGCGCGTGGTGACGCTCGGGCGGGGTCCGGCGCGCGGCACGGCGCGGCGCGGGCGTGCGGCGACGCACGGCGCGACGCGGAACAGCGCGAGCGACACGACGGCGTGGTACGGCACGGCATGGGCGTGGTACGGCAGCGTGGGGCGCGGTGCTGCGGGCGCGGCACGCGGTGGCGAGGCGGCCGGGGTCCGGGTACGGCGTCGAACAGTGGCGCGCAATGAATAGTGACTTTTCCAATTTTCCCGAATTAAATTTCCTATTTTCCCAATTATTTTTCCTTTCCTCTCTAAAATTAAAAATAAAATATAACACGCCCAAAAATAAGTTGTAATATATATTTTCAACCTTTTCACCCATTTATATTATTTTAAAAATATATTTTACATATTTAGTTTAATTCTTTTCCTCAATTCCAAAAATGTGATTTTGATTCAAATTAATTACTAGATTTCATATATATACCCTAAAATATTTTATTACTCATTTTGCTCACTAATTAATATAACTCAATCACCTAAATAATGTTTTGCTTCCAATTATATATTTTTATAAATCCATAACCCTTTTCCTATTTTATATTAAAATTCGCAATTCTAAACTCCGAAAATTTTCTCCCAATGGGAAATTCAAATCGATTGGTTTTTCACAAACACTAAGATGAATCACTCGCGTATAAATTTATGCAACCAAGCCGGCAAATAAGAAGTGAAGAACTCGATCAAGAAGCAACAATCAAAAGGTTTTTGTAAGTTCGATTTTTAAATTCCGGTTTTAAATTCTCCGATTTTCGTGGCATTACAAACAATGGCTAGCCGGACACAATTGATGATCATGATGGTGCCGCAAATGCAACGACACCATCAAGTTTTGGGTTCGTGTCCGAGCAACGTCGGTACGTTCGACTCAAGCCCCGATGACTCCTGCGAATATAGTGTCAAGCCCACGAGAGCGAACGGCCAAACCCACCATTAGGAGGGAAGGAAACACTTGGCCCCCGCTACGGCTTCATGGAACAAGGATATGGAATAAGGAACAGGTCAGGAGAAAAACACATCGAACCCGGATCGAGGGAGAGATACGGTGCGGAAGGAAGGACAAGGAATTCAATCCAACGACCGGCCAAGGGCTCACTTCGCCATCCAACTCCAGGAAGAGGAAGTCACAAAAATGGACCACGGGTGGTATCGGCGGGATGATCATCACGAGTACGGTGTGTACCCCGAAGATGCCGAGGAGATTCCCGACGTCTAAAGAAGGATGTGCACCGCTTCAGGACACTATGCCAATGACTCGCCCTAAGACAACCGCCGCACCGTTTCGCACTCCAACACCCATCCCGGCAACACCAAGGAAAAAGAATGTGAATTGTTTCAACTATGAAGAAATTGGACACTATGCCAACCAATGCCCCAAGTCACACAAAGATCCCTCCTCTTACCGGTGCCAATGCAACACCATAGGAGGCAACCCCGGATCGGGCGGCGGCCCAAACAACTAGACAATAAGTCGCATCAACTCGGTCTTGCTTTGGATGGAATTAAGACAGCAATGACCGTGCCCCTTCCCTTTATGGATGAAGACCCTAGATCGATATTAGTGTTGTTGTATTGTGTTGTATGGGCTACACATGTCCAATGTATCCCCGATGTAACATCTACGAACTAATATGAAGTTCCATGTTATGTCTTAAATGAGTTTATTCCACCATGCTTGTTGTGTGCAAAAGATCATTTGAAACAACTTAAAGTAAACAAAAAGAAAGAAACGGGATCGATTAGAATCGTGATCTTAGTAGGCTAATCCCTTACCCCATCTATACTTTTCGGATGGCGCACCGTCGCAGCCTCGGCAGCCTACGAGAACCCGTTGGAACCTAACCCTACCACCCTAGCAGAGGTCATGGCTTCACAAACCCAATTGCTTCAAGCCATTGCCAACAACCAAGGACAACGCGGAGGATCAAGCTTAGGCGAGTTTATGCGAGCCAAGCCACCAACATTCTCCACGGCGAGAGGAACCAATGTATGCTGAAGATTGGTTGAGGGTAATAGAGAAGAAGTTGACTCTCGTCCGAGTGCGGGAAGCCGACGAGTCATCTTCGCCACCAACCACTGGGAAGGTCCGCAAGCGGCGGTGGGACACCTACAAGGAGGCTCGGGCCGAGGATGCCGGAGAAACAACTGGGAGGAATTCACGGCCGCCTTCCATGAAAATTTTGTACCCGCCGCGTTATGAGAATGAAGAAGAATGAATTTAGGAGGTTGCACCAAGGCAACACCTCGGTGCAAGAATATCTTAACAAGTTCACGCAGCTTGCACGTTACGCCACAAGCGACCGGCGACGAAGAAGAGAAGATGGATAAATTTATCGAGGACTAAACGATGAGTTGAGAGGGCCAATGATCAACCAAGACCACGCTAGCTTCCGAGCCTCATCAACAAGGTCGTAAGGCTTGAGCATGACCAAAGGACGGTTGAAAACAACCGAAAGAGAAGGCTTGCTCGCCCGTCCAACACAAGGGATATCTCGGCGACCCAAAGGAGCAACACCAACAGTTGGAAGCCAGCCGTCACAATGACCAATCGCCCGTTGCACCCGGCAACGGTAGCGTGCCACCGCCACCCCTTTTCGCTCCCGGCACCTACCTTGGCGACCCCAAGACTTAAGAACGTGAACTGCTTCAACTATGGGGAATATGGACATTTCGCCAATCACCGCCCTAAGCCACGTAACACCCCGTCCATACCGGAGCCAACGCTATTGCTGTAAGAGGGACCCCGCCCGTGCACGGACGCGACTGTTCGGGACACCCCACCGAAGGAGGCCACCATTGGAATCCGCCATGGCCAAGTCAATGATGTGCATGCTGAAGAGGCCCAGGAGGACCGGATCGTGCTAATGGGTACGTTCTCCACCCATTCTCGCACTAAGTTAAAGTTTTGTTTGATTTCAAAACTTCGCATTCTTTCATAACCTCGAGGACAAGCACGAACGTAACCTATGTCGATAGACCATAAGAGACCCGTAATGATACCTTCACCTAGGAGAGACATAGCCATACCCCGTGCCGGCATTGATATGCCCATTGGAAGTAGAGACATGGTGTTTTCTTCAAATATCATGATACCACCCCAAATCCTCGATATCATTTTAGCATGAACCGGTTGGCGAGAATGAGGAGGGTTATAACTGTGACCAAGAAATAGTCACCACGACGCCCCATGACTATCACCAACGAGACATAACCACGGACCGAGACTCAATAAAGTATCAAGTTTACCCCGCTACCCGGATTTGAGATACCGGTAAGTTCAAAATTACTCGAACATCTTCCCTAAGGATTTGCCCGAATGTCCTGGCCATGATATAAAGTGTATCATTGGCCTAATACTTGGTACCACCCGCAAATAGGCCCTACCAAATATCGACCAATGAGCCGAAGGAACTTAAGACATAGGTCGAAAGGATACAAGCAAAAGGATGTTATATGGAAAACCCGACCTAGTGGACCACTCCTACCCCAAGGAATGAAAGTAAGCTTGAGAGACCGATGCATAAGACCAAAAGGACAAGCTAAGCTTGAACTTATTGTTAGGGGGTAGAATATTGAAGCCGGGTAAAACCAAACCTTCTCTAGATAACCTCCGTCACCCACCAAAATCACACGACCGCAACCCTACCAGGATCACCCCGCTGCAGCTAAAGGTTCCAACTTTAGAACAAAGTCTATTATACAACTTAAACAGAGACCTACTAAACCTTGTATGCTTGAAGGATGCCCCAAGGATTAAGAACCGACAGCATTATGTTATTAGAAGCAAGGAATCGAAATAGATCCGCCCTATGTGATCATGTCGACCAACTCTCAATCGTGACCGACCCAAATCTCGAGGACGAGATTTATTGTTAGGGGTAGGTTTGTAACGCCCGAAAAATCGGAGAATTTAAAACCGGGAATTAAAAATCGAACTTACAAAAACCTTTTGATTGTTGCTTCTTGATCGAGTTTTTCGCTTCTTATTTGCCAACTTGGCTGCATAAATTTATACGCGAGTAATTCATATCGATGTTTGAGAAAAACCAAACGATTTGAATTTCCCGGAGAAAATTTTCGGAGTTTAAAATTGAGAATTTTAATAAATAGGAAAAGGGTTATGGATTTATAAAAATATATAATTGGGAGCAAAACATTACTTAGGTGATTGAGTAATATTAATTAGTGAGCAAAATGAGGGTATAAATATGAAATCTAGAAATTAATTTGAATCAAAATCGCATTTTTCGGAATTGAGGAAAAGAATTAAATTAAATATGTAAAATATATTTTTAAAATAATAAAAGTGGGTGAAAAGGTTGAAAATATATTTTACAACTTATTTTTGGTGTGTTATATTTTATTTTGAATTTTGGGGGTGAAAGGAAATAAAAATGGGAAATTAGGAAATTTAATTCGGAAAAATGCGAAAGGTCACTATTCATTGCGCGCCAAGTGTTCGACGTCGTACCCCGACCCGGACCGCGTCGCCACCGCGCGCGCGCGTCGCACTCACAGCACCGCGCCCATGCCACCGTACCATGCCCATGCCACGCCATACCACGCCGTTACGTCGCGCACACTCTACCACGTCGCGCCTTGCGTCGGCCACGTCCGTGCCCGCGCGCGCCGCGCCGGACCCCGCCCGAGCGCCACCACACGCCGCGCTCTCGTTCGGACCCCGCTGCCCTCGCGCCCACGCGCCACTCGCCGCGCCGAGCTCCCTCCCGAGCGCCGCCACGCATCGCATTTCACCCCGGGCCCCCCCGGCGCTCGCCGCACGTCGCCATGCCCCCACGCGCGCGCGCCATGGCCATCGGCCTCGCCCGAGCTAACCCGGCATGGAACGCCTATAAAAAGGCCGGGCAGATCAAGTTCCCTATACAAGATTTCTTCGTGAATCACTCCTCTCCATTTTCCCCAAGTTTCCCCCAAAGTTCCCCACCGCATCGCTCGAATTTTGAAGGAAACCGACAAGGAGCCGAAGAACTCTAGCGCCGACCGCCGGAGCAAAGTCCAAAATTCGTCGTCCCCGTCGATTTCTTCCCAAAATGAAGGTACTTCCACGATCTCCATGCTATAAGCTTTGTTTCCCTAAGTTTCCGGACCGATTAGCCGCCGGAGACCCGTCGCCGACGAGCCGCCACATTTCCTCTGTTTCGCCGCCGCCGTGCGCACGTCGCTAGGACACCACCGCCCCTTTCCGCCGATCCAAGCCCCTAGCTAGCTTCCCGTGTCCCGTAGTTGCTCGAGACCCGCTAGTTCGGCCGAAACTTGACCGGGCACGCCGGCACCGTGCACCTCCACCACCATGACCACTTCACCTTCGCCGGCCCAATCTACCGCCTCTCGGCCCGGCGCGCTTGAAACGTACTCCCACATCACGTAGATGGAGTAGAGCCCGATAGATCCCGAGCTCCGCTGTCCTCGTCGTCGTTCACCCTCGCCCCACCGTCGGCCTCGTGGGGAAGAAGAAAGGAAAGAAGGAAGAAAAGAAAAGAAAGGGGAAAGAAACACACCATCGGCTTGATAGCCCAAGGGAGAGAGAGCCGAGCCGAGAAGGGAGGTTGTAGGATCCATCCCACTTGGGCAAATTTTTTGAAAATTTTTCTTTAATTTTTCTATGGGGATTTAAAAGCAAGGATAAGCCTAGTAAAAATCATAAACAAATTATATTTACTTTTCCTAAACATTATTTACAATGAAATAAGTTACATCTTTTCAAGAGATTATTATTTATTCTTTTCCAAAATTTCTTTTGCAAATAATTATGAACCTATAGTCAAATTTCTCAACATATTCCCTCTCCAAAATTCCCATCTTTTGTGAAACCCATTATCCACCTAAATATTATATTTTTTATATATAAGGATTTTCTAAACTCAAAAATCCAGATTAATTTTTGGCATCTACGCTTCAAGGTTTATCAAATATTTCGAGATTCGATTATTATTAACCCTAGGACTTCGGACCCGATGGATATTTTGACAAAATTGAAAGATAACCACTTCCTTTTTATTAATTGAATCATCAACTCTAATATTTCTCAAGCTTTAAACATATTAAATTAAAATAAATATCAGCTCATATTTAATTAAATCAGGTTCAATACAAAACTTCAAATCCTTATAACTCTTTCGCTCTAACTCGGATTTCGCCGAAACTCGAGCCTAGGTTCGTGTAGAGTCATAGCCTAGTATTAGGAGCCACTTTCGCGATTCATTTGGCTTTTATTGGATCTTATTGGATTTTATTTGAATTCTAATCGAATTCAAATTGGATTTCTAGCACGTACGATAGAGTCCAAAGGAGCCGTTGAGAACGTCGAAGACTCAAGCCAACCAGGTTGCGAGCAAGGCAAGTCATCACACTCTTTGAACATATTGATCCCAATTGAGAAATGATGTTGTTTTAAACTTTAAACATGCATGCTATACACAAAGAATTACCTATACTTGTTATGCCATGACTTGTTATTGATTACCTTTAGAATTATTCCTTGTAACCTTCGATGTGATACATACAACCGGAGAATATCTTCGGTAAAATGCTTAGCTATGCTATTCTTAGATTCATGCATACTCATGATTTTATAAAGAGCTTTATGCTTGGGCAACTACCTTAGGGAAGGTAGTTGAGCTACGGCATTTGGAGACATGAGCGCCACATTGCTTTGAACATGATGAAAATGGTTTTGATGGAAAAACAAAAAAAATATGAAACCAACGTTTTTAGACCGGGGCGCATGGATGGATTTGGGTGAATTCCGGGAAAGGCTAGTACCGTCCTTGGTCAGTTAAGGACCGAGCCATGAGACTACAACTTAGAACGAGCCAGTACAATCGTACTTCTCGAATGGGTATAGACCTAGCGATTAAATATCCGAGCGGAGGCGGTATCCTTGCGTAGTAGGTTCAGGTGTTGGCGTTGAGGTAAGGGCTTGCCGGTGGGGGTGTACCACCGGTGGGTGCCTGGACGAAAGTTAAGGCCTACCGGCGAGGGGTGTACCGCTGGTTGGTACACGGCGAGATCGGGCATGCGATCAACATGAAGAAATGAAGACATGAAGAAAAGGACATGAAGATGGAAAGTTCAAGGATAGAGCAATTCTTTCTCTTACCCCGGAACGCTGAACTCCTCTCACCGCTAGGACAAGACGGCTAGAGTGCATGAGGGCTTATGTTCATGGAGCGGTACGCCAAAGTGAGGTTATCGAAAGGCTTTGCCTTGACCGTCCCATATAGAGGGATGTAAGCTCATTCAATGAGTAGTTGCGGAGTACGGGTAAAGTGTACATCCACTGCGGTGTGAGTCAATCAATCTATTCGAATAGTCGTGCTCGCGGTCAATCGCGACGTGACAAGTTTCTCCCGTGGCTAGACTCATACATTTTAAAATGATGGGTAGGATTGCATAATAATTTTATGTGTTGGGAAACCAACTTCTCTATCCGAGAGAAGGGGAAGACACACCCGAAAACCATGACGAATCGGAGGCGGGAAGCTATCCTTGGGATCACAATGGATGGTGGACGAACCGTCGCCGACTTAATATACTATGGACCTAAAACTTGACTGGCTAGATGTTAAGTTTGTGAAATGATTTGTGAAAGTTGACTTTGCGCAAATAAACCATAGCCATCCTTTGAATGACCCTATCATGTGCATCATTCTGTGTTGGCTTGCCGAGTACGTTGGGTACTCACCCTTTCTATACGCACAAACCTCCAGATGAAGGAGAAGAGGAAGACCCGTACACATACTACCAGGAGGAATGAAGGAAATGGAGCGCAATAGGTCTTAGTCCCCAGTCGTTGCCTGTGGCAATCGGCATGTTGCTGCCTTCCGTCTGCTATCCTATCTAATTTCTGTTTTCGGTTGTATCCGGACTGGTAGGTCCTATATGTATTGGATATTGCCTTCGGGCCTATTATTGTAATAATTTCGGCGTAAGACTATTCGCGCACTTTGCACCTGGTAATTCGGAACTGTATTCGTGGGTACCAAACTACTCAATCCAGGGATAAGGTACTATGAACACGAATGATTCCCGTCCTCAAAAACGGGGGTCTACAGCTAGACTCGTTGCCTTGAGTTTCGAAGTGTCTAGGCATGTTGGCTCCTTGTTCCGTGACAATGACTTCTCCCGCTACCTTGCATTTCTTGTTCTTTTTGTGAGCTTTCTCGGGCTTCTAGCTGGTCCCTAGGTCCTTTTCTTGGTAGGCGGCTTCTGATCAAGCATCTTCTCTTTCTCATCATTTCTACAAACAGCTTCGTCGGTGTGTGCACACTTGTCAATGATCTCGAACAAATTGATGGCTGAAGTGATCCTTCTTGTTGCCAGTTCTTGGATGGTGTAGCGATCTTGGACGCCTGATTTGAACGCATGGATAACATAAGCATTAGTGATCTCAGGGATAGTGCTATGACATTCATTGAATCACCGGGTAAAGTCCTTGAGAGGTTCAGCGTTCTTCAGTTTCATAGCATGGAGGTCGTCCTTGATCCTGTGCCACTTTTATGTGCCTTGGAAATTTGCAACAAATTGTTTCCATAGATATGCCCAAGATCCAATCAAAGGAGGAATATGACACGATTCAGCAGAACCCATCAACACAGTTTGCAAGTAGTTTGCGAATGTGTTGTTGTCTGCACTGGCTGCGTAATGAACGATGGAATAGACATGGAGGAACTCATCAGGATCGATGCTGCCATCATACTTCTCGATTGCTCCCGGACAGAATTTAGTAGGTCATTTGACTTCTCAAAGAGAAGGCTTGAAAGCTCTGCATCCATCATCGGTGCAATCTACTTTCTCCGACGACGGACTTCACTTGGCACCATTCGGATTACCGAATACCGCCAAAATCTGCGCCAATCTTCTCACCTCCCGACGGAGGCAATCTATTCGGACGAAGACCTCTCGATGCCGTTTGGGTTACCAAACGCCGCCGAGATCTACAGCAAACTTCTCTCCCCAAGTCGGCGGCGACCCACTCGGAGGAGCCCACACCCCCAAGATCCGACTCGGGACCGGAACGATCCGGACCCGGCTACCCAGATCAAGGGAGGTCGCCGTCATCCTCCCATCATTCGGCTCCGCTCATCTTCAGATTTCAATGGATACCTCGGCTCCGCCGGCTTCGATGACCTCTATGGCATCCCCTCGACGAAGCCGACAACTCCAACCGCCGCATGGACTATGAGCCGAAGTGCTTTGATGTCCTCATGGCCAAGCCGGACGAGTCCGACTCAGCCATGGCCAAGAGGCCTTCGAAGAAGAGCGGACCAAGATTGAGCACGAGCGCAAGACGGCCGAAGAGGAGAAGCAACGCAAGGACGGGGCGACAAGAGGAAGCGGGACCTACGTGCGCGGACGATCCGCCGGAGGCCATCCTCCAAACGCGGGTTCGCAACACCAACATTTTTCAAACGCCATAGCAAAACGCTGTTGCCGCGCTCACTCTCTTGGACACCGTCATGGAGACGGCACCCGCCAATGTGACTCCGATACTCGACAAGATCAAGACCATCGTCGCAGCCACGCTAACGGCCATCCCACCACCTCGGCACGAAGGCCGACTGAGTCCGTGGCTGAAACGCCCGACAAAAGTCGACTCCCACCTCTAAGGTCAGGACACTATAAGAGGCCCGAGCCAAATCGGTCGACAACAAGGCCAAGAGGCCCACTCCGCGAATCCACGCGAAGTACCGGAGCAAACGGCCGACTCCCGCGACGAACGACACGGACGTCCACCCGTCCACCATCGCGTCGCCGCAACAACGCTCAGCTATCCAACCAGCCAACCAAAGACCCCGCCGAGTGATCTGCGGGAAGTCCTCGATCGCCGCTACCAGGAGCGGGACCGACGCACTCGGGAAGATCGGAGGGGATCACCCGATAGCGGCGACGACGGAGTACCGGCCTTCACTCGGGAGCTTCGCCGAGTGCACTGGCCGAGTGGTTTCAAGCCCACAGGAATCGAAAGGTACGACGACAAGACCGACCCCGAGTCATGGCTTACCGTCTACACCTCGCCATCCGCACGCAGTGGCGACACTAAAGCTATGGCCAATTATCTTCCCGTGGCCCTCGCCAACTCCGCTAGAAACCGGCTCACGAGCCCGCCAAGAGGCTCAATCGGCTCGTGGAGCGAGCTGAGGGACCACTTCATCGCCAACTTCCAAGGTACCTTCGAGAGGCCCGGCACACACTTCGATCTATACAACGTCATCCGAAGCCGGACGAGCCTCTTAAGGATTACATCCGTCGTTTCTCCGAGAAGCGCAACAAGATCCCCAACATCACCAATGACATCATCATCGCCGCCTTCCAGAAGGGAGTCCGTGATGAGCTGTTAATCGGGAAGTTCGGGCGCAAGCCACCGAAGACGGTGAAACAAATGTTCGAGACGGCGAACTCCTACGCAAAGTCCAACGACGCCATCAAGGCTGCCCGTCAAGACCGGCCCGATAGGAGGGAAGACAAGCAAGCGGGAGGGAGCCGCAATCCTAAGAAGGATGGCGGCAACAGCAGCAACCGGCGCGGAAAGATCGCAAGCGCCGATCCAAGGACCTAGTGGCCGCAACCTCCAACACTCAACGTCGTCCCCGAGTCGCCGCCTACGACGCCATCATGAACGCCAGTGCACCCATCATCCAAATCATAAGCACGGGCGAAGGACTGCTTCATCTACAAACGGTTCGTCGAGCGCGCGCGGCGCAGCTCAACAAAAAGCCGGCGTAAGGCTGGTCCGTCAGCGCCAAGAAAAACAACGCGGCTGAAAACTCCGAACCTTTTCAAGACCCGGTGGGAGAGCTCAACCACATCTTCGGGGCGCTAGCCTATGAATCCAAGAGGAAACGAAGCTAACCGACCGAGAGGTCAACGCGGCTCAACCCGAAGTCCCTCGACACTGCGATGGTCGGAGGTGGCCATCACTTTGACCGCTCGGATCACCCCGACCGAGTGGTTCACCCGGGCGCTATCCGCTCGTCCGGATCCCGTGGTCCGCAACATCGGGCTTAAGCGCGTCCTCATCGATGGGGCAGCGCCCTCAACATCCCGTTTGCCAAGACCATGGATGAGATGCGATCCCGAGGGCCGAACTAAAGGCAAGCTCAGCCCCCTTCCACGGAGTCATCCCGGGGCTATCGTCTACACCACTCGGGCACATCTCCTCCCAGTCACCTTCGGGGCCCGAGAGAACTTCCGAACGGAGAACGTCATTTTGAGGTGGCCGACTTCAAACAAAGATACCACGCCATCATTTGAAGACTGCGCTTGCCAAGTTCATGGCGATCTCGCACTACACCTACCTCTGCATGAAGATGCCGGGTCCCAACGGCGTCATCACTCTTCGCAGAATGTGAAGCAAGCCTTCACCGCGATAAGGAGAGCTGCGACATGGCCCAATCTCGCGAGAGATTACGTGGCCAACAAGAAGTCCGATTGGCTGCATCAACTTCGGCAGAGGGCGAAGTCCCGCGAAGAAGATAGCCAAATCGGGATCCGGCGACGCCAAGACCAAGAAGATCTCCCTTGATCCGTCGGATCCCTCGAAACCTGTAATCGGCGGCGACCTAGATCCCAAATAGGAAGCGCGCTCGTCACCTTCCTCCGAAATAATAAAGATGTTTTTGCTTAGAAACCATCGATATGCCCGGAATTCCTAGGGAGGTGATCGAGCACTCTTTGCGGTCAAAGATGACGCCAAACCGATAAAACAACGATTACGCAGATTCGCGCAGGATCAAAAAGACGCTATCAAGGAAGAACTCGCAAAGCTCTTGGCTGCCGGCTTCATTAAAGAAGTCCTTCATCCCTCTGGTTAGCCAACCCAGTCCGTCCGCAAGAAGACGGGGCAATGGCGCATGTACGTTGACTATATTGACCTCAACAAAGCCTCGCCCCAAAGATCCGTTCGGCTGCCTCGCATCGACCAAGTCGTTGACTCAACAATGCCGCCAACTCCCGAGTTTCCTGGATGTTACTAGGGCTATCACCGGATCAGCTTGAAAGAATCCGACCGCTGAAGACATCGTTCATCACGCCGTTGGGGCCTCTTGCTACATCATCACCATGCCTTTCGGCTGAAGAACGCCGGCGCCACATACAAACGCATGATCCAAAGATGCTTCCGGACGTAGATCGGCAAGAACGTAGAAGCTTATGTCGACGACGTCGTCATCAAGACCAAGCGAAAAGAAGACCGATCGCGACCTAGAAGAAACTTTTGCAAACATCCGGGCCTTAAGAATGAAGTTGAACCCGAGAAGTGCACTTTCGGCGTCCCATCGTGCAACCGCTCGGCTTCATGGTGTCCCATCGCGGCATTGAAGCTAACCGAGAAGATCAACGCCATCTTGAGCATGAAGCCCCGAGTAACCGAAAGACGTCCGAAGCTCACCGCTGCATGGCGGCGCTAAGCCGCTTCATCTCCCGACTCGGCGAACGAGGCATGCCCTTCTTCGATTGCTAAAAAAGACAGATGACTTCCAGTGGACCGCGGAAGCCAACAAGGCCTTTGAAGATTTCAAAGAGTTCCTTACAACGCCGCCCGTCCCGGCCTCGCCTCGCCCAGAACCTTTGCCGTTGTATGTTTCAGCCACTCACCAAGTGGTCGACGGTCCTCGTGGTCGAACGCAAAGAATAAGGACGGGCTCGAAGATTCGAGGCCAATCTACTTTGTTAGCGAAGTGTTGGCAGGAGCCAAAATTCGCTACCCTCGTACAAAAATTGCTCTATGGTGTTCTAATAACCGCGAGGAAATTGGCACACTATTTTCGGGTCACTCGGTCACCGTCGTCACTTCCTTTCCACTCGGCGATGTCATCCACAACCGAGAGGCAACCGGACGCATCGCCAAGTGGGCTTTAGAGCCGATGCCGTTGGACTTGACTTTTAAGGCGAGGACATCCATAAAGTCACAAGCCTTGGCGGATTTCCGGCCAAGTGGATGAGCAACAAGAGAACGTACCTCGGGAAGACCTCCAATTGGACCATGCACTTCAACGGATCCAAGAGGATCACCGCTTGGGAGCAGGAGTTGTGCCGATCTCCCGACCGGGGAAAGACTAAGATATGTACTTCACCTCCACTTCTCCGCCTCGCACAACGTTGCCGTGTACGAAACCCGCTACATGGACTGCGCCTGCAGCCTCACTCGAGATACGTCGGCTCATTGTGAAAGGCGACTCCCAGGTCGTCAATCAAGTAATGAAGGACTGGTCCTGCCTGAATGACACCATGAAGGCCTACCGACAAGAGGTCCGCAAACTTGAAGACAAGTTTGACGGGCTCGAACTCTCACATGTTTTAAGGCACAACAACGAAGCAGCCGACGAGTTGGCACAGCTTCGGGTCTAAGCGCGAAGCTGCCCCAACAGACGTCTTTGTCGAGCACCTCTATGAACCAACCATCACGGCAAAGACAACTCCCAACGAGCAAGCTGCGAACGAAGTCACCATGGCTGAAGCCGACCGGAGGACGCCGCTCATCAAATTCTTAACCCAAGAAGAGCGCCGGAAGACCGGGATGAAGCGAACGCGTCCGACGTCGTTGCCAAGCATATGTCATGGTTGACTCCGACCTATACAAGAGAAGCCCTCCGGAATCCTAATGAGATGCATCACACCCGAGGAAGGGAAACACTACTCCAAGACATCCACTCGGGCATATGCGGAAGCCACGCGGCGGCACGCACTCTGTCGGCAAAGCTTACAGGCAAGGTTTCTTTTAGCTTACCACGGTCTCCGACGCGGACAAAGTCGTACGAACCTGCGAAGGCTGCCAATTTTTGCCCGACAAAGCCATGTCCCGCCCAGAGCTACAAACAATCCCACTATCCTGGCCGTTCGCGGTATGGGGCTTGGACATGGTCGGCCCCTTCAAGAAAGCTCCAGGAGGATTCACACACCTCTTCGTCGCAATCGACAAGTTCTCCAAGTGGATTCAAGCCAAGCCGGTCACCACAATTACTGCCGACAAGGCACGGGATTTTTTCCTCAACATCGTGCACCGCTTCGGCGTCCCAAATAGAATCATAACTGACAACGAGACTCAATTCACGGGAGGGATCTTCAAGGAATTCTGCGAGGACTTCGGAATCAAGATCTGCTACGCATCAGTAGCCCATCCCAAAAGCAATGGACAAGTCGAACGAGCCAACGGCATGGTCCTCCAAGGCATCAAGGCCCGCGTTTTCGATCGCCTAAACCCCTACGCGGGCAAGTGGGTCCAAGAGCTTCCCTCGGTCTTATGGTCGCTGCGGACCACACCCAGTCGGGCTACCGGCCAAACTCCCTTCTTTTTGGTCTACGGCGCGAAGCCATGTTGCCAAATGAGATGGAGTACGAATCCCTTCGAGTCCACACTTCAACGATGAACGCTACGACCCCGACCGAGTGGATGACCTCACCCGATTGGAAGAGGCCCGCGAGGCAGCCCTCATCCAGTCGGCCAAATATCTTCAAGGGCTCAGAAGATACCACAGTCGCAACGTTCGAGCACGAGCTTTCATCGTTGGCGACCTGGTCCTACGCAAGATCCAGACCACCAAAGACCGTCACAAGTTATCCCCCTTATGGGAGGGACCGTACATAATCGCTGAGGTGACTCGGCCCGGTGCATACCGGCTAAAACGTGAAGACGGGTCTATGGTGGAGAACTCCTGGAACATTGAGCATCTTCGACGATTTTATGCCTAATTTGGCTAAGGCTTCATGTTTTCCTTGACTGCCAACCTCAAGCAAGATGACTTCTTGAGTTAGCAGTCGGGGGCTGTACATATGTCAATAAAGCTTAAGTTTTCCTCATCAACTTCTGTGCATGATTTGGTTTATCATTGTTTAATGTTCTTCGATTCGAGTTCAGTGTCTAAGGACTGAGAGTTTTCCGATGACCTAATCGAGCCTAGGCTTGGTGACAGTCAGACGAAAACTACTTAAGAAATTTCACACAAAAACTCGGATCAAGGCATTAACATAAATAAACTAAATATATCACAAGTTCTACATCAGAGCATCACGATCACACGACATTTACAAGACAATGTTTGAAAGATAAATCAAATCCGGAAATTGTTCACTACATCAACGGAGATCTTCTTTGCTGACTCCTGCGCCTCACTCAAGATATCCAAGGCCTCGCTCATCCGTGGTCCCGTCGCGAAGCCCTCCCGACCGAGTGGATATCCACTGGGGGTAAAGGGACTTGGCCTCGTGCAAGAGCCGACCAACCCCATGTTGGCCGCTCAGTGATGTTGGCCGATATCGGTCGAGCCCTTCGCAGCTTGTCAAAACTTCGATTGGGTCCAGTGAGCTGGTCCCAACTCCATGGTGGAACAAAGATAGCAAGATCGGCGCAGCGGCATTGGCGACCTCTTCCCGATCTCTCCGGTCCGTTTGACCCGCTCAAGCAAGACGTCATACCGAGCTCGGGTCTTCACCTTGTAAGCCGCCGAAAGCATCCGATCATGCAAAGCACTCGGAAATGAAGCAAGACAAGGGATGTTACCGCAAAGAGGCTTACCTTCAAACTCGGCCTCCGGTTCGGCTTTGTCGAGGCCGACCGCTCCACTGGACTTGGAGCGAATGAACCTCCGACGAATTTTATATAAGGAAATAAGATCATCGGTAACCGGGATAACATGAGAATCTTAAAACTTGGAGAGATGAGCTTACACCCGATCGACCCTCGGAGGTCGAGGTTCGCCTCCCGAAGCTCGCGATCTCTCTCCTTAAAGCCGCCTCCTCGACGCGGCTTCCTCGGGTGGTTTTCAGCCGCCGAACGTCCCCAAGGAGTTCGGGTGAGGAACCGGCTTCTCCAAGCACCTCGGACTTTGCCATGGAGCGGCAGTACTCTTCGCGCGTGAAATCCGAAGAGTGACCGACGGAAAAGGATGATAACACAATAAAAGAAAAAGACTAAGACTTACATTGAGCACCAGTCGCTTCGTTCAAACTATCGACAAGGGCATCCCTTTCTTCTTTCTCGCCTTGCCCGTCCAGATGATGCCCCGCCTCCGGCCCTCCGAGTCCCGCCACTCAATCTTAATTGGGGGAACCCGTGTTTCGAAGACGCAACTGGGGGATTTCCTCCGCCGTGGGCGGTAGATAAGAAGAACAAATGAAGACATGAAGGGCTTAAACCTAAAGAGCAAAGAGAAGATTCTGATACAATACTCACCGCTTCGGTGGCGCACACTTAGGTGGACCAGCCCGGCTAGCCTCTTTCCTCGGCTCTTCGCCGAGTGACCCTCGGTCCGGGGCGCGAGCCGCGGCCGAGGTCTCCCGGCCGTCGGCTTCCGTCGGGACGTCCCGGGCGGCGGTCGGGGCTCCTTCCTCGGGGCATCCTTCTTCGGAGGCGAAGGTTCTTTGCCCGGAGCGCTCTCGCTCGGATGCGGGCTCGGGGTTTTGGCTCGCAGCTTCGGCGCGCGAGCAGCAGCGGGGATCGGCACCTCACCCTCCCGGCGGGATCTATGTCCTCGGGCCTCCCGCGATAATGAATATAGCCGGGGTAAAGACAAAGAGAGCTTTCACGAGAAAGTTTGGACTTCGGTCATTAAACATACCTGGATGATCGGCGGATCTTCGGCGCCTCCTCGGCGATCGCCTCGGAGGAAGAGTCTCGACGGAGGAGCCGGGACGTCGTCGTCCGAATCCTCGATGATGAGCCTCCTTTGCTCGCCCGCTTGTTGGTGTCCTCACTTGGGGCCGCCCGCTTCCCAACCGGATCGCTTTGGATCTTGATCCCGCCCGGCTTCTTGGCGGGCGACGCGACGCGTCGTCATGGGACACCTTGTATGGCTTGGAGGTAACGGAAGCATTTTCCGCAAAGAAAAGTTCGCACAACACTAAGAGACAAGATATCAAGATTGCAAGGCATTATGAAGCAACCATCGGCTTACGGAGGAGGAGGTCGGTGGATGCCGAAGGGGAGAACCGCGAGAATGAGGGCACGCTCAACCGCAATGCCCGTTGAGAAGATCTTGTACATCCGGATCTTCGGGATCTCGTAGCCGAGTGGATCTGGATCTTCCCGATTGGGGTCCTTCCGGCCTTCGTATTCGAAGGCCGGTTTTGACCTCTCCTTGATTGGAGCCGCGGCACC
This sequence comes from Oryza australiensis, assembly GCA_019925245.2. NCBI lineage: Eukaryota > Viridiplantae > Streptophyta > Magnoliopsida > Poales > Poaceae > Oryza > Oryza australiensis. Next base: position 4,258,973 of record JAIFGZ020000584.1, on the reverse strand, counting down.
GAATGAAGTGCCGAGTGATCTGCTCGCCGCGAAGACCCTTCTGTTTCATTGCCAGGATCTTCGCAAGCAGCTTGTTGGCCTCGTCCCAATCTTGGGCTACTGGAACAGTGCTCCAAGTTGGCTCGGGACAGGGGAAGACCGACAAGGGGCAGGTGGGTTCGAGGTTGCTAATATAGAACCAGCCCGCGTGCCATCCCTTATTGGAAGATTTTAAGGGAAGAGAGAAGTACTCCTTGCGGAGAGATCCGCGGAGTTGGAAACCTGCCCCGCCAACAACGCATGGGTGGTCCTTGTTCGGATGCGGCTTGAGATAAAACATGCGGCGGAAGAGTTGGAAGTGGGGAGGATGCCAAGGAATGCTTCGCATACATGAATGAAGAGAGCGATGTGAAGCATCGAGTTGGGGTTCATATGGTAGAGTTGAAGCCTATAATAATCCGAAGCCCCTAAGAACTCGGAGGTGGGAAGGCTAAACCCGCAATAGAAGAAAGAAGTAAAAACGACGAGTTCACCGGTGTTCGGGGTTGGGAAGTCCTCACCCGCCGCGGGCGCCACCACGATCTCCTTTGGGGGAAGCACGCCATGCTTCACCATCTCCTTGAGGGTGGATTCCCTCACATCCGATGTGGCCCATTGGTCAAACAGGATCCTCTTTTCCTCCGTCATGAGTGTGGTATGGATGGGAAGTGGATCTGGTCGGAAAGGATGGCGGTTTGAGCAAGAGATCTTGGAAGATCGGCTACGGAAGCTGTTTGTAGCAAGAAGCGAGCTCTTGGATGGATGGATTTGGGAGCGCGTGAGTCTAGGGTTCTTCGCAGAAACGGTGAACAGTCTTGCGAAAAGAGGAATCTTTGGAAGATGAAGAAGCGAGGACGACCTCGAGCCTTTATAGAAAGATTTGAGGGTTGCGCTAGGTTTTCGTGATTGGGCCGAGCCCATAAGAAAATCTACGGCCCGGTTAAGGTGTGGCCCGACGCGTGTCCTTAGGGACTTAAGCGGATGAGCTTAAGCAGATTTGCCCGGCAATATGCACGTGTCCGAATGCCCGTACCTTTGAAAATCCTTTCATACCGCGGTTTGCTTGACTTCATGAGAAGCGGGCACAATGCAACTTGGAAGGTGACCAACATAAGCTTTTTATAGCGCCTTGATGACAAGGGCTGTTTGGTTTTTTAGCATTTGATCAAGCGATCATATCAATGCTATTTTTCCACCTTGGTGAAGATCTTTATAGATTAAGATCAGATTATGGCGAGAAGCTATTTAATAACTTGGTCATATTTTTTATACGATTGAAAGAGCTCGTTTTCCCATGAGGGACGATTAAAATATTTGTTCCGGATGACTCGGGCAGATCTACTCGGATAAGCATGAGCTTACCGAGTGCTTTTACCCGCTAGGGTTGATTGAGTTGATTGTTCGAGATAACTCGGGCAAATTCACTTGGATAAAGCACAAGCTTGCCGAGCAATGAGGTTGCTTTAGCTTGAGCTAAGCATCTACATAAGAATGATTTTTATAGTTCTTGACTATATGCTTAGTCTTTTTGACTAACCACATAGTCGGGGCTACACCTAATTAGGTGCATCGGAGATGCACCTAGGTATTTATTTTTGAGAATTTTTGGATATTTTCCAGCCCTTCACGTCTTTGGAGCCACTCGGGAAGATTCAGCAGAGATGATGGAATCACTCGGCGCCAAAAGCACTCGGTCAAAGAGGTTTTTTGGCCGTGTGTTGTTTTGGTTTGAAGTTGAGTTGTCTCGTCGCGAAAAGGACTCGGGGCTACTGTGGAGATTATGGCAATGGGGTATCTACATGGCAAGCTTATCCGACCGGAGGTAGGAATAGATTGCGCCGCCATATCGTAACGAACATGACTTGGGTGTTACGATTGCCGATAGAGATAAGGCAATCGGCCTATAGTCATGGTTTGGTAAGATTGAGGAAACCAACTTAGAGTAAGATAGGGTTTTAGATTTGTAAGCCCTCCTCCCAAGGCTATATAAGGAGGGTAAGGGGCGTCCCTTGAGGGATATCTTATGTTAGATCAGCTTTAAGCTTTGAGCCTTAGATCACGAGATCAATAAAGATACTCGGCGGATCGAATCCACCGAAACAGAGTAGGGTATTACCTCACGAGAGGGCCCGAACCTGTCTAAATCCTTTTATTCTTCTAACCCATTGTGCTTGGCGATCTCAACTGCGACCCCGAAATTATATTGCCGAAACCAAGTTTCGACAGATTTGCTTGAGACCATTTCTTCTCTCTCTCCTCTAACTTAGGACCGATGGAAAATTTGCTGCAACGTAGAGAATCGGTCGTCGGTTCTTCTCTCTAATTCTCCTACATTGTTGATGTTCGTATACGTGTAAAAATAGATTGTATTGCATCAGAGTTTATAAAATCATAGATAACCGTGTGATTATCATGGTAACTATGCTTATCACGAAGTATAGTAAGAATAAAACCGTGATAACCCCATTAAATTAAAATAAATTTAAACAATAATTTAAATTTTTAATAAATTTTATATGATTTGTCACGGTAACCGTGCTTACCGCCGGTTGCGGTAACCACCTCCTTGACGGTAACGAAAACTGTCGAAACTTGGCTTCGGCAATAGAAATTTAGGGGTGCAGTCGAGATCGCCAAGCTCGATGGGTTAGGTGGAAAACAAGATTTAGACAGGTTCAGGCCCTCTCGTGAGGTAATACCCTACTCTTGTTTCGGGGATTCGATCCGCCGAGTGTATATTAATCTCAAGATCTGTAGCTCAAGAAACTCATGAATCTGATATCCCTCAAGGGACGCCCCTTACCCCCTTATATAGTCTTGGGAGGCGGGCTTACAAGTCAAAAACCCTATCTTACTCTAAGTCGGTTTTCTCAATCTTACCAAACCATGACTATGAGCCGTTGCCTTATCTAATCGACAACGTAACACACAAGTCATAGTTGGTTTACATAATTAGCAGGCGCAACCTATCTCTATCTCCAGTCGGATAAGCTTGCCATGTGGATATCCGATTGCCATAATCTCCACAGGAGCCCCCGAGTCCTTTGCAGTCGACGAGATAACTCATAGCCAAATAACTCTTTGGCCGAGTGCTTCTGTTGCCAAGTGGTTCCGTCATCCCTGCCTAAATCTCCCGAGTGGCTCCAAAGACTGTGAAGGGCTGAAAAATATCCAAAAAATTCTCAAAAATAAATATCTAGGTGCATCTCCTGATGCAGGTGTAGCCCCCGACTATGTGGTTAATCAAAATCAGATTAAACATATAGTCAAGGACTATAAAAATCATTCTCATATAAATGCCTAGCTCAAGCTAAAGCAATCATAAAAAATCTCACCACTCGGCAAGCTCGTGCTTGTCTGAGTGAATTTGCCCGAGTCACCTCAGAACAAATAACTCAATCAACCCTCGTGGATGAAAAGCACTCGGTAAGCTCACGCTTATCCGAGTGGATCTATCCGAGTCATCTCGGAACAAATATTTTAATCATCCCTCATGGGTAAACAAGTTTTTCAGTCATCTGAAAAATATGACTAAAATATTAAATAGCTCCTGCCATAATATTGGTCACAATCTAAAAAGATCTTCACCAAGGTGGAAAAACAGCATTGATATAATCATCTAATCAAATGCTTAAAAATCAAACAGTCCCTCTCATCAAGGCAGCCATGAAAAGCTTCACTGTTTGTCACCTTTCAAATTGCATCGTGCCAACTTCTCATGAAGTTGTGCAAACCGCGGTATGAAAGGATTTCCAAAGGTACGGGGCACTCGGACACGCGCATATTGCCAAAGCAAATCTGCTTAAGTTCATCCACTTAAGTTCCTAAGGACACGCGTCAAGCCACACCTTAAATGGGCCGCAGGGTCTCTCATGGGCTCGGCCCAATCATGAGAAAGCCTAACGCAACCCTCAAATCTCTTACAAAGCCTCGAGGTCATCCCCGCCACTTCGTCTTCCCGAAAAAATTCCCACTCGCAACACTGTTCATCGCCTTGCGTGGAAAACCCTAAGCTCTCGTGCACACCCAATCCGCCAATCTAGAAGCTCGTGCTTCGTCGCCGCCTAGCCTCCACATCCATCTCCACGATCCCCATCCCAAATCCCCATCCTCCAAGCCGATCCACACCCCCACAAACCACACTCATGGCAGGAGAGAAAAAGATCCCTTTCGAGCAATGGGCTACCTCGGATGTCAGGGAGTCCACTCTCAAGGAGATGGTGAAGCACGGAGTTCTCCCTCCCAAGGAGATCGTAGGCTGGCGTCCGGCGGCCGATGAGGAGTTCCCCACTCCGAATACTGGTGAGCTCGTCGTCTTCACTTCTTTCTTCTACTGTGGTTTCAGCCTCCCTACTTCTGAGTTCTTTAGGAGGCTTCTTGACAACTACGGCCTTCAGCTTTACCATTTGAATCCAAACTTCATGCTCCATATAGCTCTTTTCATTCATGTCCGCGAAGCCTTCCTAGGCATCCTCCCTCACTTTCAACTCTTCCGTCGCATGTTCTATCTTAAGCTGCATCCGAACAAGGATCAGCCCTGCGTTGTTGGTGGGGCGGGCTTCCAACTCCGTGGATCCCTCCGCAAAGAATATTTTTCCCTTCCTTTGAAATCTTCTAACAAGGGCTGGCATGCGAGCTGGTTCTATATCGCCAACCTTGAACCCAGCCTGCCAAACTTCGTTGGCCTTTCCCCTGTGCCTAGGCCCAACTGGAGCACCGTGCCGGTGGTCCAAGACTGGGATGAAGCCAACAAGCTGCTAGCGAAGATCTTGGAGATGAAGCGAAAGGTCTTCGGGTGAGCAGATCACTCGACACTTCATTAGGAGCCGACTGGCTCCGATCAAGGAGAGGTCCAAACCTGCCTTTGAGTACGAGGGCGAGAGGGACCCCAATCGGGAAGACCGCGACTCCCTCAGCTTCAAGATCTTGAAGATTCATATGTATAAGATTTTCTCGACGGGATTGCGTCGAGCGCAGCCTCATGCGCCGGTCCTCCCATATTGCCCTCCTCCTCCAGTAGTCGACTTAACTCCTTCAATGCCTTTCAATCTTGATATCACACTTCTTAGTGTTGAAAGAATCTTTCTTGTAGGAAAATGCCTCCATCATCTCAAATCCATATAAAATTCATCATGACGACGTGCCGGCTCGGCCTGCTAAGAAGCCAGCCGGTGGCGTGAAGATCCAGAGCGATCCAGCCGGGAAGAGGACGGCCCCGAGTGAAGACATTAGCAAGCGGGCGAGCAAGAGGAGGCTGATCATTGATGATTCAGATGACGACGTCCCAGCCCCTCAAGCTGATGCGACCCCTCCGAGGCTATCACCGAAGACGGCGCCTAAGATCCGCCGATCGACTAGGTACGCCTTACGACTGAAATCAAGCTCTTTGTTAAGAATCTCTTCATCTTCATCCCGATTGCTCATGTCTTTCTTTTGTAGGAGGCCTCAAAACATTGATCCCATTGGGCAAAATGAGGGCCCAATACTAGCTGCAACAACCGAGGCATCAAAGCCTCCAGAGCCAAAACCCCGGAGCCCTCTCCCAAGCGAGAGCGCCCCTGGTGAAAGGCCTTCACCTCCCAGCGAGGACACCCCAAGGACAGAGCCCCCGACCGCCAGCCGGGGTACCCCGACTGGAAACCAGTCGGCCGCAGAAGAGCCCCCGGCCACTACTCAAAAGGCCCCGACTGAAGACCAATCGGGCAAGAGCAGCCGAAAAGTGCCGGTTAAAGATTCAGCCACCGAAACCGGTAAGTCTTGAATCAATCTCCAGCTTTTTAATCTCCAGTCAATTTTTCCTGTATCTTCATTTGCTCCTTCTGAATCAATCAGCCAAAGTAGAGGAGATCCCTAGGTTGCAGTCTTCTAAAACCTGGGTCCCTCCGATCAAAATTGAGTGGCGTGATTCCGAAGGCCAGAGACAAGGCATCATCCTGAACAAGCAAATGGAGAATGAAGAAAGAGATGCGCTTGTAGACAGCCTGAATGAAGCGACTCGGCTGTTAAACGTAAGTCCTTCTCCCTTTTTCTGTTATATCTTTGTAATCGCTTTTCAGTCGATCAATCTTCCGAAATTGTGTGCAGAGGGTGTATTGTTGGTCGATGGCCAAAACCGATGCATTCGAGAAGTTGGTCCCACACTTGAACTCCCTGGAGAACATCCAGCAGGAGCTAAAGACCACTCGAGAGGAAGCTGTGTCGAGAGAAGCAGCTTTAAGGAGAGAGATAGCCGCACTCCGGGATAAGAACCTCGACCTCCGTGGTTCAGTCGGGAGTACGCTTAATCCTCTCGGTATCTTTATGCCTTTAATTGTAGTCTGTGTTGATCTTGGTCGTTGATAACCTTTCTTGTTGTAGAAAACTCGTCGGAGGTCCACTCGCTCCAGGCCTAGCTGGAAGAAGCCAACATCATCAAGGCCGAGCTAGAGACCGAGTTTGAAGGTAAGCTCTTTCAAAACAACACTCTTTATTTTGCTTCATCCTTGAATGCTTTTGAGATCGTATGTCTTTGACAACTTATAAGATCAAGACCGAGCTCAGTATGATGTTTTTGTTGAGAGGATCAGAAAGGCCGAAAGCGTCTGGGACGATGTTGCTAACGCAGCAACACCGATTCTCTTGTCGCTATTCCATAATGTGCTCGGGACTAGCTCGTTGGACACCGTCGAGGTCTTCGACAAACTTCGGAGGGCCCCTAATCAATATCTGGCAAATATTTCTGAAGCAGCCATCATGGGAGCGGGCTTCGCCCTTGCGCAGACCAAGTCGCTCTACCCCCGGGTAGATGTTGATTCAATCGGGGAGGAGTTCGCTGATGGTACTTCGGATGAACAAGCCCTGGAATTTATTAGTGAGGTGCAGGAGTCAACCAAAAAGGTGGCCGCTGATATAGTGAACCACTTTCGAGCTTGACTGCTTTCATGAACATTGTATGTCTATGACTTTTTGATGTGACCTATAAATATTCAGCTTATTTATGTTAATGCCTTGATCCGAGTTTTCATGTAAAATTTCTTAAGTAACTTTCGTCTGACTGTCACCAAGCCTAAGCTTGATTAGGTCATCAAAAAATTCTCAGTCCTTATACGTTGAACTCGAATCAAGGAACATTAAACAATGATAAACCAAATGTAAGTTGTTGAAGAAAACCATGCTTTATTGGCATATGTACAGCCCTCGACTGCTAACTCAAGAAGTCATCCTGCTTGAGGCTGGCAGTCAAGAGGAACGTGAAACTTAAGGCAATTTAAGCATAGTATCATCGAAGATACTCGATGTTCCGGAGTTCTCCACCATAGATCCGTCTTCACGCTTTAGTCGATACGCTCCCGCCGAGTCACTTCAGCAATTATATACGGTCCTTCCCATAATGGGGATAATTTGTGACGGTCCTTGGTGGTTTGAATCTTGCGTAGAACCAAGCCAACGATAAAAGCTCGTGCTCGAACGTTGCAACTGTGGTATCGTCTGAGTCCTTGAAGATATCTTGCTGACTGGATGAGGGCATAGACCAAGAAAAAAGGAGTTTGGCCGGTGGCCCGACTGGGCGTAGTCCGCAAGGACCATAGAACCGAGGGAAGCTCTTGGACCCATTTGTCGACATAAGGTTTTAGCTGGTCAAACACTCGGGCCTTGATGCCTTGAAGAACCATGCCATTGGCACGTTCGACTTGTGCATTGCTTTTGGGATGCACAACCGACGCGTAGCGATTTTGATCCCGAAGTCTTCATAGAATTCCATGAAGATGCCACCATGAATTGGGTCCCATTGTCGGTTATTATTCTCGTTTGGGACGCGAACCGGTGCACGATGTTGAGGATGAAGTCTCGTGCCTTGTCATCGGTGATCGTAGCAACCGGCTTAGCTTCAATCCACTTGGAGAATTTGTCAATTGCGACGAATAAGTGTGTGAATCCTCCCGGTGAAGGGTTACGCGGAAGCTACGCTAGCCGAAAACAAAAACTTTTCTACCGCGCAAACCGAAACACTTGCAAGTAAGGGCCGATAGATCATTACCAATTGGAGTATGCAGCGGAAATAGCCAATCGTGGCTATCCGATCCGGAACGTGTAGCCGATTCCCGCAAGCCGACATGCGATTCCCGGGGCACTGGATTCGCCAATCAGCCGAACGCGCGCAATGTAGCAGCGCCTCTACCGGTATCCACACATCCGGGGACAAAACGCCGTACACCCGTGTGCTAGCACGCGATGCAAGGCTAGGGTTTGGCTCGAAAGTGGGGAGGGTTTCTGTGGAGATTGATCTCGTGACTTTTGTTGCGGATTCGGTTCAACGCGATACAATTGACGTACCGCAGCTCTCTACCCCTCCCTCCTTTATATAGAGTTGGCCGACGGGACTAGTGGCCGATTAGGACTCTATTTTGAATCGGATCTCATCCGTATCTCATAGAGTTGGCCGCCCACATGTCGTAAGCCCATAGGACTCTATCCGATCGGATCCCTATCCGATCGTGCCGTATCCGAGTCCAACTCGAATATCTATTCTATCCCCTTAAGCGTGCGACCACTGTAGGTTCAGGTATACTCGGTTTCGGCAATAGTCTAACTTAGCCGATCGTCGGCTCGAGTCCAACTCGGCCGACCCGTCAACGCGGCGCCTAGCAAGCACATATTGACACCATAGTATACAAGAATAATATCGGCTCGAACTCCGTAATGTGTACACAAATCCCTTTGCCTCACGATACCGCTTAAGCTATAGGCAAGATGTGTGCCATCCCTTCAATAGCTTAACCATTCACTCGAACCGTATTGGATTATCTGCCGTTGATTGACTCCTCAATCAACTTAGCATGGCCATGCATTTCCATAATCCATTACCTCGAGGTGCCCAAAGATATCTCTCCAAAAGAGGGGCAAATTTCATCTTGATCACTCACATCCCACTCCATGTTTCATAGCAAACCCGAAAACTACCTTTATAACTACCCGATTACGGAATAGCGTTTGGTAGTCCCAAAGTAGGCTACTACACATGTTGGAATCCATGGTGATCTCAGGTCTAAGGACTTTGTACCAACACTACCCGAGACCAACTAATGGCACATTAATTCTGTAGTGTCTCATGGTGGGTCTATCCAACAATGTGTTCTCCAACACATGTGTCCATGTTTATTGATTTGGTATCTCCATACCCATGATCTATGAGACATGATCATCAATCAATAAACATGCCGATCTTAGAATCATATTTGTTCCAATAATATGACGTATTTTCCACCTTCACTCTAGGTTACGTATTGGGTCAAGATCCACATGTTAATTAATTTTCTAGTGAGCTTTGGCATCACTGCTAGAAAATTAGTAACATCGGTAAGCAACACCTTGCTAATCACATCTCTATGTGACTCTTGTTGTTGGTGTGGCATCTCCATGCCCCGGCGCCAACCTATGCCCCAAGGCCCAAAACTATTTTGATAGCCTTGTTAAGTAAACCAAATGCTCCTGCTGTATTTGTCCGACATATACCCCCTCATGTTATGATAGAGAATGGCACTCTGCTTTGGCAGACCCACCATTGACGAGCATAACGGTGACGGGTGCAACATTTGGAAGGGCATCATTACTACTTAATTTTGCGAGGGATACTATCCTATCAAACAAACATATCACATATATGAAAGCAGGTAGAATAGCATATAATGAAATAGTATGGCCCCCTTCACATGGTGATCTCCATCTCCATGTCGACGCTGAGGATCTCCATCTTCGGCACCATCTTCCAATGTGCATGATGCTTGATTTTTCAAACTAAGCTACTACTATAGAAGCTCTAATTGAAGATTACATCGACTCGCAGTCGTGAAAGAATATTACAAGCATTGCACGTATGAAAGAATATTACAGGGATTGCACATATGAAAGAATATTACATGCATCACATGCATCTCATACATACAATAGGGCCATACCATCTCAAAGCATTCTCTGCAAAAACAAGCTAGGCGTAGAAAACATTTTCTACCTATCACAGAGAAACGACATCGAGACGACCTATATAAGGGGTGCGCACGGCGAGCTGGAACACCACACGAAATTATAGATCCAATCTATGAAATCGCTTACGGAAACCATTTCGGCATAATCATATTATGCCGTCCCGACACACTATCAAGGGAGATGGTTTGCGCAGCGCGAGGTAGCTAACAAGATCGGACTACGAGATAGCTTCGGCATAATCACATTATACCGTTCCGATACACTATCAAGGAACGCTATCTCGAAGCCGACTCAAACCGAGTTCTATGGATATTGCTTCGACGTAATCACATTACGCCGTTCCGATACACTATCAAGGAACGCAATTACCATGAACTCTCCTCAACAAATCCCGTAAAACCGATTGATTACCCGTGCGCAAAACTTGTGCCAGATCCAATCTAAAACCCGAACTAAGCAAGATTAGCTCTGATACCACCGAAGGGTTACGCGAAAGCTACGCTAGCCGAAAACAAAAACTTTTCTACCGCGCAAACCAGGAACACTTGGAAGTAAGGGCCGATAGATCGTTACCGATTGGAGTATGCAGCAGAAATAGCCAATCGGGCTATCCGATCTGGAACGTGTAGCCGATTCCCGCAAGCCGACGGTCGATTCCGGGGAACCGATTTGCCAATCAGCCGATTAAGCGCGCAACGTAGTAGCGCCTCTACCGGTATCCACACGTCCGGGGACAAAACGCCGTACACCCGTGTGCTAGCACGCGATGCAAGGCTAGGGTTTGGCTTGAAAGTGGGGAGGGTTTCCGTGGAGATTGATCTCGGCGACTTTTGTTGCGGATTCGGTTCAACGTGATACAATTGACGTACCGCAACTCTCCACCCCTCCCTCCTTTATATAGAGTTGGCCGACGGGACTAGTGTCCGATTAGGACTCTATTTTGAATCGGATCTCATCCGTATCTCATAGAGTTGGCCGCCCACACGTCGTAAGCCCATAGGACTCTATCCGATCGAATCCCTATCCGATCGAGTCGTATCCGAGTCCAACTCGAATATCTATTCTATCCCCTTAAGCGTGTGACCGTGTAGGTTCAGGTATACTCGGTTTCGGCTATAGTCTAACTTAGTCGATCGTCGGCTCGAGTCCAACTCAGCCGACCGTCACAGGCGCCTAGCAGCACATATTGACACCATAGTATACAAGAATAATATAGGCTCAACCTGTGATGTGTACACAAATCCCTTTGCCTCACGATACCGGTTAAGCTATAGGCAAGATGTGTGTCATCTCTTCAATAGCTTAACCATTCACTCGAACCGTATTGGATTATCTGCCGTTGATTGACTCCTCAATCAACTTAGCATGGTCATGCATTTCCATAATCCATTACCTCGAGGGGCCAGAGATATCTCTCCAAAAGAGGGGCAAATTCCATCTTGATCACTCACATCCCACTCCATGTTTCATAGCAAACCCGAAAACTACCTTTATAACTACCCGATTACGGAATAGCGTTTGGTAGTCCCAAAGTAGGCTACTACACATGTTGGAATCCATGGTGATCTCGGGTCTAAGGATTTTGTACCAACACTACCCGAGACCAACTAATGGCACATTAATTCTGTAGTGTCTCATGGTGGGTCTATCCAACAATGTGTTGTCCAACACATGTGTCCATGTTTATTGATTTGGTATCTCCATATGCATGATCTATGAGACATGATCATCAATCAATAAACATGTCGATCTTAGAATCATATTTGTTCCAACAATATGACATATGATCGTGGATCGTTTGGAAATAGATTCATACATAAAGAGTCTCATAAATAAGTCACGTACTTATTGATCAATACAAGATGTCTATTTCATGGAACTGAATAACACTTTATTCATTTATACATAAACATTGACGTGATATCAAACATCTCCGTGTTGCCTCTAGGGCATATCACTAACACATGGAGCCTTTTTGAACGGACCGACCATATCTAAGCCCCATACTTCAAACGGCCGGATAATGGAATCGTTTGTAGCTCTTGGCCGGGACATGGTTCTCGCGAGCGAAGAACCGGCAACCTTCACAAGTTCGTACCACTTTGTCGGCGTCGGAGACCGTCGTAAGCCGAAGAAACCTTGTTCGTAGGCTTTGCCCACCAAGGTGCGCGCGTCGTGTGGCTTTCGCATATGCCCGAGTGGATATCTTGGAGTAGTTGCCGTCCTTCCTCAGTGTGATGCATCTCATCATCATCGGGACTCCGAGGGGCTCCTCTTGTATAAATGAGAATCAACCATGACATAAGCTTGACGCGACGTCGGACGCGTTCGCCTCATCCCGGTCTTCCGGCAGCTCTTGCTGAGTTAAAAATATGATGAGTGGCGTTCTCCAGTCGGCGTCAATCATGGCGACCTAGTCTGCAGCTTGCTCGTTGGGGGTTGGTTTAGCTACAATAGTTGGCTCGTAGAGATGCTCTACGAAACGTCTGTTGGAGCGACTTCTCGTTGGACCCGAACCGCGCCAACTCGTCGGCGGCCTCGTTGTTATGTCTCGGACATGAGATAGCTCCACCCATCAAACCTCGTCTTCAAGTTTGCGAACTTCTTGTCGGTAGGCCTCCATGGTGTCGTTTAGACAGACCGAGCTTTCATCACTTGGTTGACAACCAGCTGGGAATCCCCTTTCACGACGAGCCGACGTATCCCGAGTGAAACTGCAAGTCGCAGTCCGTGTAGCAGGGCTTCGTACTCGGCGACGTTGTGTGAGACGGAGAAGTGAAGGTGGAGAACATATCTTAGCTTTTCCCCACTCGGGGAGATCAGCACGACTCCTACTCCCAGGCCAGTGATCCTTTTGGATCCGTCAAAATGCATGGTCCAGTATTGAAGGTCTTCTCGAGGTACATCTTCTTGCTATTCGGTCCACTCGGCCAAGAAATCCACCGGGCTTGTGACTTCGCGAGACGTCCTCGCCTTGAAAGTTAAGTCCAGTGGCATCGCTCTAGGGCCCACTTCGCGATGCGCCCGGCGCCTCCCTACGTGGATGACGTCGCCGAGTGGAAAGGAGGTGACGACTGTGACCGAGTGACCCTAAAAGTAGTGCGCCAATTTCCTTGCAGTTATCAGAATACCATATAGCAATTTTTGTACCTGAGGGTAGCGAATTTTGGCTCCTACCAACACTTCGCTAATGAAGTAAATTGGCCTTTGAATTTTCGGACTCGTCCTTCCTCTTCGCGCTCGACCACAAGAACCGTAGTGACCACTTGGTGAGTAGCCGAGACGTACAATAGCGGGGGCTCTGTGGCGAGGTGAGGCTAGGACGGGTGGCGTCGTGAGAAATTCTTTAAAGTCTTCAAAGGCCTTGTGGGCTTTCGTAGTCCACCGAAAGTCATCGTTTTCTTCGAGCTGAGAAGAAAGGCATGCCTCGTTCGTCAAGTCGAGAGATGAATCGGCTTAGCGCCGCCATGCAGCCGGTAAGCTTCTGAACGTCTTTCTGGTTACTCGGGGGCTTCATATTCAGGATGGCGTTGATCTTCTCTGGGTTAGCTTCAATGCCGCGATGTGACACCATGAAGCCGAGCGGTTGCACGATGGCACGCCGAACGTGCACTTCTTCGGGTTCAACTTCATTCAAGGCCCGAATATTTGCAAAGGTTTCTTCTCAATCGGCAATCAGGTCTTCTTTTCGCTTGGTCTTGATGATGACATCATCGACGTAAGCTTCCATGTTCTTCCCGATTTGCGTCTGAAAATATCTTTGGATCATGTGTTGGTATGTGGCTCCGGCGTTCTTCAGGCCGAAGGGCATCGTGATGTAGCAATAAGCTCCAAACGGCGTGATGAACGATGTTTTCAGTCGATTCCTTCAAGCTGATTTGATGATAGCCCGAGTAACAATCCAGAAGCTTAGGAGCGGCACAGCGTTAAGTCCACGACTTGGTTGATGTGAGGCAATCCGAATGGATCTTTGGGGCAGGCCTTGTTGAGGTCGGTGTAGTCAACGCACATGCGCCATTGCCCGTCTTCTTCCACTGAACCGGGTTAGCCACCACGGGATGCAAAACTTCCTTGATGAAACCGGCGGCTAAGAGCTTTGTGAGTTCTTCCTTGATGGCATCTTTTCGATCCCGAGCGAACCCGCGCAATCGTTGTTTGATTGGTTTTGCATCATCTTTGACGTGTAAAGAGTGCTCGATCACCTCCCTAGGAATTCCAGCATATCGATGGTTTCCAAGCAAAAACATCTTTATTATTTTGGAGGAAGGTGACGAGAGCGCTTTCCTATTTAGGATCTAATTCAGCGCCAATTACAGCAGTTTTTAAGGATCCGATGGATCAAGGGAGATCTTCTTCATTTTGGCGTCGCCTTGTCCCGATTTGGCTATCTTCTTCGCAGGGATTTCACCTCTGCCGAAGTCGAGGCGGCCAATCGGATTTCCTCCCGGCCACGCGATCTCTCGCAAGATTGGGCCATGTCGCAGCTCTCCTTGTCGCAGGTGAAGGCTTGCTTTACATCGCTGCGCAAGGTGATGACGTCGTTCGGACCCAACATCTTCATGCAGAGGTAGGTATAGTGCGGTATCGCCATGAACTTGGCGAGTGCGGGCCTTCCAATGATCGCGTGGTAGGCCGTCTCGAAGTCGGCCACCTCGAAAGTGATATTCTCCGTTCGAAAGTTCTCGCGGACTCCGAAGGTGACTGGGAGGGCGAAGTGCCCGAGTGGCGTGGATGACAGCCCCGAGATCACTCCATGGAAGGGGGCTGAGCTTGCCTTCAATTCAACTCTTGGGATCTGCATCTCGTCCAGGGTCTTGGCGAACAAAATATTGAGGGCGCTGCCCCCATCGATGAGGACGCGCTTGAGTTTGATGTTGCGGACCACCGGGTCTAACACCAGTGAATAGCGCCCCGGGTGAACCACTTGGTCAGGGTGATCCGAGCGATCAAACGTGATGGCCACCTCCGACCATTGTAGGTACTGTGGGACCTCGGGTTGTGCCGCGTTGACCTCGCGGTCAGTTAGCTTCTGTTTCCTCTTGGATTCATAGGCTTGCGGCCCCCCGAAGATGTGATTCAGCTCGTCCACGGGGTCTTGAAAGGGCTCCGTGTTTCCAGTCGGGTTGTTCTTCTTGGTGCCCGATGGACCGGCTTCGTCAGTTGGCTTCTTGTTGAGTTGTGTCGTATATTGCTCGGCAAACTGCTTGTAAATGAAGCAATCCTTGGCCGCGTGCTTGTGGTTGGGATGATGCGTGCACCGAGCGTTCATGATAGCGTCATAGGCCGCGACTCGGGACAGCGTTGGGAGTTGGATGTCGCGACAACTAGGTCTTCGGTCGGCGCTTGCGGTCCTTCTGGCCCTGGTTGTTGCTGCCATTATCCTTCTTAGGATGCCGGCTTTCTCCGATTGCTTGTCGTCCCTCCCGTGGGGCCGGTCTTGGCACGCCGCTTTGATCGCATCGCTAGATTTGGCGTAAGAGTTTGCCGTCTCGAACATCCGCTTCACCGTCTTCGGTGGCTTGCGCCAAATTTTCCGATCAACGCCATCACGGACTTCCTTCCGGAAGGCAGCATGATGATGTGTCGGTGATGTTGGGGATCTTGTTGCTCTTTTCGGAGAAGCGCTGGATGTAGTCCTTCAAAGGCTCATCCAGCTTCCGGACGACGTTGTAAAGGTCGAAGTGGGTCCCAGTGTCTTTCGAAGGTGCCCCGGAAGTTGGCGATGAAGTGGTCCCTTAACTTACTCCACGAGCCGATCGAGCCTTTCGGCAAGCTCGTGAGCCAAATCCCGGCGAGTTAGCAAGGGCAACAGTGTAATTGGCCATGGCCTTATTGTCGCCTCCCGCCGCACGGATGGCGAGGGTGTACGTTAGCCATGACTCGGGGTCGGTCTTCCCGTCGTACTTCTCGATTCCATCGGCTTGAAACCATTCGGCCAATGCACTCGGCGAAGGTCCCGAGTGAAAGCAGTACTCCATCGTCATTGCTGTGGCGATCCCCTTCGATCTTCCCGGAGCGTTGATCTCGTTCTTGATAACGCCGGTCAAGGACTTCCCGCAGATCACTCGGCGGAGTCCTTGGTAGGCTGCTTCGGTAGTCAGAGTCGTTGCTGCGACGGACCCGGTGGTGGACGGGTGGACGTCCGTGCCGCTTCTCGCGTGAGTCGGCCGATTGCTCCTGATGCTTGCGCGTGGTCTCGTGGCGAAGGTCTCTTGACCTAGTGGCCGCCCGGTCTTGCTCGGGCCTCCTGTAATCCTTTGACCTCGCGACGAAAGTCGGCTTCGTCGGGCGTTTCGCCACGGACTCGGTCGGCCTTCGTGCCGGAGGTGGAGGGAGAACCATTGGCTGTAGCCGCAACGATGGTCTTGATCTTGTCTAAGATTGGTGTCACATCGGGGGGCGCCGTCTCGATCACGGTGTCCAGGAGCGTAAGGGCAGCGACGGCGTTCTGCTGAGGCGTCTGGAAGATGTTGGTGTTGTGGATTCGCGTTTGGAGTATGGCCTCCCGAGTGGATCGTCTGGTTGCCCTCAGATTCCGCTTTCTTCTATCGGCTTCTTCCTTGTGCTTCTTCTCCTCTTTCGCCAGCTTGCGCTCTTGCTCAAGTCTGACTTGTTCTTCCTCTGCGACCCTGCGGGCCATGGCAGAGTCAGTCTCGGCCACCTCAGCCATGAGGACATCGAAGCACTTCGGCTTGTAATCCTTGTCGCAGTCGGAGTCGTTGGCTTCGTCCGAGGGGATGACGTAGAGATCGTCAAAGCCTGAAGAGCTGAGGTACTCATCGAGCTTCGAGGATGAGCATGACCCGAACAGTTGGAGAATGACGGCGATCCCTTGAGCCTGGGTTGTTCGAATCTGGATCGTTCCAGTCCGAGTCATAGCCTGATGACGTGGATCCCTCCGAGTGGGTCGATCTTGGCTCAGGGAAGAGGAGCTTGCAGCAAATCTCAACGGCGTTTGGTAATCCAAACGGCGCCGAGAAATTTTGTTCCCTCGAGTGGATTGGTCCCGACGGGGAGGTGAGAAGAAAGCTGTAGATCTCAGCAGCGTTCGGTTGTCCGAACGGCGCCGAGTGGATTCCTCCTTCAGAGTGGATGGACTGCGTCTTGGAACTCAAGATTCGGTCGCAGATCTTGGCGTTGTTTGGTAGCCCGAACGGCGTCGAGCGGGTTCCCCTCCCGACCGGTCGAAGGAAAGCTTGTTGAAGTCATTGACGGCGAAGTCGCCGATGCCGGAGAAGATCCCATCGCACTCGCCGGCGAGATTGTCGAAGAAGTCTTGAGACGCGGCCCCTACCGGCGCGCCAACCGTCGAAACTTGGTTTCGGCAATAGAAATTTGGGGGTGCGATCAAGATCGCCAAGCTCGATGGGTTAGGTGGAAAACAAGGCTTAGACAGTAGGCCCTCTCGTGAGGTAATACCCTACTCCTGTTTCGGGGATTCGATCCGCCGAGTGTATATTAATCTCAAGATCTGTAGCTCAAGAAACTCATGAATCTGATATCCCTCAAGGGACGTGTAACATCCCGAAAATCGAAGAAACGAAATCGGAACGTAAAATCGGAACTTTCAAAAACCTTCGCTTGTTGCTTCTTTCTCGGTTTGTTGCTTCTTATTTGCTAGCTCAGTTGCATAAATTTAGTCGTGATCAATTCCCTTTTCGGTGTTTTTGGATGATTTGGAGTTGTCGGAATGAAAGATGCGAAAGTCCGTATTCGGGATTTTTAAAAAGAAATCGGAGAAGGCGCGGATTTATGAAAACGCGATTTGGGTGATATAAAATAGTAATTGTGGTTGGGAGAAGATAAATTAGGACACAAAATAAATAATAAAATATTCGGGAGTTGTACTCGAAATCGGGAAAATTTCGGAAAAATAAAGGGAAGATTGAAATTAGAAAAGGGGATTTTAAATAAATAAATATGAAAAATAATGTGGGAAAATAAAAGTGGAGAAAAGTTGGAAATATTATATTAAAAATTATTTTTGAATTATAGGAATTTATTTTGGAATTTTTAGAAGAAAGGAAGATAGAAAATGGGAAATTAAAATGGAAAATCGGGAAAATCGAAAAGGTACTGTTCATGGCGCGCCAGTGTGTTCGACGCTGTACGCGCCGGCCCGCCCGCGCGCTCGCCACACGCCGCGCCGCCGCGCCGCGCGCCCGCCCCCCCGCGCGCCACGCGCCGCGCGCGCGCGCCCAGCGCGGACCGCGCGCCGCGCGCGCGAGCCGGCCGTACGCCCGCCGCGCCCGCGCCCGCGCCGCGCCTCGCCGCCACGCGGCCGTGCCGCGCCGGAACCCCCACGCCGCGCGCTCACCGCGCCGGACCCCCCGCGCGCGCGCTCGCCCGCCGCGTCGCGCGCCGCCGACCCGCCGCGCCCGCGCTCGCCACGTGTCTCCACCCCGCGCCCGCGCCACGCCGGCCCTCCCTCTCCACCCGCGCCCGTGCCGCGCCGCGCCATAAAAGGCCGCGCCCGCCCTTTTGCCGCACCGCCGCCGCTCTCTCTCCCCCTTCCCGAGCGCCGCCGCCGAGAGCCGCCGCCGCAACCCAAGCGCCGCCGTGCGCAAAGCCTCCCCGTGCCCACCGCACCTCCCGAGGCCGCCGTCGCCGGTAAGCCCCCGCTCCGTCCCCTTTTGGTCACGCCGCCGCCTCCTGCTTTCGGCCGGACTTCGGTCGAACACCTTGGGGGTAATGAACAGATGGACGAGAGAAAGAGAAAAAAGAAAAGAAAAGAAAAAGAAAAATAGGGAAAAATTAGAAAAAATTTTAGAAAATTTGGAAAAATATTTTGGGAAGATTTGAGTAAAGTTTTGGGCAAAAATAAATTATTTTCTTGTATGTTTTCTCGGTGCAAAGTTTGAAAATCGAAATCGGACTTTTTCCGAATTTTGTTTCGAGTCGTTTTTAAATCCGGATTTTGTTTAATTCTTTCTCGCCATTTAAATGTGCTTCTCTTTGTGCTCAAACCTTCAAAACCTCGAGCACAAATTCCCCGCTGACATTTCCAAATCTAATTTCTCAAATAATTATGATTGTCGTCTTTGCGAAAACCCTAGGACATCGACTCGATTCCAAAACTCGGATTTTCCTAGCAACCCTTGTCCTAACTCAAGTAGAATTTTAGGCAAAACATTTGGAGTCGTTTTCATGGCTTTTATGGTTCTTTTCGATCTTTCGGTATTTTATTGAATTCTAATTGAATTCAATTGATCTTTCGCACGTACGGATAGCACTGAAGAAACCGGCAACGACCCCGTTGAAGACACCACCCCTCAAGAGTGCGAGCAAGGCAAGTCATCACACTCTTTGAACATATTGATCCTACTTTGTGAAATGATGTTGAACTTACAAGGTGACGAGTTCGTGCACCATCCCTATCGCGAGGAAGGAAACCCGGTTGCACCGTGGAAGCCACCCCCCTGCTACAACCCTATGGTCACACGTCTATCACGTTGGGCGGAGACGGCAGATGACTACTACGAAGAGGCCTTGCTTGAGATCAACGACCGGCAGACACGCCTCAATGATCGGTCGAGAGCCACCGGGCCGTGGGGATCGAGATCAACATGCTGCGACTCACGCAAGCCAACGGTGCCCAATATGAGCAACTCTCGGACCGCTACATGGCCCGTGGGAAGCCCCGGTAGAGCTGGAGGAGCAGCTCGGAAGAGCAAGCGGCAAGTCGACCACTGGAGGAGCAACTGCGCACCCGCCCGTCCACGCCGCAGTACTTCCACCGAGATTGTACCAACACCTCCCGCTCTTGTGCCCGACCACTATTACCTTATGACTCCAGCATGCTTGGATACCTTTCAAGCCATGATGGAGCAAGCTTTTATGTTGAGCACGAGCCCGCGCCGCACCGATAGACCCCACGCTGCCACGTCCATGGGACCCACCTCGAGCTCCGTAGCGGTGCCATCCGAGCCTGGATCGGGAGAGGAGAACCCCATCCGATCCACACCGACTCGGAGTCTGAGGCGGAACCTATGGAGGTCAAATGGGAGTCCAGCGACACCGATCCAATGGAGGAGGAAGCTCCCACTCGTCGCCCGACTCACACCGGAGGTCCCCTCACCCGCCGCACCGCTCGCAAGAGTACACGGCCACCGAGCAGAAGATTCGACATGACTCCGAGGCCACCACCTCCGAGCCATGGGGACTCCGATTTGCTTCAGCAGAGGATCACCCCCTTCCCGCACCCGGCTCCCGCGGATGGTTGGACGATTAGGCGGGAGGACCACCCCGCCTTGATCTCGCTCCGGACGGTTCGGCGGCAAGGACCACACCCTATCCCCCTTAAATAGTTAATGCGGTAAGACGATGTAGTTGTTGTATCATAGCATGAGGGACTCGTGCATGTAGTCATGTACCCCTTTGATGTAATATGATGGACCTAAGTATCGCTTTGTGGTATCCTAATTAATGAGCTTATTATTATTTTACCATGCTTGTTGGTTGAAGATCATATAAAAACAACTTGAAGAAAGATCCCCTAGGAACCATGACCTTAACAGTCCGATCTCTTAATTCATCTATCTTCTTCGGATGGCGCATCGCCGCAGAGCCGCAGACCACCAACGAGAACCCGCCGGAGCCCAACCCCTCCACTCGGCGGAGGTTATGGCTTTACAAACCCAATCGCTCCAAGCAATTGCCAACAACCAGGAAGTCGAGGAGGATCAAGTTTAGGAGAGTTCATGCGAGCTAAGCCACCAACCTTCTCCACGGCCGAAGAACCCATGGATGCCGAGGACTCGGCCGAGGGTGATCGAGAAAAAGCCGACTCTCGTCCGAGTTCGAGAAGCGATAGAGTTATCTTTGCCACTAACCAGCTAGAGGGTCCCGCAAGTGACTCGTGGGACACCTACAAGGAAACGCGAGCGAAGATGCTGGAGAACCGACATGGGAAGAATTCACGGCTGCGTTCCGTGAAAATTTCGTACGAGCAGCTTATGAGGATGAAGAAAATGAGTTTCGCAGCTGCGTCAAGGGAACACCTCCGTACAAGAGTACCCGAACAAGTTTACCATGCTTGCCCGTTACGCCACAAGTGACCTAGCGACGAGGAAGAGAAGATGGATAAATTTATCGAGGGACTAAACGACGAGCCGAGAGGACCGATGATCGGACAGACCACACCATCCAAAGCCTCATCAACAAGGTCGTACGGCTTGAACACGACCAAAAGATGGTAGAAAATAACCGCAAAAGGAGGCTCGCTATGGCCCGCCCATTTCGGGAGCACCACAACGTCCCAAGGGACCCACCCGTCCGGATGGAAGCCAAACGTTCCGGCCGGTCGTTCCCCGCTCCCGACCATGTCGGCGCGCTACACCTCAATTTCGTACACCGGCGCCAACCCTAGCCGCTCCAGAAGAAGGAATGTGAGCGCTTCAATTGTGGAGAATTTGGGCACTACTCCAATAGCTGCCCCAAACCACGCAACACTCCCGTGCGCACCGACGCCAATGCAATGCCCGTCCGAGGAACCCCCACCCGCTGCGGGACGCGGTCTTCGGGACCCCGCTACCCAACGAGGCCGCCACCGTGGTTTCGACGTGGCCGTGAATCATGTACGGTGAAGAAGCTCGGAGGACCAGAGCGTACTAATGGGTATGTTCTCTATCAACTCTACCCCGCTTAAAGTCTTATTTGATTCGGAGCCTCGCATTCGTTCATATCTTTCCAAGTAAGCAAACAACACCACCTACACCAAGTAGCACTTAAGAGACCTATGTTGGTACACTCACCGGAGAGACATAACCGTACCCCATGCTTGCATCAATGTGCCCATACGGATTAGGGACGTGGTGTTTCTTTCAAACCTTATGGTGCTATCACCCCAAACCATTGATGTCATACTCGGGATGGATTGGTTGACCAAGAATAATGGAATCATAGACTGCAGTCGAAGGAAAGTCACGGTATCCACCCCATGGGGATCACCAATGAGCATAACTATGGACCAAAACCCGAAGCTATGCGAGCAAGCCGCGGAGTGTTCACCATGCTACCTCTAGGCGGAATGCCAATAGTACAAGAATACCCGGACGTGTTTCCCGAGGAATTGCCCTAATGCCCCGGATCGCGACATAGAGTTTATCATCGACCTAATGCCTGGTACTGCCCCTATATCCAAAAGACCTTATCGAATGCCGGCCAACGAGTTAGAAGAACTCAAGAAGCAAATCTGAGAACTACAAGAGAAGGGATTTGTACGCCCAGCTTCTTCTCCTTGGGAGCCCCAGACTTTCGTCAAGAAGAAGGATGGGAGTATGAGGATGTGCGTGGACTACCGATCGTTGAATGAAGTGACTATCAAAAACAAGTACCCACTACTCGAATGGATGACCTATTCGATCAACTTAAGGGCGCGCAAGTATTCTCAAAGGTTGATCTTCGGTCGGGATATCATCGCTTGAAGATTAGAGCTAGAGATATTCCTAAACGGCGTTCTCTACACGTTACGGTTTATACGAGTTCACCGTAATGTCCTTTGGATTGACCAATGCCCCGGCATATTTTATGAACCTAATGAACAAGGTATTCATGGAATACCCGAATAAATTCGTAGTGGTATTTATCGACGATATACTTATCTACTCCAAGAACGATGAGGAACATGCGGAGCATCTACTACTGGTACGAAAAGCTACGAGAGCACAAGCCGTATGCAAAATTTAGCAAATGCGAGTTCGGCTCAAGGAAGTCGTTTTTCTTGGCCACGTAGTTTCAGGGAGGAGTAGCGGTAGACCCCGCCAAGGTCGAAGCGTCACGGAATGGAAGGCCCCCAAGTCGTGACGGAAGTTCGGAGTTTCTTGGGCTTGGCCGGTATTACCGAAGGTTCATCGAAGGGTTTTCCACCGTAGCCCGACCTATGACTCAACTTTTGAAGAAGGAAAAGAAGTTTGAATGGAACGAGAAGTGTCAAAAAGCCTTCGACCAACTAAAAGAAAAATTAACCACCGCCCCAATCTTAACTTTACCCGACAACCAAGGATTTCGTGATGTACCGTGTGATGCGTCTCGGCAAGGACTAGGAGGCGTGTTAATGCAGGATGGGAAGGTCGTGGCATATGCCTCGCGACGATTACGACCCCACGAGGAGAATTATCCCACACACGACTGGAACTAGCCGCGGTTGTTCACGCATTGAAGATCCGGAGACACTACCGATCGGGAACCACCGTGATGTGTATACCGATCACAAGAGCTTGAAATACTTCTTTACTCAGCCCGATCTCAACCTACGACGAGACGATGGTTGGAATTAATCAAAGATTACGATCTAGGAATCCATTACCATCCCGGCAAGGCAAATGTAGTGGCCGACGCGTTAAGTCGCAAGGCCCAATGCAACCACATGGGATTGGGAAGTATGGCCGTGAGCTCCAAGAAGAAATGGATCGACTTAATCGCACCCGATTCCTCACGGAGAAGTGAACTCACTGGAAATCCAACCCCTTCGAGGACTCAAATAGAAGAAGCCCAAAAAGGGAATGAGGAAACCCGGAAATCAAGGAACACATGGCGCCGGACGCGCTAAGGAATTTTTGATAGACGATAAGGGAATCCGTGGTACAAGAAAAGAATCTGCGTGCTCGAACAAGGTGGTTTGAGAGGGTTGATCTTAAAAGAAGCACACGAATCGGCATATTCATTACATCCAGAAGCACGAAAATGTATCAGATTTGAAGGGAGAATACGGTGGCCCAATATGAAGAGAGATGTAGCCGAATACGTAGCCGTGTGCGATGTGTGCCAAAGGGTGAAAGCGGAGCATCAACGACAGAGGGCTTACTGCAGCCGCTCAAGATTCCCGAATGGAAATGGGACGAGATAGGCATGGATTTCATAATGGGACTACCCAAAACTGCGACGGTTACGATTCCATTTGGGTAATAGTAGATCGACTCACCAAGACCGCGATTTATTCCCGTAAAACTAACTACAACAGTGCAAGCTAGCGGAACTATACATGAGTAGGATTGTATGTCTCCATGGTGTACCAAAGAGGATTATATCGGATCGTGGTACCCAATTCACGTCTCATTTTTGGAGTCCATGAGGCACTCGAAGTCACCTCGCTTTCGTACCTCTTACCACCCACAGCGACGACGGCGAAAGGACGAATCAAGTACTAGAAGATATGCCGAGAGCCTATGCGTTGGATTTCACCAAGGATTGGGAGAAATGTTTACCGTATGCCGAGTTCTCCTACAACAATAGCTATCAAGCCGGTCAAAGATGTCGCCAAACGAAGCTCTATTTGGTCGCCGATGCCGAACCCCATTAATGTGGTCGAAACCGGTGAACGAACCGTATTCGGGCCGACATAATCAAAGAGGCCGAGGAAAAGGTTCGCCTGATCCGGACCGGTTACAAGCTGCTCAATCACGATAAAAGAGCTACGCGGATACCCGACAAAGAGAATTAGAATTTAAAGAAGGTGGCTACGTGTATCTAAAGGTCTCACCACTACGGGAACTCGGAGGTTCAAGGTCAAAGGAAACTCGCACCAAGATACGTGGGCCCATTCTTGATAAACGCTAGGAGAGGTGAAGTGGCCTACCATTGGAGCCGCCCGAGAATCTCTCCGATGTCCACCCAGTATTCAACGTGTCGCAGTTGAAGAAATGTCTGCGGGTGCCGAAGAGCAAGCTCCTTTAGAAACCATCCATGTCCACAGTGATCTTACCTACCGGAGCATCCAATCAAGATATTGGACGAGGCGAAAAGAAGACACGGACCAAGTTGTGGCGCGTGTACAAAGTACAATGGAGCAATCACACGGAAGAAGAGGCTACCCGGGAGAGCGAGGAGTTCTCGAAGACGGAGTACCCACACCTACTCAAGCATGGTAAGAAATCTCGGGGACGAGATTTATTGTTAGGGGGTAGGTTTGTAACATCCCGAAAATCGAAGAAACGAAATCGGAACGTAAAAATCGGAACTTTCAAAACCTTCGCTTGTTGCTTCTTTCTCGGGTTTGTTGCTTCTTATTTGCCAGCTCGTTGCATAAATTAAGTCATGATCAATTCCCTTTTCGGTGTTTTTGGATGATTTGGAGTTGTCGAAATGAAAGATGCGAAAGTCCGTATTCGGGATTTTTAAAAAGAAATCGGAGAAGGCGCGAATTTATGAAAACGCGATTTGGGTGATATAAAATAGTAATTGTGGTTGGGAGAAGATAAATTAGGACACAAAATAAATAATAAAATATTCGGTAGTTGTACTCGAAATCCGGAAAAATTTTGGAAAAATAAAGGGAAGATTGAAATTAGAAAAGGGGATTTTAAATAAATAAATATGAAAAATAATGTGGGAAAATAAAAGTGGAGAAAAGTTGGAAATATTATATTAAAAATTATTTTTGAATTATAGGAATTTATTTTGGAATTTTTACAAGAAAGGAAAATAGAAAATGGGAAATTAAAATGGAAAATCGGGAAAATCGAAAAGGTACTGTTCATGGTGCGCAGTGTTCGACGCCGTACACGCCGCACCGGCCCCGCGCCCTCGCCCGGACCCTCCCCACGACGCGCGCGCGCGCCGGGACCCCGACCGCGCCGCGCGCCGCCCGCCGCGCCGCGCCGCCGCGTGCCGCCCGCGCCCGCGCTTCGCCACGTGTCTCCACCCCGCGCCCGCGCCACGCCGGCCCTCCCTCTCCACCGCGCCCGCGCCGCGCCGCCTATAAAAGGTCGCGCCCGCCCCTTTTGCCGCACCGCCGCCGCTCCTCTCCCCGCTCCCGAGCGCCGCCGCCGAGACGCCGTCGCAACCCAAGCGCCGCCGTGCGCAAAGCCTCCCCGTGCCCACCGCACTCCCGAGGCCGCCGTCGCCGTAAGCCCCCGCTCCGCCCCTTTTTTGTCGCGCCCCGCCGCCTCTTTCGGCCGGACTTCGGTCGAACACCTTGAGGGTAATGAACAAGCGAGAGAAAGAGAAAACAAAAGAAAACAAAACAAAAATAGGGAAAAAAATTAGGAAAAATTTTAGAAAATTTGGAAAAATATTTTGGGAAGATTTGAGTAAAGTTTTGGGCAAAAATAAATTATTTTCTTGTATGTTTTCTCGGTGCAAAGTTTGAAAATCGAAATCGGACTTTTCCGAATTTCGTTTCGCGCGTTTTTAAATCCGGATTTCGTTTAATTCTTTCTCGCCATTTAAATGTGCTTCTCTTTTGTGCTCAAACCTTCAAAACCTCGAGCACGAATTCCCCGCCGACATTTCCAAATCTAATTTCTCAAATAATTACGATTGTCGTCTTTGCGAAAACCCTAGGACATCGACTCGATTCCAAAACTCGGATTTTCCTAGCAACCCTTGTCCTAACTCAAGTAGAATTTTAGGCAAAACATTTGGAGTCGTTTTCATGGCTTTTATGGTTCTTTTCGATCTTTCAATATTTTATTGAATTCTAATTGAATTCAATTGATCTTTCACACGTACGGATAGCACTGAAGAAACCGGCAACGACCCCGTTGAAGACACCACCCTCAAGCGTGCGAGCAAGGCAAGTCATCACACTCTTTGAACATATTGATCCTACTTTGTGAAATGATGTTGATTTCAAATTACAAATTGCATGCTATACACAAACGAGTACCTATGCTTGATATACCCTACTTTGATATTGATCACCATTAGAATTTATTCTTTGTAACCTTCGATGTGATATGACCGGAGGCTAACCTCGGTAAGAAAATGCTTAGCCCGCTTGTACTAGATCCCGCATACTCATCATTTTACAAGAAAGCTTTGTGCTCGGGCAACTACCTTAGGGAAGGTAGTTGAAATACGGCTTGTGGAGACATAAGCGCCACATGGCCATGAGAATGATGAACTAAGTTTGATGAAAAGTGAAAATTAGATACAAATGTTTTAGACTCGGCGGCGGATGATTTGGGTGGATTCCGGAAAAGGCAAGTGCCGACCCTGGTCAATTAAGGACCGAGCCATGATATAGCCGGAAACGAGCCGACAACCGTACTTCTCGAATGGGTATAGACCTAGCGACTAGATAGCCGAGCGGAGGCAGTATCCTTGCATAGATGGTTCTCTATGATGTGGTTTATGTGATGAGGATGAGGCTGCGGCCTTTTCATGAATGGTGGAATTAAATCGATATTAATTGAACTTAAAGATTGAGGAAGTTTTCCCTTACCGTGCGCAACTCCTCTCACCGCTAGAAAAGGACGGCTAGAGTGCATGAGGGCTTAAGTTCATGGAGCGGGTACGCCAAAGTGAGGTCATCGAAAGGCTTTGCCGTGACCGCTCACGTGTTGAGGCGTAGGCTCATTTGTTGGGCTGTCGCGAGTACGGGTAAAGTGTACATCCACCGCAGTGTGAGTGAATCAATCTATTCGAATAGCCGTGCTCGTGGATATCGAGCATCGTGACAAGACTTTCGCTTGGCTAGACTTTAAACTTAAAACTTTGGGATGGGTGTGCATGATGATTTCCTTCATTGGTGGATCAACTTCTCGAGATGCGAGAAGGGGTGGATTCCCGTAAAATCATGACGAATCGGAGGCGGGAAGCCATCCTTGGAATCACGATGGATGGTAGACGAACCGTCGCCGGATTAATGAACTGGGAATTAAAACTTGATTTGGCTAGTTGATAGGCTTGTGGAAAGAATTGTGAAAATTGGCTTTATGCAAAAGAACTCCAGTCATTCCTTGAATAACCCTATCATATGCATCAATTCCGTGTTGGCTTGCCGAGTACGGTTTGTACTCACCCTTGCTATACGCACAAACCTTGGTCATGGGAATGAAGAGCCGGAGGATCCTTACGCTTACTACCGGGAGGGTGAAGGAACCGATGGCGCTTACTAGGTCTTAGCTCCGGCCGCTTGCTCGTGGCAAATGACATGCCGCCGCCTCTACTCCGCCGCTATCTAATTTCGCTTTTGTGTTGTATTCGGACCATGAGGTCCCGTGTGTCGAACATTGCCTTCGGGCCTATTGTTGTAATAATATCGTTGTAAGACTATTCGTGCATGCGCACGATTATTCAAGATCGTATTCGTGGGTACCAACTACTCGATCCAGGAAATGGTACTAAGAACACGAAAGATTCCCATTCCAAAAACGGGGTCCACAGACGCCCCTTACCCCCTTATATAGTCTTGGGAGGCGGGCTTACAAGTCGGAAACCCTATCTTACTCTAAGTCGGTTTCCTTAATCTTACCAAACCGTGACTATGAGCCGTTGCCTTAGCTAATCGGCAATGTAACACCCAAGTCATAGTTGGTTTACATAATTAGCAGGCGCAACCTATCCCTATATCCAGTCGGATAAGCTTGCCATGTGGATATCCGATTGCCATAATCTCCACAAAAACCTTGCCAGTGACTACACATCCAAATTAACAATTAGGAAATTTACATGGATATTTTCTATATATCGATGATTAATTAAATTTGAAGAGTGACCTTTGGATTTCTTATCTACTTGCAAAATACATGTTCACCATAGAAAACTTTTATGTATAATAAAAAAGAATTTGATCCGATCTCTACATCAAGAGTATCCACCCGCAAATTACTACAGAATTGTAGCATAAACTTGTGAAATGATGAAGAAGAAATGAACTACCACATCTGGATCTTTCCTCTCCCCTCTCATCATTTCGAAAGATCATTAAACTACTCCCTTCGCTCCGAACTACTAACTTTTTACCAGTCTATTTCCCTAAATATCACATTTTATATTATGACCTTTGTCGTCTTTAGGGATGAAAACGATCGGAAACGATCGGTACAAGGCTTCACCACTTTCACTTTCATATTTTTTTATCGAAAACGAAAACGATACGATATTATCAAAAACGACAACGGTGTTGGTAATCCGATAATATCAAAAGCAAAATTATACGATTGAAAACACATCGATAAAGATCGAAACCTATCAAAGCGGTATTTCAAAAACAATAAACCATGTCAAACATCCGTAAAGCACATCGCTAGCTGTATTTCATCTCATATGACATAAGCAAGCATCGCTAATTAAGACAATAATTCAATCATTCATAGCACATAGTCGCATACATGACACGTCATAGATAGACCCATAGTACTATGCATAATCCATTAACCATGTTCTAAGTCACATCACGCATAGCCAAATAGCTTCAACGGAGGGGGTTGCAGGTTATCTACAATTGTACCTCAAGCATGTCAGCTTCATCACATGCCACATCATCATCACGTCTCATATCTAAAAATTTGTCCTACAATTTGCATTGAAAATTATGTCAATACTCATACAATCACACTATCATACAAATAATAGTTCTGTAGCCAAATATTATATATAAGAACAAAAGGTAGAAGAAAGAATAAGGAACCTCAATCATCATGTTGTTCTTAATGGCATCAAGAATTTTAAGATCACTAGGCAGTGAAGAAACATTCTTAGAACCTGTAAATTAAAAGGCATGGTCAGCTATTAGTCATTCAGTTGTACATTTAAAACCAACTATGAGTAATCAGTTTGAACTCTCACCTCGTCTAGCTGCAATTATCCAATCTTTAGTACAAACAAGTGCCTCTACCATTTCAGAATCAAGGCGATTGCGATATGGATCAACGACACGGCCACCGGCACTAAATGCAGATTCACTGGCAACTGTTGACACTTGCATTGCCAACACATCACGAGCAAGTAGGGATGTGGGATATTCTTCCTTCTTAGTTTTCCAATATGCCAAGATATCAAATTTATTTTGCTCAGCTTTAGAAGCCCTCGCTAGTGGTTCCGCTAAGTATCTATCCAATTCATTTAATCCTTCACCAGAAGGTTCAGAACCATCCGTCTAACTTTCAAATAGGTACCTATCAAGCTCAGTATCTATGCTATCAATAAACTGATCTACAGGTAACCCAGAATCATGTGTTGTACTGCTCTTTGAAGGTGTAGCAGCAGCAGATACATAGAAATGATACATATTTCTTAGGACACCAATAAACTTGTCAATTTCAGTTTGGTGGGAGTATGTATAGACTTTTTTAAAGTAAAATTCTATAATTTTTTTCTTGAATCTAGGATCGAGAACATTTCTATAGCAAGTGCAACATTAGACTTTTTCCAGTATTTATCAAACTTCACACTCATAGCAGCTGCCATTTCACAAATAATGGGATCATGACTAGTGCACCAATCAGACAACAATATCTTGATCTCACAAAAACCTCTAAAAAATAAATTTGATGTTGGATATGTAGTGCCAGGATATAACTCAGTGAGATCAAAGAATTTTTTTTAAGAAGGGCAGCAAAACTTGTGCCTTGTCCCATTCACAAGGTAAAGGAGCAATACTGTCATACCTGCGGCGGTCAACAGATGTTAGCCTCTCAAAAGCAGACTTATAATAAAGAGCATCTCTCAACATTAAATATGTTGAATTCCATCTTATACTAACATCTAGTGAGAGAGAAGATTTTGTGTCCAACCACACTCTATAGGACACTTTAGGAACTCCTCCCACTGCACTGTAGACCCCTTAATAGCAAGTACAAATGCTCTAATCTTTTCAGTTGCAGAGGCAATCACACGCATACCATCTTTAACCACCAAGTTGAGGATGTGGTTGGCACATCTCACATGAAAAAATAGCCCATCACACACTAATTGACTATGTTTGCTGAGTTCAGAGATTAGATCCTTAACAGCAACTTCATTTGCAAAAGCATTATCCAAAGTCAAAGAAAACACCTTTTTCTCAACATACCATTTCAAAAGACACGAACTAACTATATAGGACAACCTCTCACCAGTATGTCACCCTTCAACATGGAAGAAATTAATTATTCTCTTTTGAATTTTCCAATCATCCAATGAAGAGTGAGACACATATAACCCATGTTCTTGTTGGATGTCCACATATCCATAGTTGCACTAAAATGGCTCTGAATGGTTTTGAAGTATGCATATAACTTGTCCTTTTCAGCCAAATAATACTCATAAATTTCCTTTCTAACAGTGACACGAGACTTCAAAGGATAATTTGGACGCATGGATTTGACCCATTCTTGAAAGTATTTATGCTCAACCATATTAAAAGGATACTCATGTACAATCATGGCTTCATAGAACATCTTTACGCTTGCTTCTTGATCATACTTGTAAGGTTGAACAATAGCGATGCTAGTCTCTTTATCACTTTTTGTTGTGAGTTGTTGCTGTCCTTTCTTAACACTGTGATAATTTGCAAGATGGGTCCAAAACCCAATAGTTCCAAATTTACTCTTGGCTCTATGTTTGCTAGTCTTATTTTCACAACTTTTGACATTGCACTTTGTCCAAAGCTGTTGTTCCTCCTTGCCATCCACCATTACTGTTACCCAGTACTTGGTGAAGTATTGCCACACTTCAGATGTGGCCTTCTTTGCCCTTTTGTTAGCAGGCTAGTCATTCTCATCATCACCGTCCACATTGATGGCATCATTAGCACCACCATTGGTTGCATCAATTTGCACTACGGCTCTCTCTAATGGATGTGTTGATGCTGGTGCTGTTGAGGAAGCATCAACAGATATACCAACATTCCCGGCTACATCACTTGGAGCCAACATCACTTTGTTATGAGTACCTATCAAATAAATGGAATTATTTAATCTCAAATTGTAACCACAATAGCATTGGAAAAGAGTCAAAATTAGAGCACAGGAGAGTACTAGCAGGACGCAGGCAGGGCTACAGTAGCCAGCTCAGCTGCAACAGTAGAGAGATATGGCAAGCAATTGGTTTTTTAAAGAACTGACACCTATAATTATATTACATGGTGACAGTTTTTAAAAAATCAATACTAATACTATTAGTGTCGGTTTGTATATATAAATGATATATATAGTTGCTCAAAAGTGTTGATACTATATTTTCCCGTAGAGATGAAAACAATCAATTGGCGTTGATTTTAAATGAACCAGCCGGTCTCTATTAGAGGTTTCGTTGTAGTGATATATTAACGTATACGGATTAGAAAGGAGATCTAACTACAGCTAGCTAGTAATATATGTATAAATATAATTGATCTTGATGTATATATATATACGCACTGTATATATATATACTGATCGTCGACCATGCATGTGAGCTCAACTATACTATTATTAGTATAGTATCTTGCTTGTGCACCTAAACCAACGACGCATATATTATTGAACGATCACTATACATAGCTCTCCTAACATTTTCCAATGTTCATTTGACCACCATATTTCAGCCGGGTGCACGTGGTTGCTTGCACTTCGAAGATGAGATTGCGGCTGCAACAAAAAAAATTAGGAATACTATACCTCGCCGGCCGGCACCTCGCCGCGCGCGCACGCAGTGAGCCCGCTGATGGACGCGTCGCCGGCTGCGGAAGCTCTCCACTCTCCTTCCTCTTTGCTGGCTCTGGCTGGATGGATGGCTTCCTCGCCGGCCGCTGCCCTCGTCGCGCGCGTGGTGAGCGTGAGCCCGCCCCTAAATGAAAACAGAATCACTGAATCCTAGATTACAGCCTAAATCAGTGCCGCAGCGCCGGAGACGAGACTTCACTTGACGCTTCAACTCATGGCCTATTGGGCTCATTGGTCTGTGACTCTGTGAAAGAATAGGCATATGGCTATGGGCTGGGCCTGTCTAGCTCATAGTATTCTTATAAATGTGGTATTACCGATGATAAAATACCAACGAAATACGGTATTCTTCGAAAATGATCGGAAGAGTTGCAAATCGTTTTCATTTTTGTTTTCGTATTATTTTACTGATTTTGTTTTCGTTTTCTCGATAACCGATACCGTTTTCGTTTACCAAAAATCTGGTAAAATCTCAAAAACGATCCTCGAAAATCAAAAGTTACCGTTTTCGTTTTCACCCGTAGTCATCTTTACTACTTTTCATTATTTTTAAAAAATAATGGCATGTTTTTTATAGTATGAAACGAGGGAATAGCTAGCTAGCTTTTTTTTTTAAGAAATTTTACTGCACAGGAAATTGATTGGCCTATGAAGAGGCTAGTTCAACGGTGCTTTTTCCCATAGCTTTTCGATTGCATACGGGACGAGTCATTATCGTATTAATTGAGTATTACTACAAATTTAAAAAATAGGATTATTTAATTTATCTTTTAAAAAAACTTTTAATAGATCATTTAACGATCCAGGAAGCCAATTAGGCGTAGGAAAAAAGTTAGGCACTTCATAAGGGCATTAGTTAGATTTTGAAACAAAAAGGAAGTGCAATAGATTAAGAACTATTAATCCTGTGGACGCCATATATCAAAGCGCGACATCTCTCCTGGCCGTTACGTCCATCGACGGCAAGAGGCTCCATGATTAATTGCACAGGTGACCTTGATGTATAACTAACTGTGTACATCGTATATACTACCGCTAACCAGTTTCGGCCAGTCAATTTTATAATATAAGAAAATTTAAAATATTACGAGATTATATATATAGGGATGGTATTCTATCAAGGATGGTCTTCCACCAGTTATGACTGACAGATCCTCCTGTCAGTCATGATAATTTTGATAAATTTAAAATACAAATGAGGGATCCAAACCGTTTTTTCTTCATGTTCATATTAAAACAATGTTAAAAACCAAATTTCATATTTTTTAAAAAAAAATATTATTTTTAAGAGGTGTATGAAATTGTAAGTTTTGAATGTTTCTGAAATATTTAGATTAACTAATTTCATACCACTCTTAAAAATAGTAAAAAAATTAAAAAATATCAAATTTGATTTTCAATCTTGTTTTAATATGAACATAGAGACGAATAGTTTGGATAGCTCATTTAAATTTTGAATTATCAAAATGTCGAAACTGATGGAAGGATATATATGCGTGCTTTTAAAAAAATCATATGTCATATGTATTATTGTTCCGGAATAAGAAAAATGTTTGTGCATATTTATGTCGTTATAAGAGAAATAAAGCTATACAAACAAAAAAAAGACATCGGGCCACGCGCCAACAACATAATTAACCACATCCTGTTGAGGAGCCAAGTCGGTTGCCACTAAGCATGATCGATTGTCACCTACGTCTACCATAAAGCAACAAATCGATGGAATCTCCAAAACAACGCAGAAGGTTGCAACCTAAAAACGCCGGCATGGCCCATCTAAGAAGACCAGGATATGGTTTTTATCAGAGGATTCCACTACTGGTTTTTGTTGCGACGCCCAAAGGTAAATTTAAGCACAAGGTTTTACTTTCGAAATCTACATCAGCTAGAGATGGTCAGTAATTTAGGTAAGGAAAAACTAACAACGAGCACACAAGCGATGGTCGATGATAACCTCGGATTAAGAGAGGATTCCATCACTATTATGCAATGATTGTACATATACGTGTTGTTAGTTGTGCGTGATCGATGGCCCCACCATCTACTGCCATCGGTTAGGGAAAAGCTGAAGCAGAGATGAAGCCATCTGTTGCCTTTGCTTTGCTCGTCTGACCAAACTAACAACATAATCAAATCTCACCATGATTGTATTGATCTGTTCTTGTCATTGTGTGTGGTCATGTGTGATTGGGTTCCATTTTGAGGACTCCATCTGTCCTAAATAGAATATAAGTATTTTTAAAATAGTACTTAGTCAAATATGTTTTATTTTGAAGAAAAAATATAAAAAATCAATCACGTAAGAATAAACTTATTAAAATCAACTTATTTTTATATTATTATTGGAAGTAGTATGTCGAATACTATGTCGAAAAAAATATTTATATTTTGAAGCAGACGTAGCAGCAAGTAAATAGTACCAAGGCATTGAATTAATGACCAGGCAGTTGAAAAATCAAGAGAACACAAGACAAGTCTTATCCATTAAGAAATACACATTGTTTTCTAAAAAATGAAAAAAGAAATACAAATTGTTCTGGTCAGGTGTACAATCAAAATTTCAAAGCTCTTAGCATCAAGAAATTCTCAAGAAAATTTATCTGCAAATGTAGGGATAATTATACAGGTACATTTATCTCATGATTCGTACCATATGTTAATTCCATTGTGTTCTGTAAAGACAAAAATTACTGGCTCAACATGTATTTTAGGTAGGGACCATATACACATTTTGGATATGTAACTAATAAAAAATCGTCAAACGTCATATATTTTTGTTTTTACAGTAACAAGGAAATCGACATAACATAAGTCGATCTTTGTTCCGCTGTCGTATGTACACACATCAAACAATCGCTCACATAGAAAAACATTTGAAAAGAACTTTGCAACGTAGTATACATACAGCTATTGCGTCTTTGCTCCTCCGAAGACGATGCCGCACATTAATTCCGAGTATATAATACGTGTTCGACGCAGGATTGACGGCATATGGATTCGGATCCTTTACGTTTGGACGGGTATAAAAATGACAAATCGGATATTAAACTTATTTGCTTGATTGCTTCTGCATGAGCCATGTGGACAAACCATTTTGGAACATACTAGTTTGATTGTTTATTTTTTGTTTTTACATGCATGATGATGGTACTTGTACCAATAATCTAACACCGAAAGGTAATTATTAGTTCATTAGTAAGGAAAAAAATCTGTATCTAGTATTGTCGTAATTCCTTTGCTATATAACGAGTGCTATTATGTAAAGACTGGACCCACCTCATGATACAAATTCTCATTTTTATATGGTATAGACTATCACTGTCATATAAAGATGGCAACGGGTAAAATTCGCGCGGACACCAGTATCTCAAATCCGTATCTGCGAGAATAATTTTATGCCCGTGCCCACGCCCGCTACCGCCACGGGTAGCAACATCCGTTCACGTCCGCTATCCGCGGGCAAAACATGCCCATGGGCATAACCGCATACCCGCATACCGACGTGAAGGGAGGCCGACGTGAGGCGGCGGCACGCCGGCGGGCGCGAGGGTTGGGGAGCGGCGCGCGCAAGGGCGCCGGCGGGGCTGCGGCGGCGGGGGTGTGCGGGGTTGGGGCACAGCCGGCAAGGGGCTCGGGGTCGGGCGACTATGGCCGTCGGGGCGGGGGCAACTATGGCGGGGCGGGGGACGCCGTATGCAAGCAGGGACCAGGGACGGGCCACGCGCCAGCATGGGACCCAACGGTTACGCTCTAAGGAGTGAGGAATCGGGAGGAGGATGGGGTGGGGAATGGCCAAATAAAACCCTAGATTGAGCGCTTATATACTTCTTTCATGGTCCCACATGTCAGTACGGGTTTGTGAGTTTACGGGTACGGGCGTACTCAATTTTTACCCATATACAAATATCCGTTGGGCATAACCTATGCCTGTGGCTATGTCCGTGGACACAGGTTCACGCCCGTATCCACGTCTGACGGGTTGAGTATCCACGGATAGACAGGTTTTTCTGTACGTTGCCGTCTTTACTGTCACATATAAGGCCTAGGCTTCAGAAATGCATTTTTCTTCTTTAGAGAAGTGGAGCTTATGTAGAGAAGGCTCACGGCCTGCACCAATTTACAAAGGACAGAAAAGTCCATAAGCCCATTAGAAGGCCCAGCAATCTGTACTAGCCCACAGGAGTACAAGGCGATCATCAGTACAGTTACAAGTGACAACTTCAATTTCTCTGGTTCTTTTACTCGGGTGCACATTGTTACACAGTCAGGAGCTCATAACGTGGGCACACAATCACCTATATAAATAATACATGTATACTTTATCTTTATAAATACTTTAAAAACATTGATCGGTATATTTTTATCAGACAACTGGTTGTCTACAGATAAATCTATCATAAAATAATAATTATCCGTAAATACAATCATTCATATCAACTTATTGTTTTGAGCTAACTGATGACAGATTATCGTGGGTATGCTTCCCAAATTCCTACGATACATTTTTCATAAAAAATATTAAGTAGTTTTAGAAAAAAATTGAATCAACCTTTTAAATTTATAATATTTAATTTATTTCTTTGCACCCTTAAATAATTGTCGTAAACTGAATGCTTCTTTGATTCTCGTCTTGGTGTCATCTCAGAAATAATCCTACTGCTTGTTTGATTACTCTGGTTTGCTGCTCCCTGGAATAAAACACGCACTTCTGGAAATACGCCTCCGTAGACACGGTTACAGGCCCACGGATAACATGCGACGACAGCGAAGGAAGGCGGGAACCCGGAAACGGAAAGCGGATTATACGCTAGAGCAATTCCAAAAGAGGAATGTTTCGATCAGTAAAAGGCTTCCATATGGACAAGATAGGAGATCTCATCTCTCACACCCTGCATTTATTGAGAAGAACAAGATGCCAGCGAGCACTGTTTGGAATTCCAAGCTTTTTAATGTAGAGAGTCGTCCAGGCCAAGAACAGCTAGCTCCTTCAACCACAAGGCTACTATATATCACCCGAAATCCACCTAACTCTTAATGCTCAAACAGTTCTTGATGCTGCTAAAGCACCTACACATTGCCAATGGAAGAAAGTTCTTTTTTTTTTTGAGGTATACGTTGTAGCAATAATGGATCAAGGAGCTACTACAAGTATATATAAACATATAAATACAGTTTGTGTCTCCTTTTGAGGTTACTTTTCTAGCTTTGCAGATCTAACCATGAATTAATGTTTGGTCCTCTCAGAAACTAGGTTCTTTGAAGAAATTAGGTTTGTTTGGTGTGAATTTTCTTCTTTTTCAATCACATGTAGGACTTTATGCAAAATTTATGCATTTCAATATTACATGAAAGATCATGCAAAGGTGAATGATTGAAAACGGTCGAAAACAGTAGCATTTCTACATAAACGATCCTTATATGATCGGACTTTTTTTAATCTATCAATTAGTGAAGATTTTGATACGATACTGAGAAAAATTAGAAATATATAGAAAGAAAGGGGCGCG
This sequence comes from Oryza australiensis, assembly GCA_019925245.2. NCBI lineage: Eukaryota > Viridiplantae > Streptophyta > Magnoliopsida > Poales > Poaceae > Oryza > Oryza australiensis. Next base: position 4,221,136 of record JAIFGZ020000584.1, on the reverse strand, counting down.
CAAAAATCCTGAATGATGTTACTTTTTGGTAACGAACTCAATACGGTCAAAAAATTTCTGCCACTGTTGTAACTCCATATAGGTGATAAAAGAACAACTAAACATCTTTTAATTCCGTTGGAATTTCTTTAAAATTTATTCATATCAAAAGAGCTTCATGGTTGAACCGCATTGTCTATAATAACATGGTCAGTACTAGTGGAGCAGTGTGCTTCAATCAATCACCCTCTCCACATACCATGAAAACTAATTAATTAATTAATGTTCTCAACAACCAAAAGATAAGACTATATCTAGTATACATACTAGATATATAATACTAACCACTTTGATCCATTAGGAATAACCTATCTACTAGATAATACTAAACAAAGCAGCAAGAGCTGGTCACACCACAACAGCTGAACAGCAGAGTGATTACCACTGCCAAAACCAGCTAGCCAGCCAATCCCTCCCTCTAATTAATCCTCCTTAATTAACAACAGTTCCCCCATGACCGACCAAATTAAAAATGATTAATTGCAGGTGGCTAACCGCTGTTTGGTCGGTTGCAACGTGTGATTAGGCTTAATTAATCCTCATTACCCCTAATGGCCATAAGGGTTTGTTAACCAATCAGAGGATGATGGAGGTTGGGTTATATTAGCTGTGTATTACATGCATGCGCGTGTCATTATTATTTTGGAATGAAATATGTTTGGTACACAAAGCACAAGGAGCAGCATGATGATGATGTGATGGTTAGCTAGCTACTTGTACTACTACTAGCTGATTAATAATCATCATCGATCATCATATGTGATTAGTTTAGGTGGTAATTATTAAGCAAATTTTGGTGATAATTAATTAACCACGCCGGATAAGGACACTCGCCGGAGTAGCGCCGGCGATTGCGGTTGCTATGTGTCACGGGGTCCTATGAACTGGAGCTTTGGCTGGCTTGGCACTTGTGGCCCTGTTGTTTAAGATGGATATGTTTGGTTAATCACCTAGGTTACTAGTTTTAGATGTCATGTGAGAGGTAACTAACTTTCACATGAAGAAATCAATTGGGCTTTATTTTACATTGAAAGCGCTAAGTGAACTCTGGACACCAACATGCAGCTATAACATGTAAATATCTATCTCTGTGAAAAAAAACTTACTTTCTAGCTGTGAAAGTTTATCTAAAAAACTTTATTTTTACCCTCTTATGCAGTGCTTAGTCTACAAACCGAGGTGTTGTATCTCTTCAATACTCTTACATTTTTACCTACTCACCTGACATTGAGAATACTACATTCTTATTAGCAAAAGTTACTTTAGTTGTTTTCTTTCATTACTAAATTTTCTTAAAAGAAATTAAGGTTTTTTTATTGGATAGTTGAGTAGTAAAGACGACTGCGGCAATCTTTAACACTATATGGTTGATCTATTTTTATTACTTTAGTGGTATGGAGTTTAGGACAAACTTCCGTGATACCAGCGTAAGTGCATCGACGAGGCATGATGGATTAGTAGGCAAGAAAGGAAGAGCTTTTGGCGCTTAAAGACTGCGTTCTTTAGAGAGATTTGGAAACGGCTAATAACTTTATGTAATAAAAACATAATTAACATAGGATTAATTAATTGAGTATTAATATATAAAAATTAATAAATAAATTTATTATATCTTAAATAACTTATATATATAAGTGTTTTTATATGAAATGTATTATTTAGTTGAAACGCAACTTCAAACGAAGGAAAGGTGGAAGTAATAAAGGTGGAGATGGATGGAGAGAGGAGAGGAATGAGGAAATGGTGCCGTTGCTCCCAAAAGCTGCAACGGCAACCTTTGCTTCCCGCTTTTCCTGTAGCCTTATTTATTAGGGGTACACAAAATGCTCTGCTCACCCCGCCATCTTCACCCCTATTGTTTTTTGTGCTTGTTGTTATATTTATTCCTCTAATTTCCGTGTGAATTTTTTTTGTATGGTCCGTCCGTTCGCCGCGTGTTACTCTGTGTGCATTTTAGTTTTATGTAGTTTATATAATTCACATTGTTTTATCTAGCAAGGAAAAAAATAGATTGATAGTTCTTGTATAGTCGTATACCCACGTGTCGACCGAAAGACATTGCAGTAAGTCAAATATTTTATTCTTTAATCATCAACTTTTATAAACTAATATAGTTAACATCATAAGATTTATATTTCTACATTTATCATTAGAAATACTTTTATAATATATAATTCATAAATGGTTAAACTATTTCTAAGAATTAATAGTAAAAGACAAGAATAATAAGTAATTCGAAACGTTGAGAATATTGTTGATCGTAACTATGATACAAATGTTACTTTATTGGATAGATAATCTTGTTACTTAGGAACTAAGTTCTTATAGCACAAGCATGTGAATTGCTTACATCGATCACAATATTATTTTCATTAAAGATGCTATAACAAAATGGTGGGCGTACATGTCTGATTAATGCCTTTTGGGTAATATCTAGGATTCAGATTGATTAATGCATGCCAACATTACAAGTTATGTTTAGGTACATTTACAATGGACTTTAATTTATTATATCCTGTGATATCTAGGAGTAGGTCGCTATAAGACTTAAGAGTCACAGTAGGCAACCAAAAAATATGTCTGCGTTTTTCTAAAAGAAAAAAAAATAAATATATGTGTATATCTTATGCCAATATTCCATTGAAATTGCTAGTCAAAGTTATTCACCCAAGTTTTTTTTAAAAAAAGAAAGAGCACTTTTTAGATGAGTCATTGAGTATTTTCATGGCAAGTGTCTACTTAAACGATGTCACATATTTACATCATGTGTACCTCTTCTTATAATTTGCCGATGGAGAATGTATACAAAACATGAGATTCAGTCAACATTCATCTTGTCTTAATACAGAATTAACTTGCTTTCATGGTATCTATGCCAATCCTCATAAATATCACTTCATACAACACATAATATCCATCTAACAAGGAGGGCAATAATATTAACAGCACATGCATTCGCTTAATTAATTAACTGATTTACATACAAGAAGTTTATCGTTCTTGATATCAACAGCTACAAAAACAAAGCTAACATTGACAAGAACATCTACTCTCTCTGGCCATAAATACTATTTAACATTTAGGATGTAATTTGCTCAATATTTTATAACTTTGTCCATTACTAATTTTTCCAGTACAATTGTTCTTTTAAAAGGATAATTGTAGGTGCAAAATTGCCTTAAAAATATTATCATATTATCATAAATGTATTAGATTTTACAACTTATTCTCATATAAAATCGATGGTAAAAGTTCCAAAGTTTGGATAAGTTTTGTCCTTAAAGTACAGTGACCAGAGGGAGTACTATGCTATTTGACACACTTTAGTTAGCTAAATCGCATTCTCAAAGCAAACAAAACCATCCATACTTCCAACTACTAACACAATTCAAAATCCACAACTTTGCATTAAGCTGTCATCGTTAGGGCCCGATAATACGCCAAACGGAGTATTAGTAATGAAAAGTAATTTATAGTTAAAACTTTTACAGATATATTATTTATGACTTTAACGGTAATGTAAAAAACACGATGAAGAAACCTTAAAATTAAATTCAAAATTAAGTTTTAATTTTAAAATCAAATTCAAAATTAAGTTTTAATTTTAAGATTTAAAATTTAGCATCGGTAATATACGTTATAGGGTGGCCCTTAGATAACCAAATTGGGTGTGCAATTTTGCAGTGCAACATAGCAAAAATCCCCACACAAACAACAACTCACACGCCAACCTACACTTACATAACATATCACATATGCTTCTCCTTCTCTTCCCTCCCTCGCTTTCGCCTTCCTCCTTCCACACGCCAACCCGCAATGCCGACGGCCGGCGCGTCGCCGGCGGCGGCACACCGCCACCGCCGTAGCCGACGCCGCCATCCTCCTCATCCCCCTCCGCGCCAGCCCTGGTGCTGCTCCTTCGCCCTCGACCCGCTCTCCGCCGTCCACCGGAGCCCCCACCTCCCGCCCGGACCGACTCCTCCTCCTCCTCCGAGTCGGCACAGCAAGCGCGCCTCCGCCGCGCCGCCGCTTTCCCGCCGCATTCGCTCGCCCGGCCGCGTCTCCCCAGTCGACGACGCGTCTGCCTGTGTCGCCGCCCCGTCTGCGTCGGCGTCTTCCTCTGCGCGGCTGTCCTCTGTCTCCGAGTGCCCGCCGCCTCCCCTGCCTCCACCGCCGCCACGGCCGCGGCCGCGACCTCCGCCTCCGGCGGTGGAGGCGCTGCGGATCAGGCTGGTGTCCAAGGGCGTGATTCTGGAGGTGGCGGAGGTGGAGAGGGTGCGCAGGGAGTGCAGGGTGGTCGGAAGGATTCTTTGCGGCGGCGGCGGAGAGGTGGCGGTGGAAGGGAAGGTGGAGGTGGAGGCGATCAGGGAGGCGGTGGAGATGATGCTGGAAGACGTCGACGAGGCCGCGGCGATGAGGCGCCTCTCCCGTGCCGGCGTTGCCCGCGCCATTGCCGTGCTCGAGGTGAGCTCTCTGATTCTGACACTGTTCTGCTTCTCCAAATCATGAAATTGCAATTTGAGAATGAGAATGAATGTGATTTTTTTAGTGGTTTTATTTGCAAATTCTGCATCATTTTGACGATTGTACTTGTTCATGTGTTATGGTCAAGAATTGATCAAGCATATGAAAGCTTGACATTTATTTTACTTGGGTCAAGAATTGTTAACACTGTTCCTCAGGTAGACAGGTAGTTGAGGACTTGAGCTTTGGTTGTTGGTGGTCAAATTTGCAGGATTTCCTGTTTCTTGGATGTTCATCAGAATAGTGGTTACTTCTGTTCCACTCAATATCTGATGCTAGTATTTACTACTAATTTGGTTGTCGAGCTATGTGCTTCAGCAAATTTTAGTAAACTTTACCACCCACCATGATATGTTTCTCACTGTTCCTTATTGCCTTTTTTTTTCCTTCCACGGTTTATTGAGTTCTCGAAATCTCTACTGGTTTTCTTGATCCGTTGGGTTAATCTGTTAAATATCCCAGCATCACAAGCCATGTACAGATGGTAACAAAAATATGAGAAGGGAACATAACAATGAAAATAAAACAGGACAAAAAAATTGGTACATTATACATAGTAAAGAATAAATCAGAAAATCGTTAGACTTCATATTTTGTTCTAGTTTTTCGAATTGAGTCAACTTTTTTTCTCTCAGCATCTTCAATTTTATATAAATTGAAGCTTTCATTTTTATGTCCTTCATTTCCTGTATTTTCTATTTTTGCAGTTTATATTTAAATATCTTGGGTATGTATCTGTTTCCTCTGTTTCAATTTTCTCTTCATTTTATTTCTGCTTTTGTTTGATATATTCCCTTACGTGTGTTAGGTTCATATTTTTTGTTAAACAAAATCCATAATACTATTGCATGTTCAGCACTAACTGATAGACTTATTATCGTGTTACTTTTACAAATGATTACCAACCTTTAGATAGTATTACATTTTTTAATTCCTAGTTGAACATGCCTAAAATCATCAGATTAGGATTTTTTTTGCTGATCACATTGGGAAATACTTGATTCTTATATTGGTGTTGATCTAAATTTCTTGACTAAATTTAATTGCTTGTTGTGATCTAATCAATTGAGTTCCCATGGTCTTCCTCTGTTAAAGAGCCAGGCAACGCAATAAGTTGCTGTTCTGCAATGATTGCAATAGCTGCACGCCAAGGCAGCCGTTTGATCAAACAATCAGTAGTATCATAGTATATCACCTTGTCTTGAATTATTTATGAGAAATCGGCATTTATTTTATTCAATCACAGTGCCATGAGTTGGCTCACTTATTTGGATTTCGACTCGTTATGATGAATGTAACATCTGTTACAGTGTTTTGAGAACAATAGTTGTCCCACTACCTTTTTAAGTTTCGTGGTTGCACCTGGTAAAGACATGATGATAGCAAATACTGTTTTGCAATCATGGTATTATTGCTCTAGTAGAAGCTACTGCTACTGTTAGAAAGTGGAAGATTCCATGCTTCTGTGAAAATTAAAGGAGCTTGTCTACTTCAAGCTGGGGATATTTACATTATGCGTGATACTAGTTCATAGGATTGTTACTTTATTAAGAAGGCTTGCACTGTAAAGGTTGAGCTCCTGTGCATTAATTTGTGTGAACTGAGGGTCAAAGGTCATTTGACAGAGAAGTTCAAGTCCATACTGTAAACATCTGTAGAGAGAAGTTCATTTCATAATTTCATTATTGTAAATCTCTTATATGTACTGTGATATTTATCTCAAATGCAATTGGATTTAAACTTGTTCTTAACATTTTTCACTTAATGCCTAATCAAATTTCTCAGGTATCCTTCTCCCTTATGTTTGACAGAGGAGTAACCAACTGTCTTAAATATCTTGAGGCTGTCCCATGGAATGAGCTCGAGGAGGAGAGGATTAAGAGTTTGCTCTCACAATATCCTTGCAACAAAACGGTTTCTCAAGATTTGCTCGCAAGGTTACAGCCTCAAGAACCCAGTTCATCTGCTGAACTTGTTGTTGAACTCGTGGATTCCATCACAAAGGGGACAAACAATAATGCCCGTAAGGACTTGCGGACTCTTGTCGACGGTATCTTATCCAGGACCTCTATCTACATAAAGAGTGATAAAGAGCTGGACATGAAGAACATTTACTCAATCTGCCATACTTGCCTGAACTGTCTGGTGGAATTATTTGGGGAAGCCTCTGATCTGGGCCCTTCTGGCCAAACAACCATTTCAGTTGGAAAAGGACCACACGAGAGAATATGCAAGCAAGTTGAGAACCTCACCTGGTTGCTGCAGATTCTGATAGATAGGCAGATGGGTGAGGAATTTGTGGACTTATGGGCCAGCCAGAACACACTCAGTACCATGCATGAACGTTTTTCGCCTATGGTACGTTACGAGCTCAGCCGGATTTCGGCCACAATTTTCATTGCCATGGGGAGTGGGAAGCTCCACTGCACCGGCTCGGCGCGGCTCGGCGTCTTCGAAGCCTGGTTCAGGCCATTGCTGGTGGATTTTGGCTGGCTCAGGAGGTGCCCAAAGGGCCTCAACATGGCAACCCTGGAGGATGGAATTGGGCAAGCTTTGCTGACACTCACGTTGAAGCATCAGCAGGTGCTGTTCATGGAGTGGTTTGAGACATTCAGTGGGCAAGGAAGGGAATGCCCAAATCTGATGAGGGCTTTCCAGATCTGGTGGCGACGATCATTCGTAAGATCTATCCCTAGGTAGCAGCAGCAGCTGAGACTGTTCATCTTCTTGCCAATTCCTCACCTGAGTTAATTGTGTGTAAGCTTACATGTACCATGTATGTTTGATATTGTCATATGTATAGCTTGTTTGTCAGATTCCCTGACGAAGCCTTGCTGGTCTGTATCTGCAATTCTTTAGCACTGCTGAGATGTAACAAAAGGAAAGAATAATTCTTTAGCTGTTGTTGCATTGGCCTGTGCTGAATGCATTTGCTTTTGGTTGTTGATAAGTTGATCCATGATTATGCTCCATTGAATGTGAGCTGTTAGTACTAGTACAGGTTCATTTATAATCGGAATTCCTTTATAATCCAGTAGAGATCCAAAGCTGTGTGGACCAGTGATGCATGGGTTGCAATTTGCAGAAGAAAGGACAACTGGGAGTATTGTAGTAGTACATATGCAGGTGAAACTGGAGCTCCCGGTGTTTGGTCTCTTGGTTATCATGGGCAAATGATTTCTGTAATGTGCTTTGAAGCGCCAGGAAGAAATCAATTCCACTGAAATGTTGTTGTATCTCACTATCTAAATGAAAAATAAGTTTGACAAAAAAAAGAGAGTAAGAGGTAGTTTACAAACCAAACTAAGATCAGATTGTGACATTCTGTTGGAGATATTTATTATAAAAAAAGGATGAATTGGTAAATTCCACAGTCTGGCCTTTTCATGGCTTCTTTTTTCATACATGTCATCTTCTTTATACATATAAATGGAACAGGATGACAATGGACAACACACATTTCATGAACACTAAACAGAGAATTGTTTTAAGGTTAACCTGGTACAAATGGACACAACAGCTTGTTCAGTTCCAGTAGGTGAGATTCTGTCAAGTCTGTTAGTATATGTGTCTGATAGAATGTCATAGTCCCAAGGAAAGAAACCAAGGTACCCAACCATTCCTGACTTAGGTCTCTTGGTGGCTTACTTTGATGCCTTTGTGGTCACCAGGCCCCTTGCTTTTGGAAGCTGAGATCAGAAATCAGAATTTGCTCCAATGAAATATACTTGGAATGGAAGTTCAGATGATGATGCTGATGGATACTCCTACCTAGGAGTATTTGTCACTGAATTGTTAGCAAACTAATTAAATTTCAATCTTTTTGCGTAGCTGTGCTTGCATCATGGCAGGTATTAAGTCTAATCATATAGCCAGATGGCCAACTGTACGTACGCCTCATAGTCACAGTCATTTATGCCCATCTCTCCTTTGTTTTTCGTTTTTGAAGACTATGCCCATCTCTCCTCGAGCTTCCTCTTCCTTTTTTATTGAGCTGATTCTCAATCTGTCTTTGATCCACGCATGAGACCATACGGGATTATATGGTTATATTCATTTCGCCTAGAAAACCATGTCTGTTGTGGTGATGTACCATTCTGTGTTTTTTTATGTAATCTAAAAAAAGATTTAGTATGCATGATGACACACAAGCCATTGGTGACTAATTATCAAGATCAACAATACCACTTTGGTGTAAGTATAAAGACATGGTTGGTGCTCAATAACAATCTGTTTGCAATTCCAATGGTAGTAGGCCCTAGAAGAAAAAAAAAGAAGCTAGGATAGTCCCTTGCATCTTGTAGCAGATAATCCAAAGGGTTGTTCATGCTGATCTTAGCCAAGCTTGCTCGGGAACATCCTACCCATGGACGGATCCAGAACAAGATTAAAAGGAAAACTCTTCTTTTTCTTCCTCCTTCAGCCCCCACTTCTCTTCCTCCTCTCCCTCTTTTTCTCCCTTCCCTCTCTCCTTCTATCAATGGTGATCCAGCGAGATAGGAGGACTCGAGTCCCCCCAATACCCACTCTAGATCTGCATCCTACTCCTGCTTGGAAGAAAATGATGGTGATTGGCTGCTACTTTTGCACTTATCCAAGTGTTGTGCAGCAGTGTTTACAGTAATATTACAGGTTGAAATATTTTTTACTTCACAAATACAAATGTGCAATGCCAGCATCTAACCAGCCAGCTTAATAGCTGGTGTCCTACTTCCCTTGAATCCAAATATAAGAGCTTTGTTTTTGAACTAGTGTAGTAATGTTTGTTTTTAGAAGGACATTTACTTTGTTCTATGGATATTGTGGGGTCTGATTATCCTAACCAGTTCACCTGAAAGCTTAACTAAATGATGAGTAAAGTCTTGGTTCTTGTCACTTGTATCGTCTCGCACGCAATTTGGTGGTAATTGTTTACTAGCTAGAACATTGCATGTTGTGTCCCTGCTCAACCGGCTGTTGTTCGGGAATGGGAGTGTTGGCCCTAGTCCAGGGACAATGCAGGGTGGTTGCCTTCAGATGGGTACACTCCAGTAGAGAGGGGGTGTTGGTATTTTTGGTGTTGGTTGGCTCGGGAGGATCAGATTCCCTTGAATTTCCTTCGTCCTCCCAAGGCAGTGTGGGCAATCATCTTGGTTCTAATATCATGCAACATCAACAGTTGGATGCACCACAAGATTCACATCAACAACAAATCATGTCCTACAATCAGCAACATATATTACCGCAAACTCCCCAGCAGCCACAACATACCGTGAAGCAAGAGAATGGAGGTAACTTGGGAGGGGTCAAACTAGAGCAACATATGGGGCAACCTGATCAAAATGGCCTAGTGCAGATGTTGCGCGGTTCTAATGGTGTGAAGTTTGAACCACAACACACTACTGAAGAAACCATCATTGATTGAAGTGACAAAAACCACAGTAGTCTCGGCTTAAGTTGCACCCGGGACTAGAGATCATCTCTAGTCCCGGTTTAAAAATTCAACGGCCCTCTAGGAACTTTAGTCCCGGTTCGTTTCATGAACCGGGACTAAAGATCACCTCTAGTCCGGTTCGAATGTTGTCGGAGCGTGTCGGAGCGCCGGCACCTTTAGTCCCAGTTGGTAACACTAACCGAGACTAGAGATGCTACCTCTAGTCCCGGTTGGTGTTACCAACCGGGACTAAAGGTTCCGCGCTCGACACGCTCGACAACATTTGAACCGTCCTGGTTCTTGACAAGAACCGGGACTAAAGGTCCTAGAGAGCCGTTGAATTTTTAAACCGTTGCCTCGGGACTAGAGATGTCATCTCTAGTCCCGGTTGGTGTTACCAACCGGGACTAGAGATTTTGCTTTATATACTCCTTCTTCCTCCTCTATCCCGAGCCAGCCACACTTGTACATCTTCAAAATTTTTCTCTAGCTAGAGGTCCGGTGCTGACAAGGTTAGCAACTTCTTTGGTGATAATACACAAATATTTGCTATTTACAATGTTAGCAACTTCTTCCTCTTATAGATTTGCGGTTGTTTTCTATACATTTTGCTATCTACATGTCATGTGCTATCTACAATCTTAGCACTTCGCATTTTGCGGTTGTTTCCTATACATTTTTATCTCTAGATTTGTATGCAAACATGAGGAGAGAGAAAAAATTGTTTGTACTAATTATATTTTGCTACGCACATTACATTGTGTTGAGAAAAAGGTTAGAGAAAATAAAAAGGAAGACAAGTATGCTTAGCACGTTACATTTATAGGAATTTAGTCCGTACAATTTGACAGCCACATCATTCCGTGATGGCTCCCCGTGATTTAGTGTAATAAGGCCACCAGCTAGTTCATGAAAAAAAGGTTAGATCAATAACAGATAAATAAAGACAATCTTGCAGCCAAAAGAAGCTACTGCTATAAAATTTTCTCAGCGATGAGCATGATTAACCATATGCATGATGCAAGACAAAACTGCATTTACCTATGTTCTTGGTGGGCTCCATTCTTTCGAGAGATATGAAGCAAATCTCACACTCCAATGAGTCAGGATCAATGAAATAGCTTATCTTAGTCGTCTCATCCGTATCCGCATCCAGCTGCTCCTGATGATCCGTGGAGAGGCCTCGACGCCTTCTTACTACCTTCTTCACCGATCTTGGTCTCTTCAACATGTCATGATCCATCGTAGTAACCTTCTTCACCGATCTTGGTCTCTTCAACATGTCATGATCCGGATCTTGGTCTTTTTCTTGCTTTTCTCCCTTTGCTTCATAATCTTTCTGTCTTGCTCTTTCTTAGATAATCCTCCACCGCTTGTAATTCTCCTTGAAGCACGCCGCCTCGCTTCTTTGTCCTCTCCGTCGCTCCACCGCGGGTTCCGCTCCATCGGCACATAGAAATTCTCCGGTGTCTCCGGCTCCCGCCGCATCACCGTCGCTGACATCCCCTTGCTCCCCATCTCCTGCACGAACGGCATGGCCGTGGAAGGCGCAAGAACTGAAATTGGTTGGAGAAGAAGACGATGAGGCTGATCAGGTGATGCGGCGGGAGCTGGAGACACTGGAGAATTTCTATGCGCTGATGGAGCGAAACCCGGCGGTGGAGCTGACGGAGAGGACAAAGAAGCTTAGGCAGGCGTGCTTCAAGGAGAATTACAAGCGGTGGAGGATTATCTAAGAAAGAGCAAGACAGAAAGATTGTGAAGCAAAGGGAGAAAAGCAAGAAAAAGACCAAGATCCGGATCATGACATGTTGAAGAGACCAAGATCGGTGAAGAAGGTTACTACGATAGATCATGACATGTTGAAGAGACCAAGATCGGTGAAGAAGGTAGTAAGAAGGCGTCGGGGCCTCTCCACGGATCATCAGGAGCAGCTGGATGCGGATACGGATGAGACGACTAAGATAAGCTATTTCATTGATCCTGACTCATTGGAGTGTGAGATTTGCTTCATATCTCTCGAAAGAATGGAGCCCAGCCAAGAACATAGGTAAATGCAGTTTTGTCTTGCATCATGCATATGGTTAACCATGCTCATCGCTGAGAAAATTTTATAGCAGTAGCTTCTTTTGGCTATAAGACTGTATTTGTTTATCTGTTTATCTGTTATTGATCTAACCTTTTTTTCATGAACTAGCTGGTGGCCTTATTGCACTAGCCTTTGGCCTGATAGTTACATGCTTAAGGAGGAAGCTCTCTTCTCTAGTATCTCCTTCCTGAGCTTTCATCCCTAGCCATTCTGCTCTACTGTCATGCAAAGCAACGTTTTACAAGGTATGATTATTTTCTTTCTACTCGGATCAATGCAAGAATGATGCTCTCTTTTTTCTAATCGAAAGGAATGGTGCTTTCTGGATTTGTGTTGCTTAGGCACTTGTTTCTTGCCATGCAGACGAGCTTGGTGTCATCTTTGAAGATGATATGCTGAAGTGTTGGGATGAGATGGAGCAATCGGAGAACAAGGTAGAACAAAGTGAGAAATGATTGTCACCGCTCTATTACAGTGATGAGAACGGAGCAGCCTCCAAAAGCATGAGAGACGATGTTAGATCAGAGGAGAAGGCATTGACGTACCAGCTCGTGTCACAGTACTTCTACATGCCAATCATGCAGGCCACACGAGGGTTTAGGGTTTAGGGTTTAAAATAGGGTTTAGGGTTTAGGTTAAGGGTTAATGGTTTAGGGTTTATGGTTTAAAATAGTTTTAAATACGACAAATGTTAATTATATGTTATTATTTCAATTTAAAATATTTTTTAAATAGGTCATATGTTAACTATATATTATTATTTAAATTTTAAATAGTTTGGAATATGACAAATGTTAATTATATGTTATTATTTCAATTTATAATATTTTTGTTAATTATATGAACATATGTTAATTATATAGAATATATGAACATATGTTAATTATAATTATATATGAATTATAACACAATATAATAAGGCATTGTAATAATTAGTCCGGTTTTTAAAACCAACCGGGACTAGAGGTGAATTTTAGTGGGCGGGAAAACATCTCTAGTCCCGGTTGATGGCTTCAACCAGGACTAGAGATGGCCACCTACCGAGCCACGTGGCTGCCTCGCCATCTCTAGTCCCGGTTGGTGGCTTCAACCGGGACTAGAGATTCTATCTCTTGTCCGGTTGAAGCCACCAATCGGGACTATAGTATCTCTAGTCCCGGTTGATGGCTTCAACCAGGACAAAAGATGCTGTGCCTATATATAGCAAGGGTCTCACTGGGATCCAAACACTTAGTTGTTTTCGCACAACTTCGCACAACTGCATCGTCTTCTTCGTCGTCGCCGTCGCCGAGCACCAGGACGCCGCCGCAGCACGCCGTCTCCGCCGTCTTCGTCGACGTCATCGTCGCCGGAGGACCGCCATGCCGCCGTCTTCGTCGCCGTCGCGGTCGCCGCCGCAGGTTAGCCGCCGCCACCCTCTTTTTTCTCTATGATGCGCGCTAGGGTTTAGGCCGCCGTCGATGCCATCGCCATCGCCGCCATTGTTGTGGCCGCCGTCGCCGCCGCCGCCATCGCCGTCGCCACCGCCCCCTCCCCACGCCACCCGTTCCCCTTGCCGCCCCCTCTCTGATCCCCACGCCGGCCGGCCGTCCCCTAAACCCTTAAACCTTGCCTCCCCCTCCACGCCGCCGGCCGCCTGCATCCTCGCCGCCGCCGTCGCCTCCCCTCCATGCCGCAGCCGCCGCCGCTGCCGTCGCCGCCGCTGCTGCCGCCGATGCCGATGCCGTGCTATGTGAATGTTAAATTATGTTTAAATTTGCAAATTATGTCAATGTGAATGAATTATGTGGATTTGTAATTTTTGATGTGTGAATTTTGATGTTAGAATGTTAGAATGTATGTGTATTTAAATAAATTATGTTAGAATGTAAATTTTGATGTGTATGTGTAAATTTGTATGGACTTTATATGTAAATGGACTGTTTATTTAAATTTTAATGCATGAATATTGTTAATTGTGAATTTTGAATGTGTATTTACATTTGAATGCATGAATAGATTTAAATTTGAATGTGTATGTGACTTGTGAAGTTTGTATTTTTGAACGAATGAGAACGATAAAATCAACAAACGGATGTGAACGGACGGACGGACGAACGAACGAACGATTCGTTCGTTCGTTCGTGGACAAACAGACGGACAGACATACGGACGGGGACGAACGGACGAACGGACGAACGAACACTCGTTCGTTCGTTCGTTCGATCGTTCGTTCGGTCGGTCGGTCGGTCATTCGTTCGGTCGTTACAATATAAATAGGCATGCAACGTCCTCTCTCTCTCTCCTCTCCTCTCCACTTCCTCTCCTCTCCACCTTATCTCCCTCACATCATTCTCCTCTCTTTCTCTCCTCTCCTCCAGATGATCGTACTCACGGACGTCAACGAACGTTATAACGAACGGACGATAGTTTAGGATTTGGGTTTGGGTTAGGGTTAAGGGTCCGAACGAACGGACGTGAACGAACGATAGTTTAGGGTTAGGGTTGGGGTTAAGGATCCGAACGAACGGAGACAGGAACGATAGAATGAACGAATGGTCGCTGGTTCGGTCGTTCGTTTGGTCGTTCGTTCGGTCGTTCGGTCGTTCGGTGTGGATGTAATCCAGGAAGTGACTTCTGAAAGATATCAACATTGTGGATGTGCACAATTGGATCTAGTGTCTGTCGGATTTCATCTATTTTTTCTATCTTCTTCTTTTTTGTCTATGTTTTTTACGTAGACATACATGATATTCATGAATAATTGATACATGTATTAACCAAATAAATTTTTTTCAGAATTCTTTGATTAAGTCCTCAACCCACAACAATCAAATGGCAGATCGTGACGAGGAACTGTTTCTCCTTGATGAGATCGCACGAGGAACAGAGTTTTACAACGAGGAGGGAAACGAAGATCCAGATTAGTACCTCAACAAGGAGGGGAACGAGGGGGAGACGAGCAGAGGAACGAGGAGGGGAATGAGGGCTCCGTCTCCGCCTCCGCCTCCGCTAGACAGAAGAGGCCACGCGGCCTTAGCAAGAAAATAGAGGGTCGACATGTCATAACGGAGGTGGCACCTGACGGTCGACCAATTGCCCCAGAGGACGCCGCAAGGAAGTTTGTGACGCACAACGGATGGGTGGTGAGGGATCATGTGCCCGTAAGCGTTGCCAACTAGAGGCGGTCAACCAAAGGAGGAGAGGAGCAGAGCTATCTCCCAGACTCAGAGAAAGAGATGCTGTGGACGACAATGCTGCAGACGTTCATCATCCTAGACTCAGATCAGGCAAGGGTCAAGGAATGGACGTTGAAGAAAATGGCAGTGTTCTTAGGAACTACAAGAAACAGTTACACAATAAATATATCCTGAAGGGCCATACACCAGACTTTGACAAGTTTCCAAAGCTCAGAGATCATTGGGATGCTTTTGTTGAGCACAAGACCGGTGAAGAAGCGCAAGCTATCGTAGAAAAGAACAAGGCCAATGCAGCCAAAAAGAAATACCATCACAGGCTTGGGTCAGGCGGCTATAAAAAAGCAATGGAGAAATGGGAAAAAATGGAAGCCGACCTAGAAGCACGGGATATCGTTCCAGGCACAGCAAATTGGCCGGAACGATCAAAGAACTGGTTCTATGCTTACGGCGGCTCACTTAATCCCGTCGATGGCACAGTGATCTTTGGTGATGAAATTCAAGAAGCCGGACGGAGGTTAGAGGAGGCGGTGCAGCCCAGTTTCTCGGGCGTGTTCAGGCCCGATAGAGAGAAGGACGAGCTAACGCTCGTCCTCCAAAACCCAGAGCACCCGGGGCGTATGCGAGGAAAAGGCGTCGTCCCCTGGAAATACGGGTTACAAGCTGACGTCGACACATACATGAGCCGAATGAGGTCAAAGCGAGAGAATGATGCTAGATTCGCTGAGATGGAAATGAAGCTCTCGCAGATCGATCAGATTGTCGACGAAAGGTCGGCTGAGGAGCGGAGCTAGTGGGTTAGCCAACAGCCGGATCCAGCAACAACCGCACAACTCCAACAGCAGCGTAGCAGCTGCGCGTCTACTGGAAATGAAGGCGAGCTGGCCCCACAAGCTCAACCGGGTCCGCCATGCCCCGTGGATGACATCACACAGCGGACCCCGTGTGAGCTGCACATCCCGCTAAAAAACATAACAATAAAGGTATGTTCGTACTTTTATGTTGTACGTATATTTTCTTGAATAACTTGTCAATCAACGTTCATTACTAACTAATAAGCAATCTTCTTGAACAGGTCGCGTCGGGCATGGCTATTCCAGTAGCCCGAGATGGCACCTACCACTCCCGGCTCATTCCACCTTCGTACTCGAAGGTTGAAATTGAACAGGTGGAACGCGGCTATGAAGATCTGGAGCTGGATATCCCCGGAGGAGACGGGGAGATGACACTAGGAGAAACGGCTCATGGAATATTTCTTTGGAGGAAGATCTTCATAAAATTCCCGGACGAACAGCGTCTCCTATCGTTCCACCGCCCTCGCCTCCACGTGGGTCGTCTCCTCCGCCTCCTTCTCACCCTCCGCCTCCTGCGTCGCCTCCACGAGCACCGACTCCTAAACGGCCGTCTCCAACTCCACCGCCTTCCAACCCTCCTCCGTCGCCACAACGAGCACTGACTCCTAAACGGTCATCATCAAAGAGTGCGCCGTCAATATCAAGCGGTCATCCAAGAAAGACTCAGAGAATTGAGAAGACGCTGCCACCCGCACCAAAGCTTTCCTATGAGAAGACCGATGACGAGCTGCGCGAGGCCGTCCAAGCTGAAGTCAGGGCCCACTTCAAAAAGAAGTCTCCTGAGAAGCCTCTTGAAATCCCCAAGGAGACCAAGGACTTCTTCAAGAAGACATATCTAACGCCACAGCCTAAACCGCAAACTGAACCGCAGTCCGACTACGTCCGGACTATTCGGAAGGTTGCTGGCAAGGCGAAGAAAGCGGACAAAGATGTACCCTAGCTTGGCATGTAGCCACAGAAGCCTCTGGAGTTCAGCACGATTCCAAATATTAGAACTGATTTAAGACAATTCATGGAAGATGCTGGAATTAATATGGATCAATTACACGGGCGTGCACCCCTGGCGAAGGCTCCACTTAAATACAAGTTCAAACTTGGAAAGCCTCTCATCAAGCCGGATCAAGTGAAAAGGCTTCCAACTCAGATGTATCGCTTCCATCGGTGGTACATGCAACGATCCAGCAAGGGTGAAGACATGATAACATACAAATATTCAATTGACTACTTCTTCGATGGAGGTGACTACCTCTATCTCCGATTCGAAGATATATTCGACCTGTATCAACTTGATGCCCTCGATGTCTCACTTCTAACCGCACGGGTTTTGTAAGTATCGCCATGTTATTTCGTTTCTTACCTCCTTGAATTTAGCTGACTAAAATTTTTTTTAACCGTTATAGAATGGCGATCCAATACTGCAACAAGCACGAATGCACCAAGCATGAATTCATGGATCCACGCAAAATCAACGGCCCATTGGTTGATCAGTTTCCTAATGACACCGTGGACAACATATACGACGCGCTTGTGCAGCACCACTTCCGGTCCTTCATCCTTCTGCCCTACAATACTGCGTAAGTTTTTTCTTTCTTTCCAAACCAATTTCAATCCCGTGCAGACATAAAGTTTCATATGTGTCACCTAAACCAATTTGCAGATTCCACTGGATTCTGTTAGTACTTGACATGGGTCAGTCGAAGATCCATGTCTTTGACTCAATGGATAAACCAAAGTCTACGTACTCCAAGATATTTGAACTGTTTAACAGGTAATGCCATCTTACTTTCTATTGCATATATGCGGTTCTCGAATAATTACGTGCTAACTTTCAACTGTATGTAGGGCATGGGAACGACTTCGGGTCACTGTTCGCGGAAATTGGAAAGATAAGCTCTCTGTGCGGATGAAGTTTCCAGTGAGTAACATGCCTGCTCCTAATTTGAATTGAATCATTATTATGTTCTAAAATATGAAATGCATATTAAATCTGTCGCCGTTTCTCTTCTAGTGTGCAAAACAATCACAGGGCACCAACCTATGTGGATATTACGTCGCGACTACATTCACCGCTTTGTGACCGAAGTCAAAACTGTCGATGATCTAGATGTACGTATAATAGCAATTCATACACTACGTCTCGATTTCTTATTCACTTCACATATTTATTTCTCGTTTATTCTAATTAATGGCAGCTTATGCGAGTAAGAGACGACCTCCCCCACGAGACTTTCATACAAGACGCTCGGGAAGAATTGATGGAATTTATTAACGAGCAGGTCGTTGATCCCGCGGGGGAGTTCTTCATTAGTTTTAGTAGCCAAACCACTCCATCCACAGCAAAGTAGATTAGAGACAATTTTTTATAAGCTAGCTAGGAAACATGTATGAATATTGTACATATTTTGGTAATATATGTATATTTTCTTTCTTAAGTTCATTTAAATGTGTGTAAATTATATATTTATACATATATATGCATGTTGCATATATATGTATATGTGTAATATAATATATGTGTGTAATATATGTATATATATATGCAGCAGTACTACTGGAGAAAGGGCAAAATTAAAAAAAAATAAAAAAAATCTTTAGTCCCGGTTGGAGCCACCAACCGGGACTAAAGATGCATTTCTAGTCCTGGTTATTTAACCGGGCATCTCTAGTCCCGTATTCATAGTCCTGGTTTGACTACCGGGACTACTGAGGGTTACCAACGGGACTAGTGTGGCTTTCTCCAATAGTGACAATTACAAGCATTAAGGAGCTTGGGTGCAGTAAAGATGGAGCACCAAAGCTCAAACCCATCCGTGTTCTTGCAGCAGCAGCAACAACAACAACAACAACATTTGCTACAGCTGGCAAAGCAGAATCTTCACACACCATCATCTGCACAGTTGAGCCTCTTGTAGCAGAAGCAGCGGTTCTTGCATCTTCAACAGCAGCAACATCATCAACAACAACAGATTCTTAAGAACTTGCATTTGTAGAGAAAACCAATTACAACAGCAACAACATAAGTTGATGCACCAACAAAGTTTAAATATGAGAACTCCTGGTAACCGACTACTTATGAACCAAGAACCTGTGCAAAGAGATTGACTCATTACATGTATCACCAACAAAATAGACCACATGCAACTGTTTAATATTTGTTGCGAAGGGCGAATGTCATGCTTTAACCTAGGTGTATATACTTACTATTTATCATTTTGTCCAGGACAATGACATTGAATACTGGAGAAACTTTGTCAATGAATACTTTGCTCCTAGTGCAAAGAAGAGGTGGTGTGTTTCTCTCTATGGAAGTGGTTGCCAAACTACTGGAGTTTCCCCTCAGGTTCTAGTTCTACAACAGTTCTAGTTTGATAATTAACTTTCCATGTTGTAAAATGCTTGCTATTATTGATATTGCAAGCATCTGGCGTTTTAATCAATGATGTTCTAGAACAAAATGTTTTGATTTATTATATCCACATTGTAACCTATTTGGTGTGATTTTTCATTGTAGGATGTTTGGTATTATGAGATATGCAATCAAAAGTCAGGATGAGGCTCTGGTAGATGTAACTTTGGTTTAAATATGTTGTCTTAATATATTTTGGGTAGTTATTTTATTTTTTTGTGTATCACCATCTTTAGAAACTACGGTCGAGGTCTTGCTATGGTTGTACCGGATCAAATATGTCAGTCGATAAATTGTTTTGGACTATACAAAAGCAATCCAGGAGAGTGTCTTTGCGCAACTACGTGTTGTGCGTGAGGCACGTCTAAGGATTGTTTTCAACCAAGATCTTAAGGTAATTGTTGATTCTTACTCTCATTTACATTTTTCATTAAAAAGTTTTGTGCCATTGAAAAGTGTTTGCCCCACTAACTAAAAAGTGTTTGCCCCACTAAAACATCTCAAGGTAACATTTTCCTTGAAAAAGTGTTGATCCCACTAACTAAAATGTTGTATTATTATAATCACTGATTTAGATTGCATCATGGAAGTTCTGTGCTAAACGTCATGAGGAATTTATACCATGGAGATAAATCATTCCACAGGTATTACTACTTGGCTTGGATACATGATTTAACTTGAGATTGATAGTGGTGTCGTGAATCTTTGATATTGGTGGATTTGACTTTTATCCAGGTGAGTCAACTTGGTGTTGTTGTTCATAATTACTAGACTGCAGTCCAAAACTTAGCGAGTCTCTCCAATCAAGACATGTAGACCAATTGTAAATTGTAAGGAGATTGTCTTATTTGTGCCTTAAAACTTGGAACTTCATCTCTGTGTTGAATGCTATTTTTGTTAAGCTTTTGTTTTTTTACTTGCTTACCTAGTCTGTTAACTATGTTGTTTTGATTATTAGCCTTTTGTACTTAGCTCATCTCTTAGCTTAGTGATCTTTGAATACTTTGTTCGTACACCATTTGAAGATAGTGTTATTTCCAATGGTTGTACCGTTCGTGTCTAGATGACCAAGCTGCCAAACGTAGTTTCAATTACATGAAAAAGAGGGAATTAGTAACTATGTTCTGTTTGCTGTCATTTTATGAGAAACCAAATCACCTCAACTGAATATTTTTGCTATGTGATCCTCAACATCAGTGAAAAATATTATATCATGTGTTGTTGTTTGTGCCTTTGTTGTTCTATCAAGTTACTAATGATCACTTTGAATTCTTGCATAACTATTACTATATTCTATGCCTTTGAAGGTTGCTCGTAGATACATAGCATGTTTGCCCTTCTCTTTGAATAATATCCATTAAAGGACTAACTAAATACCACTTATTCAGTTAATTTAACATGAGGCTTGACCTTCTATGTTGTTGTGAGCTACCTAGCTTGAATGAAATTACAATTGTATTATATAAATCTTGCATACTGAAAGTGGTTGTCCTCTCATGTATATCGTCATTAGTACCATCATTAGTTTCACATGGCTATCTGTCTTGATGTATTGCCTTTTCTTAATTGTCACTCCTATATAACTAGTATGTGTTAGTTGGCTGTACTAAGAACAAGAACATTGAGTAAAGCAAA